>VZSC01011568.1:623455-724589 GCA_013398225.1 Steatornis caripensis
GCCCTCTCCCCCACCCCCCGAAAAAAAAAAACAGGCCTTGGGACTTGATTCAGCTATCCAGGACTGGCAATGGGAAACTTTTGTTTAAATTTCATGGGAACTGGACCAGACCCCAGAGTTCCCAACGTGAAAACCCTAGTGCTACAAATTTCCTCTCCCACCTCGTATCTTCTCTTCTGCCTTCCCATGCCCACCACAGTCACGCATAACAGAGCCACAGAATGACTGGCTTCTGCAATGTGTTAAATAGGAGGAAAGGGAACATTCAGAAGAAAACTAGGTATTTGGGGCTTTCTTCAACCCAAGATTAATGTCAAGAGATTTTTGTTAGCATTAGTGTCAGTGCTAGCCAGGAAAAATGATGCCATTAAAGGGCCCCTCATGAATAATTCATGAGGCCCAATTTAGTGTTAGTACTGAGGGTGAGAGATAAGCAGGTGATAGAGTTTGTAGAGAAACGTTGCACTTGGCATGGTGTTTTGGTGGTGTTTTTTTTTTTAATATCTGTATATGTATTAGAGGAAGGAGACATAACATGTTTTTTAAAACTCGGGTTACTGTTCAACTTGGAGTTGAGGATCTATGTGATCTGTATTTCCAAACCATTAGTGATGAGCTATTCCCCCTAAGTGCATTAAAGTAGAAAGCTCCATAGACAAGCTGGTAATTTAGGGGCTGTGTTTGGCAACAGGATTCCTCAATTCTTTGCTGTTCTCTTCTAAGTCCATTGTGAGTATGGAAGAATAGTTACTGAACATAGCAATTAAGGGGTTTTTTTTCTCCCCAAATTAAAAGTTACATTTTTACAATAATTGCAGTAGTTGAATAATTTATGTCCATTTAAATGGAATAGCACTTAGCACTGATGTTTACTGAAAACCTTTTTGTGTTTAGTGTAAAAAGGTGAAAACAAAAGTTGTGTAGAAGAGGTACGGAGAGGCTTGTGAGCATGAGATTATTACGATGCCTGCGCAAATCATCAGACTTCAACCTCCAATTGACGACTTTAAATTGTAGCACGAGTAGGTATACTCCAGCCAGATAGAAGTTACTAGAGATGGTTCTGGGGCTGGTTGAGCCATCTCAGCAGGTCACACAGAAAGCTTCTAGAAAGGCTACACTAAGGAGGCTTCAATTTAAGCAGTATGTCCTGCTACTGATCATGCACTTAGAAAACCCAAAAGAAGTGATGCACAGTAGCTAAAGGTGACTGGGTGTAGCGACATTTCCATGCTGCCCCTTGTAAGGCCAGGCACATTTAAAATCTTTGTGTCCCTGTTGTGCCATTGCCCTGCAAGCCTCTTTCTTTCTGACTGAGCTAATCACGGGAAAATGGGTACCAACCACTCAGTGGGCTTTTTTTACACTACGTATTTTGCACTTTGCATTTTTAGTTAGAAACACCAATAGAAAGAGAAATTCAAAATCCCTGGCAACTCTGGATGGAGAAAAGGAGAGACAGCTTACTATGCACATGATTGCTGGGCCTGGGAAAGTGATTGTTTCAATTTTATTATACCGATTTTTGCATTCAGCCGTGCAATATGATTCTGATTTGTACCAGTATAATTCCATTGCTACTTCCAAGTTGCAAGGAAGACGAGTGAGATCAGCATCTGTCCTCCTGGATTTGTTCTGATAAATATTTACTAAAGATTGAATTCTACCAAAATGCCACTAGGATTTTTCTCTAAATAGAAATTATGTCATTGGACTTGTGGCCTCTATTGCCAAGATCTGTGAGCTGTCAATCCCAGATGCTCATTCCCATGCAGTGGCTACAGATTGCATGGTTGAGCTGGTTTAATCCAAAACTAGGATGTCTGCACCAGTGAGTGATTGGCCTAGAGGCATTAAGTGACAGGACAGTACTTCAAAATTAATTTACTTAAGTGATGTTGCTGGTCTTTCTAGAGTGGTCACCTCTGTGGGACATTGGTTTTGTAAGCTAAATGCACATTTCTCAGTGTATAATAATCACTATCCCCTTAAGCCCCATAGGGTGACATAAATCTAGTTTAAAAAAATTCTGTAGTGACATGGCCATGCATATGATAGTTCAAGTTCCTATAGTAAAAACACCATCAACTCTCCCAAGTTTCTGTTCTTGAAAACAACACCGATCTATCGAGTTTGTAGTAAAGAAGTTATATTTTTGTCACTGTTCTTCATGAATCATTGCAAAAGTTGGGGAAATAAAAATAGTCTCTGCTTTGAAATGTCTGGTTTACCCTCAAAGTGGATAAAAAATGAAAGTGAAATGCAATCTTGTGATCCAGATGTTGCGGTGAATAATGATACAGCACACAGAAAATAGGTTTAAAGTATCAGTCTGAAAATGCATTAACCTAATTTTAGAATTCCGTGTTCCAGGGCCCCAGCCATCGAAGATATGACCTCAAGGCCAAGAGCTGGTTTTCTTTATACCTGTGCTCTTCAAGTCTCCTGGGGGATTCAGCTCACTGCTCAGCAGGAGTAAGGATACAGCTAAAGGACTCCTTCCACTTCAATGAGCTTCAAAGGTTCCTTCTGCTGCAAGGATCATGGTCAAATATCACCAGGGCCCCAAACTTAAGTTTACCTGGGGATCTACTCTGTGGGTTTGTTGAGAAGCTAAAATCATGATGATGACACAGAGTTATCCTCCTGCCCCATGCTCCTGCAAGTCACCACAGTCTTACCTTTACCCTGAGGAAATAGGGAGGAACAAGTGTGATCGATGAGGTTGGTTGCTTCCTTCCTTCGTGTTGGTGAGTACAGGGTCTTGCAAGAAGGGAGGAGGCAAGATCAAATTTTCATGGCAAGAATGGTCTGTCTCCCTCCCTCTCTCCAAGGCATTACAGGATGCTGGGAATATATTTACTTGCTTCTCTGGTGAAGTACTATCTCTGAGGAGCGGGAAAGGTGGCATTCTAATATGCTGGCATTTGGGCATACCTTTCTCTTCTATGAAATGACTGTGTAGCCCAGTTGTACAAAATATTTGTGCGTATATATATATATATATTTGCTTCTTTGGATAGTTGATAGCTATGTAAAGTGTATGCTGTATGTGTTTTTTCAGGTATCAAAAATAAGTACTTGTGCAAGTTTGGGAGTATCTGTGTTTTCTGTTGCATTATTTGAGGTGCTACGTATACATTAGTCTTCTGTAAAAATGCTTCTACCTTGGATTATGCTTAGCACCAATTTACATTGTAATATTACTGACACTGCCATTTAATTTGCCTAGTTGCCTATAGTCTAAGTGTAGGTAATTTATAAACCTTTAACAATGTTCAGCTTTCCTAAATGGTAGGGAGAACCGCAATTACAGTTGAAATGCACTGGTGCACTATGTGTCAGCAAAAAAGGACCTACAAAAGACATAATTACAATGTAATTGCCCACAAGTTCATGAAGTAAACATACATTATTAGAAGGCACTCATCTATTCAATTTAAGTGACATTACAGATAACATATTGCATAAATAGGAAGCCATTTTGTGACTAGTTAGTATAATAATAGGAGTTGAAATTAAAATGTGGTATATGTATTCCTAAGAGCACTTCAAGCTTGGCATCTGCTCTGTAGTGGCTTGTATTATGCTCCATTTCCAGTTTTAACCATTTGAATAGTCTCTAAAGATACACACCAATAAATAAGGACACTATTAGGTGCCTCCTAAAAAAAAGTTTCAAACAAATATTTAGACCGCCTAAGGCCATTTTTATCCAAGGAAAATCTCAGAAGCAGGAAATGGTCATAGACAGCAGGGAAAATTTTCAGTTGTTTTTGATGAGCAGAATTGTTCAAAACTATGCAATATTTGACCTCTATTTCATTTTTGGTCACTTGAACATCACAATAACAAAAGCAGCATGCCTGCAGCCTACACCCCATTCCAGATGTACATTCAAAGGCAACCACCAAAGATGCAACACCAGCATCCTCTTGCCTCTGCTTGGCAAGGCCTGGGTGTGTACGGGGGTCAGCGGTTATCCTGCATTGCACCAGGCAGAGGAGCTAAGCTGTCTGCAAACTTCCATCTTGGAGGCCAAAACTGCATCCTGAATTGCACATTTTAGATAATTTGGCCTTGTATATTTTTAATAAATAGCAGTTGAATATGTTTGTAGATTAGATTTGGTCACTGGAAGTTAACGGTCCCTCCGGGTAAAATCCCCTCTGAACTGTCCCCTCGTGTCTGACAATTTATAGCAGGATAGGCTTTGCAGACATTTAGGGCAAATAACCAGCTTATTCTCACAAAGTCTCTAGAATGAGAGACACTGTATCCCCCTGAATCATTTTGTTGTTTTTACTGCTTGCTAAGGAAGCAGTGTGTATCCCCTGTTCCCAGTGCATCCATGAAGCAGCTCAGCTCTTCATGCAGCACCCTGAAGAGGCATCAGGCTCTGTCTGAGCAAGGAGGTAGAGCCAAAATTGTGAGTTTGGGGCCTGTATTGTTAGAAAAAGCAAAGTTGTCCCCTTAGATTATGCTTGTGCTGCTAATGACCTAATTAGTGTAAAAACCCACTTTATTTTAACAAAAATTTGTTTATTATTAAGCTTTTGTTGTGTTCTGTGCTGTCCTAATGAAAAACACCATTCTGTTTGAAAGTCAGGCAAATATCTTAAGGCTGCTGGAGCCAGCTATTTAATGTTTTACTTTTCTTGTGTGACCTTATAAGCAGCGTAGGTCCAGAGTAGATTGTTTACTTTTAATTTGCTCATAACAGCCTTCCTTGCCAACGTTTACAAACAACATGATATCATAGATTTTTACTTGGGATTCCACTCTGTTGAACACAGCTCAGATTTATTTTTTTTTAACCTCTTTCACTAGATAAATACAATAGTGGATTACAAACTTGTTAAGTATTTCCTTTTGGAAAACATTGTCTGATACTTGATACTGTACCAGAGCTCAACCTAAATTGGTTTAATTCCTTGTACCTGCTGTGTAGTTAGATGAGATCAACTAGACAGACCTTTCCCATTGGTTAAAGGTCAAAAATAGCCTAAAGACATGTTGTTTACAGCACATCATATTGAGAAATATACTTTTAATAGAAGGCATGACCATATTTTCATTAGCAGTGATAAAAAAGCTTGAACAGCTCTGCGGATGTAATTACAGAGGATTATTTTTAATCACAAACCTGTTTTTAAGAAAACGAGGAATAAAATTCACCGGAGAATATTTTCATTATTGTTTTACTATAATTATTAGTAGACTATAAAAAATGTTGGTTTATTTCCCAATATTTGAGTACATTTGAGAAACCCCAGACACTTCAGAGTAAGAGTCATATTCTGATGACATTCCTATAACTGTAAATAACTTCACTGATGTCTGACCCTATGCAAAATTATAATGGAGTCCCCGGTGGCTGACATGATGACTGACGTTGTTTTTTCTCATTTTAATTATTGTTAGATGACAAGATGGAAACTAATCAGTTTATTTAAACTTTTCAATTTCATCCTTGGAAAAAGAATGAAATTATTAAGAAATTTCTTAATGCTTTGTAAGGTAATTTTGTAGATGTTTTGTAATCTTTGTTTTGCAGAACTGACTGGCAAACAGGTTAAATGCATCTTTGCAGAGAATATGAGTTTTTAAAAAGCTCAAGTTAAAAAAACCCTAGCAAGATTAAGAAATGTAAATGCTGGGTTGTTGGCATTTTTTTTTGAATGATGGCTTGAGTTTTACACTGGCTTATAATAGTTGGGATTCAGTGGCCACCAAAATATTAATATTGTCGTATTTTCAGGTGCTGATATTACTTTTTACTTTTTTTTAGGAAAAGTTCTCAAAATTCTTTCCTAAGTAATATAAAGTTATCAAGAATGCACAGCAAGCACTCTGACGTTAGATTTTTTTATTTAGTGTATATAGTTTCCTAGGAAAAGACTTATTTCTATGGTATTTTCTACAAAAGCGAAACACTACAGGTTTTTCACCTTTCTTTTATACTGCTCCTCAAAATCTCAGTATTTTGCTTGAAAATGGTTTGTATGGAACTACCAAAACAATTGAGAGATTTCTTGAAGCATTCAAGCTGGAAAATGGCTTTTTTATTAAGCTAAAATATTTCATATTGTCTATTTCAAAATGAGCCAGTAGTATTTTTTATTTCAGAAGTCACGTTCATTGGTAGGTGACTGCTGCATTAAGCTGGCCTTTCGTTCGGTTGGGAGAACCAGAAAAGGCTTGAGACTCAAATGTAACCGTTATTTCTTTAAAGTTGAGGGATGCATAAATCTAGATTTTTAGTGTGCTTATATTAACTAGAATTTATAGAAATTATGGAAGCTATTCACATGCTGTGGTTCGAGGGACCTGGATTTAGAAGCTTATGTTCCTTCTATAGTTGAGGAAGACACAGGTGTCTCCAGGGTTAAATAATTACCGGTTTTCTTTACAGGGAAAAGGGCTGCTAGAACGGACCACGTCAAGCAGTATATTACTAGTAGAGTGAGAGTTATAATATAAGAAAAAGATGAAGGTTTTCTGGTGAGATATTAGTTATATATATGGTAGATAGCACGTCAATGATGAGTTTGACAGATAATAACCTATGAAGTCCAAATGCAACATCTGAAGTAAAAATGGGCACAAATTTTCCAAAAATAGAGACATTTTTCTGTGGTGTTGACATCCTCCCAACAGTCATATCTGTTCACACAAGTCATGTCTGAGAAGAGAGAATAACATTTTCAGTTTTATATGGCGTGGCATCTTCAGATTAGACAGGGGAAGATCTGGTAATTCTGTAATTTACAGCATTAGATAATTAAAGCACTGAAGAGGAGGGAAAAAAACCATCAAAATGATGATGAAGAGTGACTTTCAGACATCTGTGATGGCATATTTGCCTCTTATGTGAAACTCCCTGAGTTTTCATAAAAGGTATGTGCTCCAGCCTTGAAAAGTCTGATTTTGTTACAGAGGAGAGCTCTCAAATCCAATGATCTCCAACCAGCTACTTGACAAAACAACCCTATGTCCTGACTTTTGAGGTGCTTTGGCAAATCATGATTAGCTATCCTTTTGATGCGTTCGTTGGTACTGGAAGCTACCAATGTCCCGAGATGTGAAAGCAAAGTCAATGGTAATGTCAGATAGCCCATGGTTTTTGAATATTCTTGATGATATCTTAAATTTGCTGTTGTGTTTAATTGTTCTTGGTTTAACTTTTTAAACGATTGTTTAACAATTTGGTGCATAGTTTAAAACAGTACTTAAATGGAATGAGTGGATCTTAAACATTCAGCAGGTGGAGAGTATGTGTCTAACATGGACAGCAGAGTCCATGTTTGTATTTTATATGACAAGAAGCAGTAACTTGGTAATTAAGTAAATATTGTAATAAGTATGGCTCTGACATCCACTTGAAGCTTATAACTCCCCAGGGAACAGATGCTTAATTTGTGACTGTGATAATAACAACCTAATGAACCTCCCATCTTACTGGATAGCTTAATAAACTTCAAAGAAAACAAAACAAGAATCTATGAGTAAAAGTACATCCTTAGCTTTTCATTAAACAAAATGAGCATGAGTCAAGGCCCAGCATGGCTTCCAAAGTTAAAGCTACCAGCTACAAAGCAAATGTATGCAGAGAAACGTACAACAAAAGACATAGCTTTTAAACCTCCAGTTGAGTTTCCATAAATGTTGCTTACAAAAGCTACCATTCTCTGTGTTAACAAAAAGTTGTGGATATGTTCTTCACTAAATCCTCTTTTCCCATATAATCCACCTTGTGCACTTTATCTCAAGTGTGTTTTATCTGATCTAATCCTGGGCTCATTCATTCTCAGATAGAAGCAACAGGATTATTTCACACTTAAACTAGGCCCAATCTTTCTGTGGGTCCATAAGAGGACACCTGGGTAACGAGAAATTATCTATGGAACAAAAGATTAAGCAGGTGCTAGGAAAAAAATAATTCTTTCAAATACAGCCACTTTTAAGGAAAAGATAAAACATTGTTATTCAGAAAAAATGTTCATAAGAGGCACTGCATTTTAAAAGGAATGGGCTTACACCATATTTAGTAACAATATTACTTGGTACAAGTTTTATTAGAAAAAAACAAAATTCTGTTTCATTCTCCCTAAAGCAACATTGATTTCCCTGGAGTTAATCTGGATTTCAATGGGTGTAAAGTGTGCAGCATACAGGATATATCAGAGCATTAGTTTATAACCAGGTCAAAGAGACCAGTTCATACCCAGTCATACCTTTCTTCCTTGATCTACCATCCCTTATTTTAGCACACTTTCAGTTAGGCGGAGTAGTAGGAGAGAGGCTCCGTGGTTCAGTAAATTAGCTTCAGATTTTTTTTCCTTTTCAGTAGTGGAAAGACCACAGAAACCAAAAATCAGAGCCCTCTGCTCCCCCTCAAAGTTGTGGGACATGGGTTAGTATGAATCAAGTTCAATCTCCTTTGCTTGACCCAGCAGAAACATTAAATAAAAAATGTATATGTGCATGCATATCTATTTCATCTGTATCTATAGCTGTATCTATGTCTTGTACGTCTCCTTTGGCTTTTAGAGACCATGCGATCACCTCAAATATTGGCTTCTATCTGTTTCCAGTGTGTATCAGACTCTTGATGTGAAGGTGTGAAGGCAGAGTAACAATTTACTGTTTTAAAACAGTGGACCAGTTCCTTAGGAGTCATCAACTGGTACAGTATGTAATTATTTTCCAATCATTCCCTCCTTCCCTTTTGTCGTCAGCCTCCTCGCGGACCGATGTACAACATCAAGAGAATTGTCCCTTAATTCCATGCACACAGCGGACTGTGAGCTGATGACTTTCTGAGTGATGTTCCTTTGAGTTTTCTTCTCTCCAAAGAAATACAACAGAAGTGCAGTGCGTAAGTATTTTCACAGGATTCAGATGAATACGTTACTGAATTATTACACTAGAGATTGAAAACAGATATACCTTAAAAAAATTAAAAAAAAAAAAAGAGTGGACGTGATGTAAATCCTCAGGCCTCGGGATACAGACTAATCTGCTTAACCGGCTAATAGGGAAGAAACGTCCAGTAGGTTATCATGCAGCTGCACAGTAGAGGTTTTGTTCATTTTTTCCTTTGTAATATCTGGTACCATGTGATGTCAGTCACAGAACAAAAGATTAAATGGTCAACAGATGCAGGATTTTTATAGTCTGTGTCTTGCTCAGGTGTAAAGATGAATCTGGAGTTGTACATTGGGCTTGCAGTTTGGGAAAGGAGGGTCCCGGTGCTTTGAGTTTTCAGTTTCACTGGGTGTACCCAGGGGAGGGAGAGTGCCCAGCATCTTGCAAGGGTACAGATCTATGGCTTGATAGTAGAAAGTAAGACTACCAGATCCAGAAGTGTGTTTTCCTAAAGCACTCACAAAAGTGGTCCAGCTTTAGCATTTTAAGTTATTACTTAGTGCACAATGCATGCTTTGTAGAAGCCATGATGCCTTAGCAATACGAAGCTTTCGTGTGGAATTTTATTATCAAAGCTAAAATGTTGTACCGAGAACTGAAGTGAAAAGCTATAAATGCCTTCTCTTTTGAATCATATACAAATGCAGTTATATTCTTTCTCAAGGCTTGTAAGCCAAATGCAAATTGGCTTCTAGGTGAATCCCTATGAATAACTGTCCTGATTCGAACTAGAACAGAACCAATTCTCCTTTTAGTAATTCTACCTTTCACTTAAGTCTCTTCTAAGTGACTGCACTTTCTGACATCAACAACATGTTTTTCAGACAGTGTCTGTTTCTAGAATTGATAACGCTTGATGTTTATAGTTTTTATTAAGGTAGCTGTATGAATGGTACGCAGAAAGGCTCTTATTTATACTTATTCCTACAGAAACCAAGGTCACTGCTAAGTTTCTTATGTGCTGTAAGTGAAATGGTGTAAAGGGTCGCACCTGCGGAGAGAAGTGGACAGGACATGTGACCCAAAGCTGACCATCAAAGTGTTCCATCCCATATGTGTCATATCCAGTTTAAAGCTGAGGGATCACGAGCATCAAGCGCTCTTCTTCTGTGGCCGGCATCCAAGGAATGTCCGTTCTTTTGCTTTTGATCCCAATCCATGAGATCAGGAATCCAGTTCCTGTCTGCCACTAAGTCCAGTCTGGGACTTTCCCAGGGCCTGTCCTGTAGCGTCTGGGGTGACATGATCATAATCAGGGGAGCCTGATATTAGTTTTGTGTGTATTTGTATATATTTCATTATTTCCCATTAATATTGTCATTATACTCTTTTTCATTGTTATTCTTTCATTAAAGAAGTTTTAATTTTTTCCAACCCATAAGCCTCTTTCCCTTTTCTCTTTCCCTTCCTGTTCTGGGAAAGGAAAGGGTTAACAGAGAGCATCTGTCATCCATTTAATAGTCAGCCCAGCCTTAAACCTTTGACAATAACAAATTTTTTTAAGTGTATTTCCAGATAGGCTGAAAATAAATAAATAAATTGATCATTACATAGATGGAAGAAGTCCTTTGTGTCTTAAAAGTTTGTGTATCCCAGACGAGAACTCTGATCCTGTAAATATTTTAAGAAACACAAAACTAAATAAATGAAATCAATTCACTTTTTTTGGTGAAAATACTGAAAAGTCTATGTCGAAAATGATTTCTTTTTTTTTTTTCCTGGGCACATAGAGGCATTTTTCTAAGTGGAATAATTCCCAAATTAATGAAAATTAGTTACCTGAGAGTAGTTGCTAACTTTGGATTTCTTCCATGTGGGACAGCTCATTTATGCACTATTTTATCTAGCAATTTGATGGAGTGTATTCTGCCCCACATATGCTTCTGGTAGGATCCTGTAGATTTATTGAAGGGCAAATACAAACATACAGAAAGGCAGAATCAGAATAGTACTAACACTGATGAATGACAGTATGAAAATACTAATTTTTCCCAATGAGCACTTGGCAGTATGGAAACAGTTCCTTTTACTTTCACTAAGGCAAGCTTTGCTCACCATCTTGGTCTCCCCAGCTCCTCCCAGCTGGTGGGACACCCCCAGCACACTGACCAAAAGGAGGGAGGGTGGGAAAATAGAGTGAATACATAAATATCCAAATCTCTGTAATTTATAGTTAATAGTCTTTTTAGAAATGGAGCAGCAATTCTCTGTCACGTGCAGGGATTCCTCTAACCAAGGGCACATGCAGATTGATTTAATGAATTATCCTTCTCAACAGTGGAAGCAATGAGTCAGTACATCAGGGTTATTTAACCCAGGATGTGATACCCAGGATGTGTGCAGAAAAAAGTTCATAACAATTTTTTTGACTTGTCATCCAGCAGCAATTAACAGAAATGCAACCAAAGTTAGGGATGTTGACTAGGTAAAATGAAATTTCAAATTAATTTCATGTGTACAATTTCATATTCATTTCAAAATTTTGTAACAGTACGATGTTACTAAAAAAAATAAGTATCAGTAGACTTGAAGCTCTCAACACTTTCAAAATAATATTTTAATGACAGATTTTGCTTTTTACCAATCTCATGGTAAAACATTTGTCAATTTATCAAAGGATGCTTGTTTAACTTACGTAAGTATTTCTGTTTCTTTATGATGAAATGTTACTTCAAATAGAGCTATGGTCTTAAATAATCCTTAATTTGTATATAGAAGGTACATGACTGTAAGACTTTAGGCACAAAAATAAACCCTGGAATGACATGACATTCAAGTAAATCAGTTAACTTTCTCAGCTTCTTTCATAAACTTCCAAAAATATAGTAATTGAGAAGAAAACATTTTATGGAACAAAGATCACCCTTAAGTACTCAAGACTCAACAGAAACAAAATGCTTTTGCTGATGGTCGTAATTTGTATATCAGTTGCTTTTCTCTTTTGACTGAATAATGCAGTAAAACAATGGCTGCTTCACTTGAAACAATACAACAGTTTTAAAGCTGATAATCCTTTACAGTGTGGTTGGGGGAAAAAAAATCATTTCAAACAGTGATCCAGAACCATCACGACAAAAGATACTACATTGATATTGTCAGACTTACTTTTTGATTAGTTAAAAATTATTTTCTCTTTCTTCTGTATAATGCCCCTCCACTCATGCAAGGACCCCTACTTATTGTTTGAATGTGAAGTTTAAGAAATAAAAAAATGACATGCAAAGTGATACAGGGGTAAGTAAGGCAGAGATGTGCGAATCTCTGTAAATATATAAAATATATATTTTTATCTATACACCTATCTACTGTACCCTATGTATTTCTATACCATGCTGTTTGCTCTTCTGACCAATAGATAGTGGTAATTATCTGTGTATAGGTACATGTATGAGAAAGGGAGAACAGATGTCCATGATTATGTAAGTTATGGTAATTAACAGTACATAAATGAAACAAGTTTGTTTGTGTTGATGTGTCACTTGCACACTGCTCCTCTTGAGCATTGGGTTACATCCTGTACACGATCGCCTTATTGTCTACTGTCATAAAAATTCCAGTTTTGTTTCTGAGCAGTCACAGAATGGGACTTGCCAGCTGTCATGGAAAATGTATTCAGTTTCATTTCCACTTAATTTATCTAATCTTAATTCTATTATTATTTTATTACAATTATTTAAGTGCTTGGGGCAACAATCTAAAGTAAAAACAAATAAACAGTAGGAGTTCTAGATAATTTGTAAGTGATCTGAAAGGTCTAATGGAAACAACATCATTATTGCAGTTTTATTTTTTGAAAGGTTAATATTATAGAAGCTTCATCATTGCCGCTATAGTTAACAGTCTGTCAACACTGACATGTTAAATTCCTGCTTCATGAGATTAATGGCTGAACTAAAAAATGCACTCCGGACAGGGGAAAAAAAAGTTGTGAAATAGTGTTTAGATGTTCAAAACCTTGTAACTGCAGGCCTCATATCACCTTCGTTTTCAGCACTATCAACCTGAAACACAGAAGAGCATCCGAGCCCGTGATTAAGTCCATTTCTGTTCTGCTCAATACTTTCATGTGAAGGCACCTGCTAGCTTCCTTGACTGCAACGAAATCTAAACACAGGTTTGAAGACCAGACAGTCCAAATGATGCATGGAAGTGAGATGAACTTGTGGTTTGCCGCCCTGGGCTCAGCTGCTCATCTTTCCTCACCCTCTTCGGCAAAAACCGTGAGTAGCTGCATTCAAAGCAGTGCATAGCAATTGTCTGTCTGGCATTCGAAGTATGGGTTTGTTGGGTTTTATGCTTAATGATAACCTTTAGCTTCTATTTAGTCTCTGAATCCAGCCACAGTTGCTCTCACAAATGTGACAGCCGCCCTGTCTACTGAGTCTGTGTAACAACAGAGTCCTCATTACCACTCATTTTACTTCTCCATCACCCTTGTTGCCTTGCCTTGATCCTCCCCATAACACAGCTGTTTTAGGGTGCCTTGCAGAGTGATTTGGGTTCTCGCTTTTTCTTTCTAATGCAATGAGTTATTTCTGATGTTCCAATCTTATTTTAAAATCTTTTTTTCTCTTTTTCCTTCTTTTCTTACTCAGCCTTTAGACAGCATGATCTAAGTTTCTCTGTGTTTATGCAGCTAAACTGCATAAAAATACGTAAAGGAGCTAATAAATCAACGCATTCAAACTTAAGAAATTACTAATGCACAATTTTAACCCTATTCTAAAAGGTTTGGGTAGGAAGTATGAACTTATTAAATTCAATTTTTCCATGGGTCACATAATCACATAGTGTATTAAGTTCATCTGCTCTCTAATAAGGCATTTGATTTGACTAAGAAGTTAAATTATTGCTGTAAATTATTCTGGGCCTGATCTGGCTGTCACTGAAGCTGATGCAAGGTTTTACATCAACACAACTTAAGGGGGATCGATTCCTAATTATCACCATACACATAAAATGAATGGCTGAATCTGGGGCAACGAGAACTCAAAAGGAACATTTTGAATTACGTCTCAGCTTCTGACTTCAGAGAATTTCAGTAGCATTTAGCTTTTCTTTAAAAGAAATTTGAGTTTAACTGGAGATAAGCAACTGCAGATAGCATTACTTGTCTAAGATGATTCCTCTCTCCATGTGAGAGGAGCCATTACAATGCAGAAAAGGAAAGCAAAATTCCAGAGCGATGACTCCAAAAGTCATTTATTTAGAAACTGAAACTTGACTTTGATTTCTTGCAGAAATGAAATGTGTTAGTTTGGGTTGGATATGGTGTATTGACAAAGGGTGGGTTGTTTTTCCTTTTTATCTAAACCTGGTTGTGGAGAAAGAGAAAAATAATCTGTCCTGAGAGCAAACAATGATCCAAACTCATTGTTTGCTTGAAATGGCTGGCCTTGCTAGGAAGATACATCTGCACAGATGATCGTGCCTCCAGAAGTAGTTAGGAAATCCTGGCAAGTGACTCGACACCTATGTGAGCAGATGCAAGGTTCTTTGTTCACGCTCTGATCCAGAAGCCGTGCAGCCCTGGTAGGCAAGCGGTGTGCCCGGGGAAGTCTATTCTGCAAAGCCTGGCCCACTGCTCCTATCAAAGTTCTTCTGAGGGGATCTGATATTCTGTCTCTCTAAAGGGAATAAGGAAAGGCACAATGAGATGAAATCCATGCCCCCTGCAGTGACACAGCCTGCCACCCCAGGAGTCACGTTACTCTTAGGAGTTTGTCTCAGCGCAGTGCCCAGGCAGGTGGGAGCTGTGCCGATGGTCACCCTGTCCAAGGGGCTGGAGCTTTCGTCTCCGACCCCATTTTCTCACGATGGACGATACTTTCCCTCCTCTCGTTGATGTGAGAAAGCTGTGAGGCTGTGACACAGAAATCACCTTGTAGCTGGCTATTAAGAAAGTTTAGCAAATTGACTGCTGCTAAAATAAGAGATATGAAAGTGCCATCTGCAGTTCAGTCACACGGGGCAAATCTCACAGGCCTTACGCAGTCAGAACACCCATGGAGTGCGCACTGCAGGAGCTGACCCGCAGGATAATAGGGATGCATACTGAATGAATCGGAAGTAACACCTGGTCTTTATCTGGAAAATTACCTTTTTTTAGGCCAATCTTCAAAGCTGAACATTTCTTTAGGACTCTGGAGCCATTGAGGAGGCAGACAAAAGGAAGAGAGTCATGGAGAGACATGTAAAAGCTGTAGACCCAGCAGAAAGGGCGCAAGTGTATGGAAGAAAACTGGAGGAACGGGAGTTAAAACCTCAGTATAAAATTCCAGTTCTTCCTGTGTGGATCAGTTTTTCCAAGGGTGAAAGGAAAATGAATTTCCTAATGCATTTAAGTGATTTCATTACACAATTACGTGCTTGCCTAAACTTTAGCCACATACTGTTACCCATCCTTGCAAGCAATCAGTTTTTGGTCTATGTTTTACAACATGTACTTAGTTTAAACATAAAATACATTCGTGTCTATGTGTGCAGGGAGACGTACTCATCAAAATCTTTGCACTATTTCTCATTCTACATGTAGGGAAGGCATCATTTCTGGGTAAACATACATACTGTAGAGGAAGAATGATTAATCTTTAGAAACATCCAACACACATTTACTAGATATATCCGATTAAGAGAAAATGCCACTCTTCTACATTAGCACTCAAGTTTCCAAACAGATGCTCAACTCGTTACACTCAGGTGCAAAAGAAACCATTTAACAGCTCAACTGGAGGGGTCTATGCAGAATACTTGGCAGTTGCATTCTCACAGATATCTCGCTCTAGTCTGAGACTGATCCAGCATAACACATGAGTAGGTTGAAGTTAGTAGAACTACTCAAATGCTTAAAATTTCACAGTTACTCAAATGCTTACTTTTCTGGATCAGGCTGTTGTGAATAATCAGGCCTGCAGCTTCTTGGACTTTTCTTCGGGTGATCAGGTCATAAAAATGAGAATACCATCTTTGTAGAGACTTAGCAGTCACAAACTGCAAGCTGATCATCAGCCTAATTGCACATCACCCTTTCCTAAATCAGATTAGTCACAATGATTATCAACTCAGCCCTAAAATCCTGACGTAGTTTGAAAATATACGAGTTTTTGTGAAAGTTATCTTGGAGGCCCGATGAAAAAACCAAACATGCCAGCTTTTAGTATATCTGGGGACACTGCCTAACAGCTAAGAGAAAACATCAGGGAGAATTTCTGTGTAAAGTTACAATCTTTTCAAGAACAAATTCTCTAGCTGACCTACAGCGCTGGAATCTGCTGTTGTTGCCAGCAGCCACCCTCAATATTTTTGCCTTGTTTTGTCTTCACTCACTCACAGATCTGTGCCAGCTATTAGTATTTTGAGTAAATTATGCAGTTTTGATTTGCATAGGCAGGGAAAAATACTTTTCATCTGCTGGTGGCACCAGGTCTACCCAGACTGAGTTTTTCTGTGCTCTCTGGTGTGAGCTGTAGAGGTTACATCAGCCTCCAGGCTGGACCATTTGTCTCAGAAAGCCTCTGCAAGCGTTTCATGGACAACAGAGTGCTACTGTTCTAGGAGAGCAAGACTGTGCGTATGTACTTACTCAACTTTGTACAATATTCTTAAGTTTAGTGTAAAGCAAGGAGCCCAAGCCACAGTCTGTTAGCATCCCACTGACATGCCACATTAAATCAGGCAGCTAGTTCAGTATTTTCTGTGCACGGCTGTAATCACAACTGCATGTTAGATCTTTGCAGAGATACTTCTTGAGACACCAAGTATATAGTATGTCCTAGTACATAACAGGTTCAGGTGTATAATATGTCTTGGCTGAACAAGTAATTTCTGGTTTACATTTCCTTTCATCTGTCTCTTCTACTACCAGAACTGATTTTTCCTTGTATTAGTCTCTCGCTCCATAATTAAAGGACCAGATCTCTCTCTTTCTTTTCCGAGCACCTGTTTCCTGCTTTGAAAGGTAGGGTAAGTGATAGTGTATATTTTTTTCCTGAGAGGAAAATCTTTTACTCTTAGAGCACAAATAAGATTGTTTATATTTGCCTCAAGTGCCAGAACTTAACATACTTATGCTCTAGTTATCCAGCTGACATTCTGTATTTATTAGATTTTTAGTACAGTATGTGGCATTATAATCAATGCATTATTGACTAACGCACTTGGATCACACACTATTTATTCAATTTACTACACTGACTCTCATTTAGTAAACTTAATACATACACTCTGTTTTCCTGGCACATTTAGATACAATATTTAGAAAGGGCACATGCATTGCACAACAAACCACTGTAACGTCTAAGTTATTTCACAAGCCTTTCTGTAAAATGTTGTTCATTGACCTATTTTCTGCTGCAAAGCTAGCTTGCTACACATGTGTCGGGCAGTAACTTGTGAAGTTTGGCCATAGTTATACAGCATTTTTAATGTCTGCTAAAGTCATAACACAAGAAGCATTTTATTGTAACCTGCAGGCACCATAAATACTAATTCTCCAACATTTTTATAACCAGTTATATCAAAGGCAATCTGATTGTCACTCTTTTGCACATAGGATTCTCCCATTGGTAAGCAGTCTTATATTACAGGCATAAAACACTGTTAAGCATTTTAGCTCCGCCAGACTAGCTGCAGCTGTGTCACATTTGTGTTTCCTTATTTTATGTGTGCCAGTTATCTAGATTAAAGTTGGAATAGCATAGCACTCCACTAGATGACAGGCTTGGTTTAAAGCCAGACCACTTAGTGATGCTTATCAAACAATTTTTAGCTACATACAGTAGCATAATTCAAAAATCTGAGAAGGCTCTAAATTACCAGGCTTGCCATGAGAGATCATTTCTTCTTTGGATGGAAGATTAAAACATTCCCCTCAGAAATACATGGAGTCTTTCTAGTCAGAGGCATCAGTGAAATAGCCTGATTTCATTTTTACTACTCAATTTTGAATGAGTGTGTGACCCTCATGGTTTTGAACATGTACAATCTTACCCAGTCATTCGGGGCCCAAGATGGAAACCGTGTCAAATCAGTGGCCCGTGAACTTCAGAAAGTCCTCCTTTCAAAAGCTCATTTGTCTGTTCTTTGTGCTTATGCTCATTTAGTCTTTGCTTGGTTGTGGTTTCTAAGCTATTAATGACCGATTCAACTCCAGCTGATGGGGTGCCCCAAGGCAGCTATGCATTAACTTGCAACCCCATTAGATACAAGTTCACCTTGAGCTTCCCGTCCCTTACGGCGGGACAACCTGTGCTCAT
The DNA here is from genome assembly GCA_013398225.1 of Steatornis caripensis. Lineage (NCBI taxonomy): Eukaryota > Metazoa > Chordata > Aves > Caprimulgiformes > Steatornithidae > Steatornis > Steatornis caripensis. The sequence goes on from VZSC01011568.1 coordinate 641,641, forward strand.
AGATCATCACGTGTATTTGCAGGAAGAGTGCGATGGTTGATTCTGACACATCCTCGAGAGAGGATGCGTCCTGAGAGGCAGACAGGGAGTTCCTCCTGTACTCAGCTGAGTGTTTGGGCTGGTGTCATGAGTGGCCTTCTGGGTGGCCTGTTAGCGGAAGGAAAACCCGGCTTCGCTGTCCAATGCCTGTCTTTACCTGGTCCAAGGAACTTGTTAAAGTAAGATTACTTTTTGCATTAAAAAAGCAAATTAAGTAAATCATGTGGACGGTAGGCTGGAACTATGCTCTGAACGTGTAAGTTTGCTGCTGCTGTGGAAAAAAATCGAGAACTGTGCCCTGTACAGAGAAACAGTCCACCAGCCTGACTGCAATTTTTAGAGGATTGAAGCCTTCCTTAGAACAGCATATGCTCTGCTCTCCACTTTCTTTGATGACTTCTAACATTCTTTTGATGTGGACTCCAAAAAAGACATTTTCATCTTTGGATATATGTGTTTTAAAAGATGAAAAACACTGAAGAGCAGAGTAAGAATATTTTGTGTTTCAGGCCACAATCCCATTTAAACCAAAACTTACTAATAACTATTACATGAAAGAGAAGAAAATTAGAAGAATAAAAATGTTGGGCAAGCAAAATTAATAGCAACTAAACAGACACTCTTCAAACTCATGGAAATACCATACTGTTTGGATCATGAGTGTAGGCACACATGATATGTACTGACATAGCATAGAAATGTCACTTACACCCTGGTGTCTGTCTACAATTATGAGCAGGATATTCAAGCAGAGGTCTTGCAAGCATCCTGCTTCTGCTTCTCTGCACTCTGCAGAAAGAGCAGTTAAGAAAAATGGATAGGAGGGTAAATGCTATTTATAAGAACAGAAGCTCAGTGCTCTGGCATGCTGATGGTGGAGGGAGGGGTAGAGGCATGTCAGGATTAGATTTGCTTAGGATTCACTCTCTCCACACTATGATAAGAATAAACTCTGATGAAGTCCGGATTAAAAAATAAATCCAGTGGCTAGAGAATTGTGGAAGATGTTTGGCAGTCCTGCAAGGTGCTGAGCAGTCACAGCTCTGATTGACTTCATGGAATATAGTTGATGGAACAGTTGATGGAATGTAATCACATTGTTTAATGTAGTATGCTGGAAGGATGCTCCACTATTACAATGATATATGTAGTGTAAAAGCTGGGAAAGAATAGAATAGGATAGAATAGAATTGAATAGAACAGAACAGAACAGAATAGAGAAGAACAGAACAGAGTAAAATTCCCTTTCAGACATTAGGGTTTTGATCACAGCTCTGAAATGGCTTGAATTTCATTGTGGGTTTTTTTTTTCTTAGTGATTAATTATTATCAAATATTCTTTAAGAGCTGCGACATCTGTTAAATGTAATTACTTTCTCTTCTATGTGTAAGTCAAGGTATTTCTTTAAAAAAGAGGCAGTTTATACTTAAATTAACTACTTTTATCTGCAATTTGCAAGTTAAGGTGTATGTAAAGCCTGTGGCTATACTAAAGGCTCAGTTGTGCCTCCTAGGCAGAGTGTTAATTAAAGGGTGATGTGGATTCGTACCACTCTTGAGGGGAACTCTGGAAAGGATTATACCTTAGAGAGACACAACGCCTCCAGTGCACCACAGCATGTAAGTAAAACGCGCATGCTGTACACCACCCTCATTGATGTCACACAGCATCTCTATGGGTCCGTCTCCTTCCCACACCTCCTCATCCACGTTTCTGGGGTTCACACCTAGGGGGCACCGGGAAGATGCAGTCCTGGCACTCCTGACCAATTCCTGCATGCCAAGGGAGAGGTGGTGCTGACACCCTTAGCGTTGCTGTTAACTACTCAGACACTGGATACAACCTGGCCAAGGATAAACAGAAATTGCCAAGTGTCATTCCCTAGATACAGTTTCTCTTTTTATTCAATGACAGGTCTTTTAAAGTCTGACAGTGTGCATGATGCTTGACAGCTTCTTACATCTTACCTGAGCCCATTCTACACAGCTGATTTTGAATAATTCTTTATCCAGTGTCTGATTTTGTTCTCCTTGATATTTTTCATCAGGGATCATTTTTCCCTAGAGTAGCCCTCTTGATACCAATGAAGTTTTAGATATGATTTACCCCTGTGCAAATAAGATCAGCATCAGACCCGTATACCTTTTGTTTAAAATATTGACTGTATCCAAAGAACATATTCCAATGTCTATGTAAATAATGCCTGTGATTAATTTAATGCACATTTAAGGGTTTTTCAAGGCTGTATTGCTCACTGGATTAAATGTACAATTTGGTAATATATTATTGTTATTATACATCCAACAGACCTAATCAGCCCAGGGTGATTTTTTTATGACCAAGTAATAGACCACTGAAAATAGGATTTATTATAAAAATGCCAAGACACTCTTATTTATAGTATAATAGTACAAGTTGCCACTATAATAAATACTCTTCAGTTATCAAATCATCAGTCTTTCATGGTAACTTTGACAAATGATCCCATAGGCAGTACGATATTACTAATGTAATGTGTTAACTTTCAATTTTAAATTGGTTATTGCGTCTGGAACAACTGTACATTATGTGATGTGGTTCAAGTAGAACTTGTGGCCTAAATTTGCGTATCTGTACAGAAAGATGTCACTACACATAGTGCTTTAGACTATCTGCATACGCAACATGAAAACAGTATCACTCTCTGTCCACAATCCAACACAGATCTGTAGACTGTATCCACTTAGAGGAAACTGTTAGCAAGGAATGTCTAAAAGAAAATTCAAAAATCATGCCAAAATTTTTTGGTAAGTCATTGTCATTATTGGTCCCAAGAGAAAGCGGGTCAGTTGTTAAGAGCTGATGAAAATAAAGAAAATAGAGGAATATGATGAAAAAGTGTTTTAAATTCAGCTGTTGAGGGTTCTTTCCTTACCAGCAGGTGTTTGTTTCATACGAAGCTGTTCACTGTTACTATACAAGAAACAATATTTAATTATGTATATTTGATCTGGGAAAAGTGCAGAACCAAGGTCCTTTGTAGAGATTCTACATTTGTATAAAGTAAAATAAAATAAGCAGGCAGGATTAACAAAATGTTATAAAAGTAAGCTTTGCAAGAAGTATTTATTTGAACAATGAGATTGGCAAGTCTAATAATATAAAAAATATACACTTAGCAACTTTTCATAGCTTAGATTTGTAGTACTCAGCAGACACATTTTTTTATCCTTGGTTCAGTGCCATATTTCAGTATTGGAAATTCAAATAACTGAAATCATTACTAGTCTCAGAATTAGCAAGTGTCCAGTGCTATTTAATTTTATAGATTTTATGCTTCAAGATCACCAGTAATTAATTCTTTTAAGACACCAAGTCTTGATTGGAAATAAATGAAAATTTTCTATTTGTCTTTCTTGTCAGTTGGATAATGTTTATTTTATTTAAGAGAAATTTAGCACATTCTTTCCAGCAGCCAGTTAAGTGTGGTCATTGCTGGTGCCAATGCTCTATAGAGATTTTAAAGGAAGCTAAGTAGTTTAGACAGTTAATTGGAAAAAAGTAGCAATCATCACAATGGGATGTGGTGAGGGTTTTTCTATGTCTTTCTTATGTTATGTCTTTTACTAACAAGATAAACTCAGCACAAGAAACATTTTTCCATCATGGAAAATCATAGTTTCCTGCTCTTGGCTTACTCTCCCTCCCTGCACCCAGCCTGACAAGTTAACTAGAGCAGCTAACTGGCTGATCAAACTTAAGACAGCTGGCTATCACCCCCAGACCACATTATAGCATGGAAAAATTCATGCTGGTCCTCAGTCAACTGTCTCTTCCCTGCCTGTCTGTCCACTCCCATCCAGCTAGCGTGGTCTCTTTTCTTCGGAAATTCCTGCGCTTGAAGACACAGCTTTGTCCCAGATTCCGGTGCTTTTACACTCTCCACCTGAAAAACATTTAGATACTAAAAATATATAGCCAAACACATATTTCTGCAGTCCTTTCTACTCACATTTGGCCAGCAGAGTGTATCTGTAATTTTATTAATTTACATTGACACAACTCTAGACTGGTGATTAAGTGTTCACAGCAAAGCGTCGGTTGTACTCATTAATAGGCAGTAAAAGAAGTTGTTTATGTCTGCCTATCTGACTTTTTATTTTTCCTTAGTAGAAAGCATCCCTATTTATCCCAGCTACCATCTCGCACATTCGTAAATAGTCATCTAAAGTGTAACACCCTTCAATCCCCCTGTGGGAAGGTCCTGTCTTCAGCTCATCTAAACGAACTCTACAACTGCGGAATACAGCATCTTAAAGTCCAGTTCAGCAGCCCTTGTCTCATCAAAGGTTTTGCCCAAATGAAATCTTAGGTGGCTGATGGGCCAGCAGTTGCTATGAAAATTAATAATCTGGAATTACCCAAGGCACCGATGCAAGACCCTGAAACAACACTTAATTCCCATTCTCTGTTGTCTGTGTAACAGAATTTGTCACCAAGGCTTCATTTTGAGATGGAACTTTTGATCTGGGGACAAAAAATAGTTCATCACTGATTTACACCTGCAGTTACTTTTGGAGTTGCCATTATATCTACTATCAGAAAGCCAGAGGCCAAGTCAAAAATCATTCTAAGATTCAGATGCTAAATGGATGGTGATGATGTAAAGGCCTCGAACGGCTGCTCATGCTCAGTTCACACTTTGTCGCAAGCACATCGAAGTCGCTGTGAATCTTTCCTTTGACGTCAATGGGCTTCAGATCAGGTCCTGAGCAATTTTTTTAAAACCTCAGACAAATCAAAACCAGTTCCTTCGAAATGAGACTGTTCACACCCTTTGGTAAAGACTGTCTCCTTTCCAAACACAGCTTTCATACCAGAGTCACGTCAGCTGAATTTCTATTTTTACCATAAGTTGCATTCTTTAAAGAAGCAGGAAGCGTATTTTTTACTTATATTTCAACTATTAGCAGCTAAGCTGGTTTTGTTCAAATTTTCAAAAAATCACCAGCTGGGCTGGCCAGGCCTACAACCAAAAAAGGGGAATATTTTAGGAAGTTACAGCCATTAAAAACCCCTTTTTTTTAAACAGAAACTCAGTGCAGATTTAACCGTAAGCCACTGCTTTTTATGTGATGAGGGACTGTCCCTACACACTGCAGCCAGTAGACTCCAGTAGATCATTTAGACTTATAAAATGTATGACACTATAACAAATGTTATAAGTTGTATAACAGGACTAATATAACATTAACTCTTATGCAGAACACTAAATACTATATAAATTGATTTAGAAATGCTTCCAAAATGCAAAATAAGTGGTAACATATAGACCTGGGGAGAGTAGATCCACCTGCCAGGCACCATTTCTGTACAACAGTTTCCTGAAAGTGATAGGGAAATTCTTGGATAATTTTGTCCATGGAAAGCAATCCTTGTGATGATCAAGATGAGAGTGACGTTTTCTACCTTTATTGAAGACGTGAGAGTGGTGAACGTATGTTCACTGCCTGGAAAGAACAAGGGTGAAAAGACATGTTCAGAGATATCATGTTGATGTGCAGAAGAGGCCAAGCAGAGTACACTGATTTGAATCTATTCCTCTGTGTAAGTAGGTCTCCCATAAAGTTTTGCAAAGGCACGTCACCGACCAGTGGGCTGTGGAAATTACCTGGGAGACATTTTGTCCCTTGCTGAATGCCACAGAAGTAGCCATTCCTCCAGCTGCAAGAAATGTCAATCTTGCTGCCAAATGCATTCCTGCAGGGACACCATGGGATGCCATGCACCATACGGCCTCCTGGAACAGTGTTTGAGATGATTCGTTTTGGATCCATGTATTTTGTGTACAGGTTTTTCCCTTCTCTTCCAAGAAATACTTATTTCACCATTTCTGTATTGTTTCATCGACACAGTAACTCTGCCGGGCTTGACTGTTAAGACTAGCATGTGCCAGTGTTTAAGTATATCATCCTTTCAAGGGATAAGGGTACAAGGTCTCTTTGCTTCTTGACCTGAAATAACTCTTTATGGTGATGGAGAGAATATCTCCTTTAGATTAGGTGAGTTATCACAGAAAAAAAATCAAATTAGATGAGCTGTATTTTCTTTTTCTGCTCAAGCATGGGTATGACAACCCCACCTCAGTGATGGCCATCTCCTGTTTAATGTGTGATTGAAACTTTACTCTGGGAAACAGCACTCTCTAAATATTGCTTCCTGAAGAATCTTCTAGGGACACTTCTTGCCAAGTTCACTGCTGTTTTTCTGTTGTATTGGGCCTCCATCCCTTGTGAGAACATCTGTGTAAAACAGATGGATAAGGTGATCTTCGTCTGCAGTCTCCCCCCATAATTTTCTGAGAATTCTGAAAAGATGTACCTCTCAGGGGCCCCAGACCTGCAACTGATTTTGATGCAGAAGAAAAAGCACATGTTTTGCAGAGGAAGAATGTAGACCTTGTGGGATAATTTACAATGCACGGTAGTCTTGAGTAGAAGCTAAGTAAGTGAGATAAAGCCAGAAGATGATTCCCCAGAGCCTGCTGTTAGAGGAATAGTCCAAGCTATATGTTACACAAGCCTGGGATGAGATAGAGCAGAAGAACTGAGTGCAGGAAGACAACCTACGAAACCTCTCCCAAAATGAAAGCAGCAGCTAAGAAGCCTGACTGAAAACCATTGTCAACTACTGCTTTTGGACTGCATCACTTTCTTTTCCTACATAACAAAAGACTTACAGGAAAATTTATTGCCCAGAAAGGGATTGCTTTAGCACTTTAAAGGGGACCAGTAGAAGGGACAGAGATGACTAGGTTGGCCTAATATGTACTGTGCCTCACATGAAAAACAAGATGAGGAAGTATAAAATCAGCCTTGAAGGCAGTGCAGGGGGCCTCACAAGTTTTTGTGGTGTGAGGGTCTTAGTGGCTTCAGCTGATGTCAATTTGAAGAGACAAATGATTACCCCAGAGGCAGAAAAATAATGTGGTGTTATTCCCCGAGGTATCAATATCTCACCAGACTTTTTTTTTCTTTGAGTTAAGCAACAACAAAAAAAAGAATCTGGGGAGGAAGCCAAAAAAACAACCAAAAAAACGCCAACCAAAAAACCAAACCCACTACAGTTCCTCTGAGTAAGAATTTAACCAACTGATTGCTTGGCTTTATTATGTGTTTTTAATCCCATGAAAAAAACTGACTTACTTGTCTAGCTAGTTGGGACCCAGCTTGTATCATGGCAGGTCAGGAATCCTGATGAAAAGGGCCATACATACACAAAAAAAAAGACGAGAAAGAAATAGGCAGTCATCCTGTGGGTTTAAGAATTTCCCTAGCAGATACCAGATTCCCAGTTCTAACTCATTTCTTAAACAGCACTGATGAACATCAAAGAGTACAGCACAGAGCATGCTGAGTCCCAATTACACACCTCAAAAGTAAATGTTACCTCAATGGAATGTCTTCGGAAATTCTAAATTAAGGCCAAGGTGCTCAAATGCTCCCTGAAAAATGTAGACCGTTTCTTTATTGATAACAATTGCTTCATCAATACGTAGTTGTTAATATACAAAACTACCTGACTCGGTGAGAAATTGCTTTAGAAATGTGGTAGAGCACTTACAGATATTACTTCTCTTCGCAAGATATCAGGAAAAGAAGTGTCAAATAATTAATTTCATTCTATTAATTCTATTGTTTTTTAACAAGCCATCTTTAGAGACAGGAAATCTTTCCTGAACATGGCTCATTTTCCAAAGGAGAAATAGTTAGCAGACCCGTGAGGCTGACACGGCTTAGGCATTGCCAGGAGCAATGTTTTAAACACCCCTAGGGAGCACTAGCGACCATGGCGTGGTGCATCAGCCAGAGCATGGCAGTTCATGCAGGAGAGCATGCAGGGAGGGCCCTGCAACCTGCTTGTAGGTCCACAGCCCAGGGAAGTGCTCTAGGTCTCTGCCATAATGGTGGGCACTCACCTCAGAGCTAAAACCAGTGTTCCTACAGAGAAAGCCCCTGAGACGTCTGAAGCATCTGCCCAGGTGGAACTGGTAAGGAAGGAGAATTCAGCACAGGTGGTAGGTAGCGCAGTGTTAGAGGAGCCAAGAAGGAGGTAGATAGGTGGTTTCATAACCATGTTCCTGTAGTGGACACCACTGAGAATGAGGCACCTTGGAGCCTGGAGACCCACAAAAGCAGAACTCTGCTTCAGTCTTCACCCTTCAGCATCACAACCAAAATCAGATATGAATCTTTAACAGCTACAGACACATATGAGCAAGGTCTGCAAGGAGAAACTGCACCAGCAGCACACAGCGGATACCGTAAAAAGACACAAGTGCTCGTAGTGGGTGACTCTCTGTTAAAGGGCACTGCTGACCTAACAAGGAATCATGAGAGGTATGCTGCCTTCTGGGAGCTAAGATCCGAGACATTGCCGAGAGGGTGCCGCGACTTGTCAAAAGCACAGACTACTATCCACTGTTACTCTTTCATGTGGGCATGAATGACACTGCAAGCCAGAACCTAGGCAGAATCAAGGAAGACTATAAAACCCTGCGTGTGCCAATGAAAAATATTTGTGTTCAAGTTCCCTCCATTTTACCAGTTAGAAGAAAGGGGCAGCCAGAAATAGATGTATAATGCATATCAACTTCTGGCTACATGGCTGATGCTGTCATGAGGGCTTTGGCTTTTATGATGATGGTACATTCATTGATGACTATAACATGTTAGGGAGGGATGGAATCCACCTGTCTAGAAGAGGCAAGAGAATCTTTGGCAGCAGGCTGGCCGACTTGGTAAGGCTGGCTTTAAACTGAAGGACTCGGAAGCGGGGGTCCAAAACAGCAATGCTCATGCCATTGCAACCAACTTGTGAATAAGCCAGGCCAACCAGAGCAGAGGCAAATGTTCCTTAGCTGCCTCCCAAGATGAGAACCAGAAGGCCAACCACCTCAAGGGTGTGTATGGCTATGGCGGATCCTCTTGCACCCACCCCGGGAAACCTGCATGCTCAGTTACCTCCCTGAAGTTCCTGTACACCAACGCACGCAGCATGGGGAATAAACAGGATGACCTAGAGATCTGTGTGCAGTCACAGGGCTGTAATCTCATTATAATTACAGAGACATGGTGAGATAGCTTGCATGACTGGAATGCTGTTGTGGATGGCTACGTACTTTTTAGGAAAGACAGGCCAGCAAGGTGAGGTGGTGGAGTTGCTCTTTATGTAAGCGAGCAACTGGAATGTATTGAGTTCTGCCTAGGGCAGATGAAGAATGAGTTGAGAGCTTATGGGTGAGAATTAGGCGGCAGGCTAATGTGGGTGATACTGTTGTGGGCATTTACTACAGGCCACCTGATCAGGACGAGGAAGTTGATGAGGCCTTCTACAGACAGCTGAAAGTAGTCTCATGATCACCGGCCCTGGTTCTCATAGGGGACTTCAACCACCCTGATACTTGCTGGAAAGACAAGGCACATGCAGTCTGGGAGGTTCCTGCGGAAGCATTGATGGTAACCCTTTGATACAGATGGTGGAGGAGCCAACAAGTAGAGGTGTGCTGCTGACTTCGTACTAACAAAGAAAGACTTGCTGGGGACGTCAAGGCTGGGGGCAGCCTTGGCTGCAGTGACCATGAGATGGTGGAGTTCAGGATCTTACATGGAAGAAGCAGGGCAATAAGTAGGATTACAACCCTGGACTTCAGGAGAGCTAACTTTGGCCTCTTCAAAGACCTACTTCAAGTAATCCCATGGGTTAGGGCTCTAGAAGGTAAGAGGGTTTAAGAGAGCTGGTTAATGTTTGAGTACCACCTCCTCCAAACTCAAGATCAGTGTGTCCCTGTGAGTAAGAAATCAAGCAAAGGAGGCAGGAGACCTGCATGGATGAGCAAAGAGCTTCTGGAAAATCTCAAATGGAAGAAGGAAGTTTAGAGACTTGAGAAAAAGGGACTGACCACATTGGCAGCCCCTAGCCGCTAGACCTGAATTTAGGTGCTGCCTGCACGCAGTGCCAAAAGAGATAAGGAGAGGAGTCCACAGCTGAGATTGCAGGGCAAGTGCTCAGCAATAGCTGTGAGCCCCACTAAAGAAAATATTTAGATGTAAAAGAAAAAATTTGAATATAAAATTTTTTTTGATATTTCTGCTTGATTAAGCAGTCATTATGCCTGCCGAAGGCTCTTGTACATCTCAGAGTCAGGTGTGGTTGATCAAATATGGGCAGAAGCAGGTTTGGATACAGGATTAGTCAAACTTATAAACATTTACATCAAGATAGGTAGCAGCCGCAGCAGTACTGAAACTAAAACACAGAAATCACACAGCAGGGAGGCAATGCACAGTAAAATGTGAGGAGTTCTGAAGTGTATGTTCTTCTCTTCACCCCTCTTTTTTTTTTCCCCATACTTTTGCATGCTTTTGATCATTTCTAAAATAGTTGGGAACTGTCAGTTAATGCTGAATCCAGATAAATGACAGCAGTTCCTACATTCCTTAGAACATGTAGGATGACAAAGGTACAGACTTTTGTGGGAGGTTTTGCTACCGTAAGAGCTAATGGTTTACTTTTTTTTCCCCCAGGAAATCTTGGATTGTGGACCACAACTCATTAGTCATTCCTGGAGGCTCAATATCACCTTCAGCATGATCCAAACCACAAATGTGAGCCACTAATTATCTTTCCTTTGTTTCATTAGAATCAAACATTTTTACAGTTTTTATTACTTTTAAATTTTTACTACTTTTTTAATCAGGTGCAAAAAACCACGAAATTTGTTCTTCATTGATACCTGAACACGATGTACATCTTCAATTTTTTGTTACTATTTCAGTTTTTCTATAACACAGAATTATGTGCTCTGTGATGCCATAATATCTCTTGCTGTTCTACAGTAAATCACCAGTTTCAGGGCAGTCAGAATGTCAGAAACTTGCTTTCGACGTTGCACTAAAAAGATTCTTCAGCTCCGACTTAATAGGATAGCCCTGTGCCTAGATGGTATCAGCATTTTTTGCTATTAGCAATGTTGAGAAATTTTCTCATAGTACAGTGGTACTAGACTAGTACAGACTACTTTTAGATTTCAGGTTACTTGGTTCAAACTGCAGTACGTGGAACTTTTCGCAAACTGCAGTGTGCTCAGCTCACTAAAAAAAGCTGATTTAATACATCTTTATGGATCACTGATGTTAAAAAAAGATTCTTTTCAAAATGTCTTTTTAAAGTCCTTCTTATTTCTTATGACTGTTTTCCCTTTCCCAGCACCAAGACAAACTGATGCACTCGCTTGTAGTTAGAATTGATTCAGGGACTACACACAATTGTAATCCTACAATTCCCCCAATATTATCTGCATAAATGGAGAGCTCTAGATTTATCTGATTCAGTTCCTGTGAGCCTAAACAAAGAATCCACATCAGTGCTTCCATATTTCTGCCCAGGATTTCTCAGACACAAATATGTGTTCACATATCCTTAAAATATTTGAGTTATGCACAGTAAATCCATTACTTTCATAACATGTCAGACTTATTTGTGAATGTGCAGAAGAACTGGACGCCACATGCTAAGTAGCTGTTACGGCTCCTGGAAAATACAGATACACTGTGAGTGTCAGAGCTGCCTGGCAGCGCGATCCAGCACTTTCTGGAGTGATCGGACTTAAGGCAGCACCACTGTCCCAGAGGACAGTGAACCCGCTCTTCCCAGCACAGCACTCACGAACAGCACTCTTACATAGGCTGTCATACATCTATGGCAGGAGAATGTCTCCTCAACACCACCATGCACTGCATTTTGGGACCAAAGAGCAGCCACAGGAAAACCCCTGGGCAACTGGAAACCTCCTGGCAATGCAAGATCATAGGTGTGCAGCCTGGCAATTTCCATAGAAATGATGGAGCTATGCTGGTCAGAGCAAGGTTAGGATCGGGCCCAACCACTTTTTGTCTCAAGAGAAGAATTTGATCTTTGGATTTGGGTGTTACTGTAGACCAACAAACAGAACTGACGAAGGGTAGAACGTGCATTAGCGTAAGGGTAATAACAAGCATGTGAAGAAACCCGAGAATGAATTAAGCCAATAGAAACAAGCAAAGCAAAAATATCTACATCTATACACAAGCGGTCTGGAGAAAGATAGTATTTACAAAAGATGTTCAGCTTCTTGTCCATTTTCTTCAATTCCAAATTTCAGGAGACAAGCACTGCTTTGGTAATGTTACTGTACGTGTTTAATGCAAGGCATTTAGAAAGCTTGCATGCACTTTAAAAAGTTGACGTTCATGTTGGGGCGGGGGAATCAAAAAAAAAAGAGAAAGAAAAACAAAGACAAATAGAAAAATGTAGGTAAGATGAAGATGCTGGAACTGGCTTTGCTTATTCATCTCTACATGCAATGTTGCCGGTGCACTTCTTCAGCCTGGACGCACTGACGTGTACAGACAATCAATCAGGCACATTGAGCCCAGCAGCGGGGGACAGGGGAAGCAGCTGAGAAAGGGAGGAGACAAATTCAGGGCGGATCTCAGGATGGCAGGGGAGACTGTGTCAGGAATAGGGATTTTACATCCTAAGTGGGATATTTTGTTCTTTCAGGACACTTCTACATTATAATCCAAAAATGGGATGTTAGGCATGCAAAGTTAAATTGCTGTATTTCAGCCAGAAAAAAATAATGTGCAATGCAAATTTCAAATAACTGTGTCCCTCATTCTTATTGGACAGTTCTGGTAAAAGTGTATGAAGAACATAACATGTCTGCCTTGTGTTAAAATACAGTATAAAGAAATGGCTCTAGAGCTCAGGACACAAATGGAGGTTTAGATTAGCTGTCAACAATGTCATATCCATGTTAATAATGCCCTATTCATGCCTGGGGCTGACAGTCTTTCTTATTTTTATTCACAAATTCCATTTAATAACAGCAATAAGTCACTCTAGACAGTGCATTTCTAAGGGATTTTTGCACTTCTCAGGTGGTTAAAGTCACTTGACCTTCGGCCTCATGCCTTAAAAACTCCCTAAGAGATGTGCTAAATTGCCCAGAAATACATTGCCTGTCATGTCTTGTTGCTTAATTAAGGGCCAACCTAGATGGCCTATAAGGACTGCCCTTAAGTAATTACTAATTGATCTCCTACTCAAGAAAAATGAATAAATTCCACAGCAGCCACACTGTCACACGGCATTTACTCAAATTCTTATTCCTCCATTGGAGAATGAAAAGCACACAGCAAACGAGTGGATTGAGGGCAGAAACATCTTTAGAGCGGCTAAGCCTCACTTCCAGAGTTTGTCATGTCTCATCGGCGGGAGCCACCGCGCTCAGCCCTTCACTTGGGTTGAGACAAAATCCATTGCTTGAAGGTCAGAGCTTTTAGAAACTAAGAAATAGCTAGAATTCTCAATCTGGATTTACCTACTTTGAAGGCTATTTAATCTTTGTTACAAATATCTAATCAAGAAATCTCGGTGAGAGTGATAAATTGTCACCTGATGAAAGCAAAATAATTGTAGCCTACCAAAATAGCCAGAGGAAACGCATTTCAAAGCTCTTTTCTGAAGAAAGCAGGTGGGGTTTTTGTGGGCACAGGAGAGGTTCTTGCAGCTTTTATTACCCAAATAGTTTATCGGAGTGCACGAAAGACTTCCTGGACTTGTTGCATGTCCGGTCTAAAGTTCCAAACAGTCCAAAAAAGTGCTGATATCTTCTGTTTTTATAAGATTATGAGAGTGCTTTGGGCTGCATCAGAGATCTTGACTATGCATTGGTAGATGTTTTCAGGTATGAGCAATATGAATATGGTGCTGTTAAGAAATGTATGGATGACAACATTTATTAACCTCCTATTACCCTCAGTAAGAGTGCATTTATATATTATTCTAGCCAAGCAGTTTTTACATACTGACTTCTCACACAAACATTAGTGGTTTACACATATCAAAATTACTCAAAGTAAAAAGAACCTACCTCTGAAACATTTCTCTTGGACCCACTGGATGAAACCAGGACTCACTGGAGTCAAAGATAACATTTCTGTTGACTTCAGTGAGGCCAAGAGTTTAGTCTGGTAGATGTGAATAGTACAAAACTATACAAAATTTGGGAACCACCCTGATACATGATAACATAGGGTACAGGAGGATAAGCCATTTTTTTTTGGTGCCGTGTACAAAAAGGTGCAGTGGTTCCATGCTTCAACTGATGCTTTATGCAGGGCTCCTCTGGCTCCTCTGAAACCACATTAGGGGAAGAGCAGCATTTACACTAATGGTGAAGAAACAGAGAACTCTGGAAAGACACTCTGATCTCTGCAGTGGTATTAACACTAATGGCATAATGCTAGGAACCATATTAACATACCTGTCTCGCTTATTAACGGCTGAACTGCTTTATTTTCCATATCTTTTAATATGTTAAATGTTATAGTCAGTGTATGTAAAACTGTAAATGTTAGGGATAGCTGGGACCTGTCATATAAATCTACCTTCTTGTCATTACGATTATGTAACTGATTGCTATTATTTGATTTCAACATACGGTTCTAATAGTTTTAAAATATCAAGAGATTGATAAATGAATGCATAAATCAACAGGCATTCCTTAAGCCTGTTTGAAACAGAGGTAGTGAGCTGCTTACGCCTACCTGAATAGGACCAAGCGATTGAAAAGCACAGTGAAATCTGACAACTGCCCTTTCAATCAGTCCTTTGGTTAAGTTGTGTAAAAGTTACATTGTGTCCTGTTTCTGCAGTTTATGCAATTCTGGAGTAGTATGTTTGATTAAGCTGGCTGCCAACAAGATGTGTAAACATATGCAATGTAAGTGAATTTTTTGTGATGTAACATTTTTACAGTTGCTCATGGGCAGCAATGAACTGGCGTTTCTAGTGGGGTTTTTTTTTTTCAGAACCTCAGAGCTCAGCTAGAAGTTATCATGTTAACATCATCTTAACCAAACATCAATATTCATCCACCATTTTAGAGTAGCAGGAAAGCATATTCTTTTAAAAATAGTGGAATAGTAATACTGATAATTCTGGTTCCTGGATGTGCCTAGTTTATTGCAGCTGCAAAGACCTCTGCTGTCATCATGTTCTGCAATGATTTTTGTGTTATTCTATAACGTTTTTCTCCCTACACATGTAGGTTTTATATCCTCTTCATGTTGGTATAGCATGAAGTCCTATGTGGAATTTAGAGGATCTGAACTAAATGTAGCTAAAAGGAACTTTTAGATGAACTGCCTGGGATTTGTTCAGATCTGTTAAAGTAATGGGGGAAAGCACAAAAGGATAAAGAAAAGAAAGGCCTTAATCTTTGTTCCATGAGTGATAAAGCAGCATCACATGGGTGAAAATTGGCCTGACCTTCACCCACATGATGCTGCTTCTGCCTCAGCCACTCTTTCTTTGCTCTGATTAAGTGAAGATAGCCTCTTTCTCTGCAAGGAAAAGTCAAAGAACAAAAAGAAAAAAAGTCCTGTCTTAACTATAAAAGGTTTATTTTTTTAATCACAGTTGGGCTCATACAAGCCAGTTTCTAATCTTATTTTTTTAAGCTAAAAAAGTGCCTTTTTAAAATTTCTTTGGCTCGGTTTCTTTAGCGCCCACTGCCCCCCCCACGTCCCCCCGCCTTGAACCTCGGGGCCTCGATCTTAACTTGCTCCCCTTGAATGTGCTTTGTTGCTCATCTTCACTTTTACATGATAGCTGTTTGACTTAAATGGGTTGTTCGCCAAAGGATTGCCCCTTGGGGAATGGAAAAACTGGAGGGAGGGAGAGGAAAAGCAGTACTCAGCTGGCTTAAATGGCATGTGCAGTATATCTATTGGCAGGGTATTGCCAATGCTCCAAGGAAACTTTCAGGGCTCAGCCTTTACCCCCGGACGCCATACGCCGAGAGATGGGTTTGTGTATCAGATTATCCATGTTCATATAGACAAGAGAACTTTACTGTGACACTACTGTCAAACAGCTCCTGTGACTAATATTTTTAACAGCATGATATTTAAAATTTGACAAGGATATAATCATTCATTCTCCAGATAGTCAACATGCTTGGGTAGCTGGTAATGTCTTCACAGGTTTCAAAGGGGGCCCATTGAAACTAGTCTCTTTCTAAATGAATACTATGTAACTAACTTTTAGTTACACTATTGCAACAGAATCAAAATGTATTTTTAATTGGGTGTAAATCACTTTAACTCATGGTTATGTAGGTGTATGTATGTATCTGGCTGAGAAACCTGGCTGAGATCCAGTGAATTATTAGCTAAGTCCACAGGCTAGCTTCAATTTCCACTGGTCATTTTTTCCCTCGGGAGCTAAGAATATAGATGCTGTGCAACATAATGGAATGTCACTGTAATGTGTAATGTCTCATACTGTATTACATATCTGAGGTAGGGAATGAGGAAAGACCTCCCCAGCTTACCTACAAACACAGGCATTAGATAGCTTTTAGCTGGAAACACTCTGTATGTTACTTAGACGCACTATTTTACAAAATGGCAAATTACTTAGTTCACAGTAGTTTCTAAAATTGAAATCAGACACATCGTTACCAGCATGCCTTGTGTAAGTCCAGTGTGACTACCAGTGATTAATTAGTGTTGGAAATAACAAACACCAATTCACTCTGTTTAGAAATCTTGCAGCAGCTATGATTTATAGGAACATGTTAAAAATAGTACTGCTTCTAATTTTGATATGTGAATATACTGACACAAACATTTCTTCCTCTTTGGCAGTGGTTTCAGAAGCATCAGCATGAGTTGTTTTCTGCCTGAAGAGACATTATCTAGTTATACACCCTCACATGCACAGCTGAATCGATTATTTTTTAGTGATATAACTGAGATTCGCAAGACCTAGTTTTTGAGTGTGTAATAATACTGGTCAGACCATCTAAGAATATGTTTCCAAGAATTTGTTTTCCCAAGTAAATTCCACCATTGTGCCCACAGAGAGTACCACACAAAATGTTGTGGTCGTAAATATGTTCAGCAACAGTTAGAATTTGGACTCTGATTCAAAGCCCATTGAAGTCAGTGAAAAGACTCCTATTGACTCCAGTGTGCTTTGGCTCCGGCACTTGATTCTTTACTTAGAACTTCTAATGATTATTCAGTGGAAGAGGCAACACTGTGAGCTTTGGGTGCTGCAGTCCTCTTGTTAAAAATAAAATTAAATCTATAAGGAAAGAATTTTTTAGGGGAAAATATTATAATTTGTATGGCAAGTTTAAATTGTTATGCTATTTAATGCATATGTACATCAACATACACACATTTATGGGGAATTACACATGTTTGCATAATACATGTGGACACACACTCACACAAACCTTCCATGCTTATATGAATCGTATTAAGAATTTAAGATACAAACCTCTAGGGACTGATACAGTGACCGAAACAGGAGTCTCCAGCAGCATCCACGTGACACCCACGTGGGGCTGGCAAATATGACAGAGGGTCTGTAAGAGTCATATTTTCTTCTGAATTGGCAGTAGGAGGCCTGGTGCCATCCCCAGGTCGTGCCAGATGGCATCAGGGTCCTGGTTTGAGGCAACGGAAGGGAACCCTTAGCCTCAGTAGATAATTACCAATAATGGATTATCAAGGTTCTGTGTATTTTCTCCATAGTCATCTTACAGAGTTGTTTTTAAGCTCAGAATTTGACAAGCCAACTGGTTTTAATTTTGTGGCTTGAATCATTATTTCATTAACAAGAGGACAGCATTCACGATGGCATATAAAATTTTGACGCAATAGACTAAATTTAAAAAGATGGAACATACCGAAAACCACATTAAAAAAACAAGAATGTGTTTTTATTTAAACCACTAAAAATAATTTTAAAATACATTTTCTGCTGAATTGTTTGGTTCTCTCAGAGTTTCTCAGTGCTACGGCGTTGCTTTCACATGCCCATAAAAGCTCACATTGGGAGTACGTGTTACCACCCTCACCAGTAAGGAGGGGAGGTATTATGGTAACATCACCTGCTAGTTAGTAGCTCTTGACAGGACTAATCTGAAGCCTTCCTTGCCATCAGAAGATAACGAGGACCAGTACTTTTATTTATTTAAAAGAGCCTGAACCAGCCATCGTATCTTACTGGAAATGCACGTTTCTACGTATTAAATTGCTCTACATACGGCATGTTTTGTATGACTTTTTCAGTTCATTGCAGCTGCCTCAAACAAGCTTGAAAGGCTCTATTATGGTCTATTGGGTCAAAAATGGCTTTTCTTTTTTTTAAGTGCCTAAGTACTTAGTTACAGTGAATTGGTAACACAATATCCACACCATAATATGCATATTGTGCATGACAAAAGGCGAGTAATCTGTAATCTCCATTTAAAATAAAAGCATAAATACCTACTGTATTCAGCGGATCTGAAATATTCTACCAGTACATATTTAAAAGAGACTCAATGTGTTCGTGTGAAAGACCAAAATGGTCTGCACTTTGTTTGTGCAACTTGGTGAACAACAGAAAGATTTTTAGCTCTTTTTGAATGTTTGTTTATTCCCACTTCTTTACTAACATGTAATCACTATTGAAATGTGGCTTAGGAAATTCACAAGTGGAAATCTACATGCAAATAACAGGCATGAAGGGAGAAGAATCTATATTAAATCTATCCCATATGTAATCCCCCAGTGAGGCATAAGTTCAGACCAGAAAGATGTCTCATCCTTCTTGGAGGGCCCATTTCTGCCTCTGTCATTCACACTAGCAGTCCCTCCTCCTTGGACAAGACAAGAGCAAACTGAGGAATAATACAAGATTCTAGCAGTGTCAGATATTAGATTATGATTATTTCATTGCTATATCTCTTTGCTGCGCAAATTCAGTCCCTCTAACTTTTGATAACGTTCTTCGTATAATCCTTCCTTGTCTACGATACTTGTTATCTTTTTGTAAGAGCAGAAAAGTTCATTAGGTAGTGGGAAGCTTTGGCAGGGGGAGAAGAAACCTGTCCAATGTCACCACTAGATGTGGGTAATGCTGGTGACTCCTGTACTGTATGACCACTGTCCCCCTGTCCTTATTTGCCAGAGATTTACTTACTCTGCCTGCTCTTTCTCACGGACTTTTGCTGGTAACATGTATAAATATCATCCTTCCTTCTGTTATATTCGTTCAGTGATCAACATATAGTATACATAATATGGGGGCTGGGTTCATTTGCAAAGCCTGAAGATATTGTTCATTATGTTTTATGTGGCAGAATAGAAAAAAAAATTATTCCCAGAAGGGTGCATGTTTAAACTGGCAAAGAAAAATGATTGACATCTACCATAAGTACTTTTGTCAAAGCTTTGGCATGTTATCAGATTACAAAACTATTCTAATGAACAGTGTCCATAGTCACCAGATGTGCTATCAAGAAAATGCCAGATACTTGTAAAATTCTGCTGCAGTCTTAATGCCAAATGTGTAAAATACAAACAAGTTAGGCTACAAGTTCTGCTAGATAAATTTGGTTGGATAAAGAGTTGAGCCTAAAGGGTCAAAGAATGTAAATAATTCTAGGCAGGAGCCTACCCTCTTGGCTAGTTTCAGCAAATGTGAATTATTATCTCTATGCTCAAACACTAAGCTGCCTTGTATAAATTTACCACTTTAATACTGATGCAGTAGAAAATGATTAATTAAAATAAGGCTTTATCTCTGTATGTGAGGAATAAAAACCCCCACTATTCAGTGTCCCTGTTTGTTTATCCTTTTATTCCCAAATGCCCATTCCTAGCTCATAAATGTTATTGTTTACAAAGGGTACAAGAACAAGAACTAAAACAAAGTCTGTCACAAACACAACTGAAGGAGGATTTCATTCTTTCAGACTCTTAAGACACCAAGAGCTTGGCAGAGGCTTTTAGCAATGCGTTTTGCTCCTAGTTTTGAAAGAAATATCTAGAAAGAGCTTGCTAAATTCCCCAGCGCATGGTAGGCCTGTGCCTCGGCTGCGTTCACCTCTGCGCTGACTACCTGAAGTCAGCAAATCTCGTAGAGGATATTGGTGAATGGGATCTCGGTCTATGTTTCTCCTCTGACTTTTTCAGGTATTCTAAGTAGGGAGTCTTTTTCCCCAGCCACTTATCATGGCATTCAGATAAGCATTTATGAACTTCTAAGGCTCTAACTATTAAACACCAAGTAAATTATTTTAATTAACTAATTAATATCAAGTATTTTGTTAAAATTAATTCTTTTTTGGGGCTCTGTTCCTGTTAGGACCATATATTAGTAACAGAACATCAGGCTTTTGTTTGTCTTTGTTCCAAGGAGCAGATGAATCATATTTGTGGATTCAGATAAGAGCTGTTACACGAATTGGGGATGTTTTTATTTCATTTCCTTGAGAATCTACCGTAAAACTCTGAAAAACGTAACTTGGTTATTACCACCTTCTTATCAACCTCCCACCAATCATCCAAACACAAGTTTTAGATAATGGCTTGAATGGTCTTGAAAATTGGCCCAAGAAAATATACATGTTTACTTGGTGACATTTATTTGCAGTGATTGCTCCCACACTGTCCCTCACAAAGTAAAATTAAAGATCATGTGGATACTGTCCCCTATTCCACCTGCCATAATACTGGTTAAAAAGAGTCCCTGTTCCCTCTCTGGACTTAGGAAAATTCTCCACTGCCATGGGATCAGGGTATGAATTCCACTGCCGTAGATGTCTAAAAGCATTATTTCTGCATTGTACTAAAATATGCACTGCCCATTATTTCAGGTGTCCCCAGATACTCCCAGGTATGTGGAAAAGTAGTCATTTGGGTGGTATCTCCCCTCTCGTCCCTGCCATGGGAGGGAGATCCTCCCTTACGGACAGGGGGGCTCAGTGACAGTTCTTCCACCAGCTTCACTTCTTCCCACTAGTTCTTTCTCAGAGTTACTGTGCATTCATACAGAGTAATATTTTCAGAGTGTGAGTAAAAACCCAGAGTTTATTAGGATGTGTGTCAAAATTACAAACACAAAGGTTGGTATGTATGCGTGCTAATCATTTCTAGTTATGCATGAAGTTAATTTACAGAAGAAGATTTACATTATTTTAATGGCATTCTCTACAAATAAGATTCAATTATTTCTGTTTGGTTTTGATGCCTTTTTATGTTTTGCTTGTTTTGAGGTATGTACTAATTTGCTTTATCAATAATATGAAAAATTAATGGAGCTCTTACTAAGGTTAAAAGCACCTCAGAGAAGTCATCACTTGTCAGGTTCCGTTTTATTACTATGATTACAACAAAGTTGTGTTGTTATCACTGGCAAAATAATTACTCCCTTTTCCCTGGCGGGTTTCACGTTGCTTTTCTACTCTTGCTCCTGGAGACGAGCATTTGGAAGCTCTTTCAGAGCTACACAGAAGCACTTGCAGAACAGCACAGAGGTAGGAGTAGTACCCATGTGTCCTCTGTGCCTGGCGTATCTGGGACACCCCAGCCTCCTCCTCAGCCCCTGAGGGCACAGGAACTCGCACGCTGTGCCAGCTCCAGGGCTCCCCAGGACAGTTCTGCAAGGCACCCTTCTCCCCCCGCACACTGCAGCTCTCCTTCCCCCGGCATGGAACACCACCGACCCTGACTGTCCTTGGCCCCATCTTCCTGAGCTCAGCCGGACTCACTTCACTGGCCTAAAACAGTGGAATAAATCTCACAATTTTCCCTTGAAGAAGTCTAATCCTTCAGATTTCACGAAGGCAATTTTCCTGTTGATTTCAACAGAAGTTGTGTCTGAAGACGAATGGCAGGATAATACCCATTTTAAATATGAGTTGACAGCAGCATCAGATCAGACGGGTAGTAAGAAGAGACTGAAAGGAAAATGATGACGGGGCAAAAATATCCCAACATCTTCAACCTTTTCATTTCAGAGTGTTTGTTAAGCAATGAAGAGAGTCTCTCTTTGGTTAATGCAATTTAGCGATAATTCTTTGGGAAGGAGAAAGGATCCTTTCACAGCTGTATCAACAATATCTGCTCTCTTTAGAAAAATAGCAGCTGACTTGAGATGTCAAGCATCACATATTTGGCCATGAAAGCGAAGTACAAGCCATGCTGGCCAATAGCACAGATTTGGAACAATGCCACTGAAAAGCTGGTCTGTAAACTGATGCTACCTTATTTTTTGGATTCTAGGAGGGCTTGCTGAGATTTAACAGCAATGCAGAACTACCACATTCCTGGTAGATATTTCTTGTTACATGAGATCCATGCATGAAGTGAAAAAGAGCAAATGAACATCAGGTTTACATCACCACTGATATGTGAATGATTGATCACCCATTAAATCACATACAGAGCTGGTAACAGCACACGGGGTAGCGTTAAAGTAAAATGTTTTATATTCTTTGCTCTAATTAAACATGGAAATAATATGATGCAGTCTGTATTGTAAATGTTATTGCAGATTATAGACCTGGAGGAGAGGTGTTATGCCACCTTTATAGCCTCCAGTTCCTGGAGACTGTGACTTAGAGCTGCCTCAGGGCTGCCCTAAATTACACCAGTTGGTAATGACTCCCAAAGGGCTGCTATGCATCCAGTGGTTGCTGGAGTGTAAAGTACTTTGGCTATGCCAGCAGCCCATCATTTCACAATGGAGGCTGAGAGCAGCTGGCACAGTGCTTGAAGGAAATCCCCGAGTAGTGGTTTAAGACATTTTTCTAACACTTTTTGTCGTGAGAGCGATATAAAATAAAGGCCAGATTTCACACACACACAGGGGCTTTTTCTGTTTTATTTAAGCATCTGTAGTTGTGGGTTGATAAACTTGGAGATGAGGGTTTGTGTAGGATTTCAGAGCAGGTATCAACCTAATACTGCTTCAACTTGGCAATATTCCACATCTCTGTCCTGGCCCCAATTCCCTGCTCTGTAACACTGCCTGTGCAGCGTAGCACCACTGGCTGTCGAAAGTATACTCCTGATTTACATCTGTGTTAGGAAAAGGAGAATTGGATGCCCCCTCATATGTGCAAGTTTCAGTTCAGGTTCATATTCCACTCTTTGCTGGAGCTGCCAAAGATACCAGTTCAGTTTGTGTGTGTAGAAGATCTTTTGAGTACAATATGTGTAGCTCATTCAAAAGCTCAGCCAATTCAGGTGAGTGATGTATGCACTATTTTTTCTGTACAATGTGTGGGTGGGCCAGCCATTCTTATGTAAATATCACAAAAAGTCAGCTATGAAATTATTACTTAATATTGGTAATTTTGGGGGATTTGGTTTTGATGTAGCTTAAGGATGCTCTTAAGTGAACATCCTGAAGACAATAGCTGGCTGCTGTCAGCAGAAGCTCATGACTCTCAAACTAAGCTGATGCAGTCCAAAACTCAACTGATGACAGTGTTTTCAAACCTCTGAGGCAACAAACTACTGCTTATGATCTTACTAAAATTTCTGTGAAACATAGGGAAAAACAAAGTAATTGACAGAGATACAAGCAGTGTGAAAAAGTACAATTCCTCTGGGCATCTACAGAAAGGATTGGTATAGTTCTCAGATAAATTTACTAGGGAGAGGTAATTATCAGTTCTGTGCTAAAGATACCTTTAAAAAAAAAAAGTCCGTGAGCCCAAATAACATCAAAGAGAAAGATGATTTTATGGATATTTGAAATGTTCCTGGATGTGAATTCAGAAAGGACTGCCTTTCAGTCTAAGTGGAGAAAGTCGAGTGCCCATGCAAGAACTGAACTGTAACCTTCCTGAAGGGAAGCAAAACATACAATCCCCTTCCCTTCCGCTGAGTCTCTCCTTCAAGCTAGTGCTGGCTAGCAGGTTTGCTTAGGGTGGCAAAGGGTCAAAAGGTGGATGGGTGAAAGAAGCTAGCACCATGTTTAGTCGGTTTCCTAAGTACATCCTTCTGTGCAAGGCGAGGAGAGATGATCCAGCACTTCTGTCCTCTCCGTGGAAGGTTCAGAAAGTGGTGAGGAAACTTCTTTAGTGCCTTGTACATATTCACAGATGGGCACATGATGAATTCCCAAAAGAAATTGAGGAAAATGGATCAGAAAATTACAGAATGAATCATAACAAACTGATCAGAAAGGGGGATCATCTGGCCCATCATTCTGCCTGAAGTCAGGATTGACTTCAGCTAAGTAAATTCTGATAGCCTTTGGTCACTATATTTGTAATTATTAAATGATTTTTAATAGTAGTAGCACCTGTTACTGTCCTCTAAGCAATCCATTCCAGTGCTTAGCTATTATTTCTGCACCCTAGAATGACATCATTAGGCTAGAACTAATATGAGCCGAGTACTGGAGGTCCCTCATGGCCTTGCTACGCTTCCTTCTTTCACTAGATCCCTTCAGGAGTTTGGAAAGAAGCCTACCTAAAATTAAATGGTTTGTACCCTACATATCAAAGGATCTGGGCCAGAATTTCCGTTCACTTTAATGGTGTAAACTTAGCATAACTCCTTGAAAGGCAAAAATTTTACTCCACATTTCCACTAAAGCTGGGATACAGTACCTGAGGACAGGAAACTCTTTTGCTGTAATATAAAACAGATTTTTGAGGCTTTGTGTACTTTTGAAATTTGTTCTTGAAGGCAGAAAGGCAGGAATGGATAAATATGTAATTAAAGAGAGCTAAAGCAGGGACAATAATGAACAAATACCATTATTTTTGCCATAGTTCTTGAAGGAAGCTAAGGTAAGGGTGTAGAAAATCAGTTACAGTGATGCACTTCACTTAGTGTGGGAGTTCATGCAGTGCAAAGAGCTCAATGTGTGCAGCTGAGCTGGGCCTAATGGGCATCAGTTGTTATCTGTGGAAATGGAGTATGTTAGAGGCAGCCTAGCTACTGTACCCATCTGTGATGGCTAGTGGGATTTTTTGACACGTCGGTGACCTTTTCTTACTCATTTTGCTGAATTTTCATCCAATAAAAGCCATCATCTGACTGGTCCACCCAACCCCATATTGTGCAGTCTAAGCAGTGAGGGTTTAGTGAGAAGCAGGAGGGAGAAGAGGGAGAGACTGCAAACATAAATCTGGGGCTGGGGAGTGAGGGGAGCTGCTGAAAGACCTATGCACCCAAGCAGCACCCACATTTTTACATAGCTTTTTATATACGCTTTTACACATATATGTATGCATATATACAGATAGCACTTTCTACAGTTTTCTTATTTCTCTTCCAAATAACCAGAAACTGCTGTAAATCTGCTAACAGGCTAGCAGAGACCTTTGCATGCTGCCTTGTGCTACACAGTCTGAAAACCCTTCCCACTGTGCCTGTCGGCTCTACCTGTCCCACAACAGTACCACACATACTGCAACACCCCTACAGTCAGATGCACAGGGGTGTGTGTACATACACCCCACCAGTATACCACCAACCACTTAGCTCTTGCCAGTTTTGCAGACTGATTTATAGTTAATATCTCACACACCTTCATGGCCCTTTTAGGACACCAAGCATAGGGAAACAGATCTTGTTCTCACCAGAAGCAGGGACTTCTTGAGCTCCATCCTGCCTGAGAAGGCTTAAATGTGGGAAAGAAGGCGCCCTGTATTTTCTTGCCCCACTGCACATGTATATAGAGATGAAACAGAGTATGGCTCATCTCTGTGGAGGCAAAAGGAGTTTTAAGGACTTGGGTCTTGAAACAAGCAGACTACTTTTGAAGAAGCACTGAGAAACCTACTGTAATTCATCATAAACTTGCAATTTCTTAAGGAAAACAAGCATATACCTGATCTAAATGGATCCAGTTTAGTAAGAATCTCAGTTATGTGCCTTGTAAAGCTCCTGGCACGTGAGGAAGTTTATAAGCAGCTAAGTACAGAAGTTCGCATAGCAAAAACTTACTACCTGTTGTTGCTGTTCCTTGACTATTTTGATGGTTGTGTGCTGGGTATGCCTACACAAAAAGTCAGTGTCTCCAACGCGATAACGTGAATTTAACAGAAATGTTGCCAGTTTTGCTTTCGTTATACAGTAAAATACTGTTCTGCAAGGTTTAAGTATGGATAGCTGGATGGATCAAAAGTCACAAATACCAAGAGGTATTCCTCCATAGATTTGCAACAGATGTGCAGTAGTCTGATAGCTCTGATTTTCAAAATCCTGACAAGTTACTAAAGCTAAGATCAGACATGAAAAGAAATACAATTTTGTTCCAGACCATTTAGAACAAAAGCAATGCTTACTTTTTTCCCCCATCCTCTTTTTTGATGGTGGGTTTCTTATCATACAAGTTTAGCTTCAATCTTAGTTAGGTCAACGTTTGGCATTCTGAATGCATGAGCATCTTTGTGCAAAGGCAATGAAATTTTCAATTAAATATAGCTCTATTTTATAGATGAAAGTGGATTCTAAAGGTTGAAGTTCTACCCACAAAACTCAAAACAACTGCAATTTTAATGACATGCAATGAAATGGAATACGTGCAGTAGGCTGAGTCTTGACACAGGTGAGTGGGAGTGCGGGAGCAAGATACGGGAGGCAAACTTGGAGTCTTGGGGGTTAGAGTGAACCCCTTTCCAAAAGCACAAGTACACAGAATTTAATTGGATATGTTGTTTCCTCCAGTAGGGAAGATCTGAGTTTGGAAATGCTCATTATGGGATGGAGGGGACATGACACCAGATTTTGGGGGGATTGTGGGAAAAACTGTTTGCCAGTCTGAGTGAAGGAAAGACACTGTTTATTTTCCCAGGAGTCCTGCAAAAGGCTACTTGGAAAGTGCAATGATTTTTGACAAATTGTCAAAATCTTTGAGGTGGCTCTGATGCTGTCAGAGCATTTTTCTCTCACCTCACACAAAGCTTTTCAACCCCTCCTATTTTAACAATCCTAACAATAAAAAATCATCGGATATTCTTTTGCTATTTTAAATGGCTATTGTTCCACAGTATTTAATCATTAAGAAACCAGAAGGGACACATTTCACTGAAAAATGTTCATTTGACCCTCTGTAAACAGCAACTTGAAGCATTTTAACAGGCTCTTCAAACTGTTTGGGCAGAAATAAAGCAGCATCTGGTTTGAAGCACACTTTCATATTGTATTGTTTATGTTGATAGCGTAAGTTCTTTGCTGTGCATTGTTATTTATGACAATTGAATGTAGAACATTTTTGATTCAACAAAGTGCTTTCGTTCTATAGCATGGGAATAAGGCAATCAAAGCTGAGGTGACTTGACTGATTTCGTTTAGAAGGTGGATTTCAGCAGGCCTATTAGTGTTGAAGTAGAAAGGAGGGGGAAGGAAATGGTGGATCAGGTAACTAAGGGATACAAATTAAAAAGGGTGAGAAATCTGGGAAAGAATCCTGCTGGTGGTATGGGCTATATGAGAAATTTCCAGGAGTCACTAAAGCCATGGGAAGAAATTGCAGGAATCTGTCCAAACAAAAAGGCAAGAATTCTATACGCATGTTTCTTTTCTTTATATTTTTTTGCTGGGGACCTTGCAAGAAAACATGGATGCTTCAAAGTAACCAGGGTCAATTTCTGCAACGCAGCATTACGGTGAAAAATAACCAGAAATAACATGAGATTGTACCAGTAGTATCAGAACTCTCCCACAACTGAGGAAGTTCTTAAAAAAGGCTTATCAGAAAACTGTCTCAGCCAGGTATTACCTATCTATTAAATATATGTATATGAATTTAATAATGTGTAATCCAAAATGTATCAACCCAGATATTAAATATAAAAATAAAGCAATTACTAGAACCCTTAATGCTGATCTTATGGTAAATGTAAAAAAGGAACAATGACCTGCTTAAGAGCAAAGTTTATTATTTTTAAAAACAAGTTAAAACTATCTGTTTGGTTAGAAGTGAGTGCAGAAGTGTTTGGCTTCTAAGGAAATCTGTTTTCTAAATATTCTAGAGAGGCTTTAAGGGATAGAAACGGGCTTAGAAGCTCTAGTAAACATTACACATTTCCAAAGCAGCTGAGGAAGGCATTTATAATTATGATTCTGACTTTTCTGTTTAATTTATTCTGTCCCATGTTTCTATTTACTGCATAAGGTGTTGATGTTGAAGCCAGACCAGCTAGCTTAATTTGATTTCAGAGCTGTTTCCCATAGATCATCCACTAGGACTGAGATCCTGTAACAGCAAGCAGAAGCCTGACTAGCCCTAGTGATTGCTCCCAGGCTGTATGATATTTTCTTAAAGACTCTTATTAGACTTTCTGGTTTCAGCCATGTTCAGCAATTCAGTACCAGCACTGTTCCAGTCAAAGGACTATAATACAATTAAATATTTTTTCCTGTTGTAATGCTGTTATATATGGTAGCATCTTCAACTTGTGGTTTGACAGAGCTTTTTAGTCAGGGTGAATTAAGCACTGTATGCCTCCTTTGCCTGTTCTCCCCTCAAGACTTCAGCTCTCTGCTATTTAGTTCCTCTCAGGCTGTTTTCCTTTCATTTGCCTTATTAGTAGGTAGGTCAGTAGCTGATGCCACCTACTGTGGGCATCTAAAGGCTTTTCTTTTGTCTCCTTTTTTCCTAAAGCTTGAGAAGTTGCCACTTTCCTTAGCAGTGGTTCACAAAAGATATTAAAAAATAATTTAAATCTCTTCTGATTAGAAAAAAACATGTACTGCACCTTCCTTTACAGGTATGTGCACACCTTTCTTTATAAGCATGTGTAATCCTAGTGCCTCGTCCACATATCTTAAGCTGACAAAGGTAACTAAAAATCCAAATGTGTTACAGATAGATGATGTATTAATTAACATCTTTCCATTTTCAGAGCTCTTTTCACCTATAATAGTCTGGTGATTTTTTTTTCCTTCCTCTACTCAGAAACCCCTTGAAGCTGGGGAAGGTCAGACCTTGGCTGTGTTGTTAAGACAGAGGGACAAATTGGCATCCATATATCAGATCTGCATTGCCTCCCTTGAGCATTTTTCGAAGAATCTGAACGAATGCAGAAGATGATATTGTACTTCTGGGTCATGCTTAGCTGTAGAGGAGTGTGAAGCAGTGTGTACGTGTTCATGTGTACACACCTCAGTAGGAGTAAATAAACTGTTAAGAAAAAGCCCTTAGTATGGAAAAATAAAAGAGTTAGTATTAAATCTGTTCTCAAATGCTGGAATGATCAGACAGATCCTGCATGTATCTTTTTACTTTACAAGTCGAAGGTGACTAAGAGTTTTCTGATACTTTACATTTCTTGTCTTTAATGCTCTGCTCTCGTTATATCCTTCCCTTTCAGTCAATCATTGGCTTTGAGAATGGTCCCACTAATGCTCTTTTTCTGTTACATCCTTTTCCCTACTAGCTACTACCTTCTAACAGCCTGAGTTTAATTTTTACCCTTTCTTGCCCAGTTGGCTTTCTTCTACTCTTGGGCATATTATGCAAATACTACTCTCTGCACAGGTCCTCTGCTACCCTGCTTACCTTTTGAGTTATTGCTCCCTACCTGTCTCCTTCTATGCAATATTTTTTTGTCATGCAATGTGTTTCTTTGCTTCTATCATAGCCCCTGTTTTGTCTGTTCTTACACCTAGTTTCTGCTAGCTGCATTTGCTCCAGTGTCTGTGTTGATATAGACATATCTACAGAGTATAATGAATAAGCTGTTGCAGATTTAAGTGAGTATTTTGGGATATGCATCACACATTTATCTTCTCTGCTTAGAAGGTTATCGACTCCAAAGAGTCAGTAGTACTAAATCTGTACCGACATATTGATCTCTGAAGTTCACAGACAAGTTTCTGAGCTCAAATCACTGATGTAAAATCTGGGGTAGGAGGTATCCAGATAACAATTTCAAGAATTCGTTAGGGAGAATAGCTCCATGAACTGAATTTGCTGGTGATGGAACCACAAGTAGCTCCACACCTAATTCATTAGGTTGAATTTGTAGAACGATTGTGGCCCTTTCAAGTCTGTACAATCATGTTCCCTCCTCATTTTGCTGGTTTTCTTGCACTGCAAGCTCTGCAGAGCAGCTGCACCATTCAGTATAGATGCCCAGTGGTGTGTGGCCTCTGGAAGGCTTTCACAGTCATAACCACCTGCTCTGTATGTCAAACATACCTAGCCAAGCAGCTACTCTGCTGCACGACCAAACCACCTGCACGTAGCAATTGTTTATGCAGCAAAACCAGGTCTACGGCACAAAAAAGTGCTCAGACAAAAGTAAGTATGCATATTCAAAGCTATACTAGTAGGCAAAACCTACATCATCCTCATAGAAATTGGAAAGGAATAATGAATACCCCTGTAATACAACACAAATCAACTCCTGTTTACGAGGCACCATTCACCCTCTGCATTCTCTCCTTCCCCTTCCAAAGTGTAGCTGCATTCAAAATACATGGCTGCAGAACTACCATAGTTGCTAGTATACCAGTGTAAACAAAATTGCCCTGGCCTGCAGAGGATTCTGGCTAATATATGTCCACAAATGTGCAAGATATGCTTGGTTATGTGTATCTAAGTATAAACATATGCATAAGCATACACACAACCCACTCGGTTGCAACATAGCAAAACTAGATCCCCTGTCCTGTCTGTGGTTTATTTCTCTGTAAACATCAGAGGTTCTAGAATCTCCCCATTTTGTGCCTCTTGTATTAAGCATGTTAAACTTTTTTTTTCCTTGATCATCTCTTCTTATAGCATATACAATATTCTTACCTTTTTGAACATTTCATGAGGCTCCTTTTTTTTTTTTAAGCAATGTCTGGTCTCGCAGTTACTCACAAACATGACAGTTCAGATTTCTCTTACTTCTTTACATATGACTTTAATGTTTCTGTTTGAAATGAAACCCAGAATGAAAACTCTCCAAACAGTGAATTAACTTTGACATGTAGAGGTCATTTCATAACGCTTTCACTTCGGGGACTGTATTTGTAGAACTTTTTTCCTCATACTCCATTCCATTTTAATTTTGCTAAATATACAATTTTCTAAAATTATTAAGTTTAATTTACTAATTAACAGAATAATCATATTTTCAAAAGCATTTATCCAATAAAATTATGTCTTCAGCTGGTTCTGAATTATCCATGAGGCATTTCTTTTTGTTTTTGGAAACCTTGTCTTCTGGCTTCCAGCAATGTTCTTAAGTATCTAAATCATTGCTGATGGTTGGAACTGAGGATCCAAAATCCTCATTTAGAGAGCTTTACTCGCAAATTCTGAGCACCATCAGGCACCTTATCATTTTCAGTGTGGTATTCATGTCAACAAGAGGCCAGTTGTGCTTGTTGTGAAGATAGATAGGGGATTGAACTGAGATGCAGAGAATAGAAAAGTTGTGCATCTGATTCACTGTGGAAAGTTGACTCAGTGAAAAAGAAATTTAACTGACAATACACAGTTCTGTTCTGGCTAATTACCAGAAACACTGAAGACTACTATCCTGTTTCTACCAGTATAGCAATAATTTGGACAGTAGGTGTTCACATTTCTTGGTTTTGGAATCTTGACAGGTGCTGTTGCCAGATCCTGCCTTCTTGCATTGCCTTTGACGCTGGAAAAAATAACAACCACAGCATGTTTAATTTTACTGTCTTATAAACATAAGGAGAGAAATCACTTGAAATTACTTCTGGATTTTCATTAATAAGCTTAATAATCTCTTAAGAAGTCTTTGGCAAAGCAACCAATAAGAACGAAAGGATTACAAGCTTTAGATTTTAATGAGAGTTGGTTGTTTCTGGTATTTCTTGTTCTGCCGCAGTCCATCGTTAGAAGAATGTGTATTAAGATTTCTGTGCCTAGAATCACAAAATCAAAGTATCGTATTTGCATTACTCGCGTTGGCTTTGAATTGGACTAGTCAGATGAACAGTTTTAAATGTGCACATTTGATTTTGTTGGCCATTTTTCCCTTTGTTTATAGGCAGCACAAATTTTTAGGAAGGAATTCAGTGGCCAGCTGCCCAAATTAAAGAATAGTGAAAAGATCAAAGTAGTGCATATTGCTACTGTGGTAGTTATTAGCATTTGTGATACCTTATTCTCATGACAGAACAGAAAGTGGCATAACATCAATCTCGTTTTGTTACAAAAAAATAATAAAAAGGGGAATTGGTACAAGTACAGCTGTTTTCATTATAATCTCAAGAACGTAATGTCAGAGTCCTCTTCAGGGGCTGTAATGTGAAAGGACCTTTCAAGAGCTAGTGTGTTCTTCTTTTAGTCACAAAGGTACTGTACGCAGTAATTCCTTTTCTTAAGAAATGGCTGTTCCGTTAGACCAACAGGAACTGATCACGAGGGTCCCACTATTGCTGAGATGGGGTCATGTAGAGTGGAAATATGAGCTCTATAACCCTTGACCCCTTTCCCTCTTTATTTCGATTCCTTTAACAATGCATGGTTGGCAGACAAAAACAATGGAAAGTTCCAATCTCTTTTGTTTGGCTTGGGAAAAACTCAAGCCAGCTCAGTTTTGTTTTTACCTAAAAGTATGTCTGGGTTTCAATTAAAAGGAGCTACTTTAAGTTTGCTAGTCTGTGAAACTTTGAAAAAAGCCATTGTTGCCCATCCATGATCTAAGCAACAATGAGATACAGATTCTCACAGTGTGTCATAGTAAAACTACGTCTCATTTCTAACTGTAGAAGCTAAGAAAGGATGGACTGCTAGCAGGTTGGATTTTTTAAAAACTACATACCCATTCATGTCTAATAAACCATTGCTTTTAATACAGTACATAATATTTTAGAAATTATATGTCAAGGAAATACTAGCTAGCAGGTTGGATTTTTTAAAAACTACATACCCATTCATGTCTAATAAACCATTGCTTTTAATACAGTACATAATATTTTAGAAATTATATGTCAAGGAAATACTAGCTAGCAGGTTGGATTTTTTAAAAACTACATACCCATTCATGTCTAATAAACCATTGCTTTTAATACAGTACATAATATTTTAGAAATTATATGTCAAGGAAATACTAGCTAGCAGGTTGGATTTTTTAAAAACTACATACCCATTCATGTCTAATAAACCATTGCTTTTAATACAGTACATAATATTTTAGAAATTATATGTCAAGGAAATACTAGCTAGCAGGTTGGATTTTTTAAAAACTACATACCCATTCATGTCTAATAAACCATTGCTTTTAATACAGTACATAATATTTTAGAAATTATATGTCAAGGAAATACTAGCTAGCAGGTTGGATTTTTTAAAAACTACATACCCATTCATGTCTAATAAACCATTGCTTTTAATACAGTACATAATATTTTAGAAATTATATGTCAAGGAAATACTAGCTAGCAGGTTGGATTTTTTAAAAACTACATACCCATTCATGTCTAATAAACCATTGCTTTTAATACAGTACATAATATTTTAGAAATTATATGTCAAGGAAATACTAGCTAGCAGGTTGGATTTTTTAAAAACTACATACCCATTCATGTCTAATAAACCATTGCTTTTAATACAGTACATAATATTTTAGAAATTATATGTCAAGGAAATACTGGCAAAAGGAAGAACCAGAAATAGCACAGTTGCAAGCACTGGTGCAACTCGAGATCTTAGCAGATGATGCCCTCTCCCACCGTCCCTTACAGAAATCTTGCGTGTTTTATTGTAGTGGGAAGTTTGATTATCTGAAAAGTCAGAAGTAGTTGATTCAGGACCCTTAAAAAATTATAGATTGAATTTATATTATAAATCAAGATTAATGGCACCTATTTCTGATCTGCTCAGTCTTATGCACACATGCGCTCATTTTGCAGGTCTGGACCCACGTAAAGACAAATATTTAACTTCATATTTTCTCTAAATTAACATTTGCTAAATGGTCTATCTTTTAACATCATTGTACGACAACTGAGTGTCTTCTTGATAACACACCTAGATACATGAAACAGGGATTTCTCTTACAAACATCTACTCAGCATCAGCTGGTAAAGAATTGGTCCCTGCTAGCTCACTGTGAGTTTCTGCGTTTGAATGAACCTTGCATGACATAGCAAAATTCAGCTGTCAGTATTTTCCAGTGTAAAATTTATAGTAAACATGCACATTGTAAATCATCTGTAAAGAACTGTATTAGCTGACACAAACTTGTCCAGCACAGATATGTCCAACACGGTGAGTATGATTGAATAAATGGAAGACACAATTGAAATCCTTATCCTTTTGAAACTTCCATGATTTTTATAAGGTCAGCAGTTTATCTTTTCTCCATTTTGGTGTTTACAATTTACAGTTTTGGGTCAGTCCCTAGGTATATGACCTATGTAAGTAGATCCCTTCCTAAACAGAGATCTCCCTGCCAGAGAAGACCCTGGAAGACTCTTCCTGCGAAAAGTACAACCAGCTTTTGAAGAGCCACAACTGAATAATTCTGAACAGTCGACTATTCCTAGTTTTAATTATGCCTTTACAACAAATAAATATATTTGCCAAGTACTCAGCCTTCACTTGCTAAGGATAGCTGTGTAAAAACATTCCTCCACAAATTTTAGATTGCAACTGGGTTTATTAACTGTTTACAGGAAAGTTTACTTTTGCCTGTATCATCGTTCAACTCTAAAATTAAGAATTCTTATAGGGCTTGATGAACTTTCGCATTTCAAAACCAATTCTTAACATTAAGTTTGCCATATCACAGTGTGTGTCATTAGTTCCACTGATAGAAAGGAATTTGTAAGATGCAGCTCTGAGGAAGAAGTCACTAAAAAAGAAAGTTTCAGAATGGTACCTCTGGTACAATTTTGTTACTGGAGTACCAATAATTTAATGTACATACAATTAAAGAATTCCTAAACTTGGGGTTGCTAGGAGTTGTTTCAGTCTCAAGACCAGCCTGGCGTGATAAAGACATGATATCTAGACCTAAACTAGATGAAAAGTCTTCCTAGGTTCCTTCTGAATAAAAGAAGACATATAACTTGTTGGTCATTGCCAACCACTTGACCAGCTGCAGGAAAGAAAGAAATGTTCTTATTAAAAACAGAGATAAACAAAAGAGAAGGTGGTACATTCCACCTTCTCTACAAATGCTGAAGGGAAACATTTGTTATCTTTTCTACACAAAATTGATGTATAGAAGCAAAGGTACCTCAAGTGGGGAATTTCCCCAGGCAGACCCATGGTTCTTGGCCAGATGGGTACCATCTAGGAATTAAATTCTTTTATAATGTACAATTCTAAAGATTACCATATTGTTGACACCCAGTATCTTGATCAAAGCCCACAAGTTCATATCCTGTTGCTTGAAACAGAAGTTATCTTTTTTTCCTTTCTTTTTCTTTTTCTTTTTCTTTTTTTTTTAACTTAGAATTTAAGGGGACTATGGACTAAATTTTGCTTGGATGTGTGCATGGCTTCCACTGGCTTTTATGGAAACTGTGAGAATGCCTCTCAAGGTGGAATTTAGCCTTGTGTATGGTTTTGATTCACCCTGTATTCCTTTAATGTTCAAAACCTTAAAGATTATTTGGATATAATACATGAAAGGGAAGACAATATCTGAAAAAGGACAGAGAACAATTATTCTCTGTTTCAAGGGTGAATTGCCTTAAGTGAGCAGAAATCAGTCACAGGAGGTTGCTTGCTTCACTTATTTTTCTAACTGCTCTAGGCAAATAAAGATTAAGCCATTCTTTTATCAGGCAGGCCCTCTCCCCAGTAAAAAGACATAATCAATCTAAATTGAAGGCAACTAAGAGATGCATAGAGGTTTTTTAGGGCAAGTTTTGGCTGTATAATGACATAAAACTGTAGGGTTAATTTTGCCTTAGATTTTACTCCAGTATATTCAACAGAAATTGCGGTCAAAGATAAACACCTGAAATGAGTGTTTTGAGGTTTTATAATGATTTGATGAACAGCTGATAAAGGAGTGTTGCATGTCATCTGTATAAATTTTGTATAGAGAAACCCGTTGTTGTGGAACATGGGTAGCTAATGTACAAGATCAGCTAAGTTTCTCAATACAAGATTAAATCAATGTGGATAAAAATAATTTACTCTGCATTGAACCACTGTAACCCTTAATCAAATTTGTCCTGTTTCCCTCTTCTGGAAATCTTAACCAAGTTATGGTTCAGAGAGAAGGCAAAAAGTTCAGGTACCCTGGGTTGTCAGGAAAGATTAAAAGGGCTAAATCTTATTTTTACACCAGTTCATTATTTTGATAAGAAGCAGCATGTTTTATCCAACACAATCTCAGATTTTGTTCTGCAAAACCAAAACTTAAGAGCTATTTCCAAGCCCAACTCAAAATCACATTCATCCCAATTTGCTCATAATAGAAATGACAAAAGTAAAACATTTTTCTGAACTCAGGAAAAAGCATGATTTTTCTAAACTTCTGATGATCAGAATAAAAGAACAAAAGCTCAAACTACCCGTATTCTGAGTTTTAAAAAAGAAAATGTGCCTTTTCAGCCCCTCTCCTGGTACTTTTTGTGGTCAAGAAAGTTTTGTTGAATCCCAGTTGTGTGTGCTTCTGAAACTGGGGCACAGAACCAAGAATGCTCCTTGGTGAAATAATATATTTACACTTTAAGAGCCTTGTGACTTCTGCTAGATCAGTTCATATTTACAGGAAGGAGAGATAGATAGCAACAGGTGTGGTGCAAAGCACAGGAGCCACTGCACTAGATAAATCTTCAGGTAAGTAGCGATACATACAAGTGCTCATTAATTTTACTTTTGTGTAGTCAGACCTTAGTTTCGCTATCATTTCAATTATGTACTTTTCAGCTTCCAAAAGGAGGGATAGCGTAGACTTTGTGGCACTGATTGATTAACTTCTGAGGTGATTAGGTGTTATAACAACAGCTGAGTAAAACGGAGGGACCAAAGCAGCAACCAGGAACACTATTCAGTGCAAATTTTTCTTTTCTGTTAATAAAAGGGCAGCTTCCACCATAACTTTTTCTTGGAGCCTTGAAGAGTTCCTTGGGGCTGCAATGGACTTCCAGGAAAAACACAGATAGGGCTGGAGAGGGTCCAAGGAGATTTCTCTAAATACAGAATGCACCCAGGAGTTAAAGCCCTTGTTCCTGTCTCACTGTGGTGAAGAAATTCCTCCTGAAAATGGGGATGGATTCCAGAAGCAGTGTCAGCTGCAGAAGTTGCCCTGATAGATAGGTAGCCCTGCCACAGCAGCTCCTCGTCTGCAGGCAATGTACGCACACCACCCTGGGTCCGCAGTTCCTCCTGCTACATCTTGCCTTTGTATTCCCAGCTAAACATTTTTTTTTCATGAAAACAAAACATTTTGCAATAATTATTGAGTTCAGTCTAAAACATGCACCATACAACAGCTTTTCAAATACACCACAGCATCTCCAACAGGCAGATTCACTACATCTTTTCATTTTTACATCTTTTCATTTTTACTTGGCTGATCACATTTTTCTTGGCTCAGCTCTGATGCTGAATTTACTTTCCACATATTATTAAACTTTTTAAATATTGACTTGCTCCAGTTGTATGTTGATATCACTGTTAAAGCCATAACCAGAACATTGTGTTTAACTCTTCCTGCATGTAGCTTTAGCTTTATTTTGTGCTGTAACTTTACTTCTAATGTCAAGCCAAGATGAAGTCAAACGATCCTGCCTTCTCTGCAGTGATTAGAGGTTACAGTGTGGATTTTCTGTTGTGTAAATCACTGTGAACTTAAGTATTCTATAACAAAAACAACCAAAAAAAAGAAATCAGTGAACTGAAACAC
Source organism: Steatornis caripensis (assembly GCA_013398225.1). Lineage (NCBI taxonomy): Eukaryota > Metazoa > Chordata > Aves > Caprimulgiformes > Steatornithidae > Steatornis > Steatornis caripensis. Next base: position 679,368 of record VZSC01011568.1, read on the forward strand.
TGCTACGGGTAAGCTAATATTTCATTGAAAAAGACTACCATTCAGCAGCCCATAATTGTTAGCATGCCAGTGTCTTTTGAAATCAATTATTGTATTTCATTCACACAGCAGATGAAGATGGTAAATTAGTTCAATTGCAGATGAGAACTCAGAGCCTACTGGAAGTTGATTTTTTTGTCAGCATCCAAGAACTTGCAGCATGAAGCACATCTGTCCCAGCCATCGTCTGTCATGGGGGAAGGAACACCAGGACGTATATGTGTCAGTTTGCTAGCCTGAAAAATGCCCTTTCCTTCTGAGTGACCCCCACTTTGCTTGCTTCAGTCTTCCACAATTACTTCAAATTTCAAGTATTTACAGACAGATTAGTGATATGCAAAGCTATAACATTCCAAAGACAATGCTCATTAACAGCAAGAGAGTTGCTTCTTAGATGTTTCAAACCATGAGGAGAAAAGCAACTACAAAAAAGAGGCTGCCACCCTAGAATGAAGGCATACGGCAAATTTATCTTTTTACCTAATTGTCAACCGTATTGCACCCTAATTGTGGAAGGGATCTCCTTTTTGAATTATACTCTTAAGCCGGGAAGAAGCTCCCCAGAACTGTACACGGGGTGCAGGAATGTGCTACTTACTGATGGCTATTTTGATGGGCTTCAGGAGAAGAGTTGTGGGGGGAAAAGAAAAAATAAAGGGACATTGGAAATGTGGGTACTCACACCTTGGTTCCTTTTTTTCTTTCAACTTTTAGGAAGTTGAAAGGTAACTGTAGAAACACTGAGTGCTAGTAATCTTTGACACCCTCATTATTAGGAGGTTTTTAAATTTTATTCATGTGGCTCATATTCAACCTGACAAGTCATGTAGCGATTAAAAATTGGAATGCTGCAACAACAGTGTTAGAATTAGGATCAGTGACTGGTTTAACTCTCCCTGACAAGGAAAGCCTGGCAAATGACTCGGTTCCAGCCAGTAGGGAATCTTCAGCCTCACTGCGCACTACCAATGCATCCTGACATGCCTTGTCAAGACAGCCAACTTGGGCCTAGCAGATGCCGTCGGAAAGTTTTCTCTTCTTGCCTTTCTTGCTCCTATGCGGTTTGTTGCTGGACTCGGGAGTAAGTGTTAAGATATGCCTAATGGGGGCTAGACGCATTTTTTCAGAACTTGCGTAAAGCCTGGAGGTAAGGAATTGGGCTTCTGGATGTGCTTTTTCCTCCTTACCCTGCTGGAAAAACAGAATTTTTGCAATGACTCAAAACTAAAGGGAGATTTCAGAGTCCAGGTTCTTCTGTGATGAAACATTATGAGAAGGTGCTAGAAGGAATTACTGTGGAGCAATTACATGATCACAGAGGACTGAAATTTCCATTACAATATGTGGGCTCTGCCATGTGTCCTACAGCATTCAGACAGCCTCTGTGATATATTCAGATAATGATTTTGGCTCCCCTGGTATCTCTCTCTTTCTTTCTCTCTAATAACATGCTGCCCTTTCTGCTGTACAGTTGCAGGACAGATGTCTTTGACTGATGTGTTTGAAACATGGGTGGCTTAATATCTATGTTATAATAATGACTGATTTTTGCTATCCTGGGAGAACATCTCTCTTGGCACTTAAGATATAAAAAACAAGTGACATTTTGAAATAAACAAGGTCTACAGGTGGTAGAATTAGCACTCAATCTGTCATCCTGCATGCAAGGCAGAGCCTCAGCCACCAGAGGATACAAAACAGAAAGTATTTTGAGGTAAGCAGACTAGAAGTTTGATTCCATTATGAAGAAACTAAAAGGCAAACCTTACTCTCCCTTTCTCCAAAGCTGGTGTAGTTTCTGGGTACGTACAGCAAGTGGCATTTCCCTGAGCAGAGTTTGAAGAGCCACGGCAGAGGTCTTTCTTTCCTCAGCAATATGGGGCTGGATTCTGTGACAATTCTCTTGTGGGCACTCTGCAGCATCAGTTTTAGCAGGTGGGCAGTCTATTGACTTCCTGTGTTTTCCTGACCTCATGTAAAGGTTGCAAAGGTTGGTTCTAGCCTTCGGGTTTGTAGCCCTAACATTTCTGTGCCCCTTGGGGGAAGGAGTCCTTCCTTCACATGCTAGCAACTGAGATGGGTTGTAGGATTTTAGCCAAATGTAGCACAAAATACTGATGGCTCTGCTGGCTAGAATATCTGAAAGTAAGGAATTGACAGTTTTATTGGAGAAAAATAATTGTTTGGGGTTTTTTAGTTCCATCTTCCCGGTTAGGAAAATTTACGTACAGACAAGAAAATCTAAAATTTTAGTGGAGGAATTCAGTGTTTGTACTCAGCCAAACTCATGTGCCATTCCAGTGTAGACTTTAAATATGCAATTGCAGATACAATCTGTCTCTGATAAAATATTATTGTGTGCTGGCAGAAGAGATACTAATCAGCTCTTGATTAATATTCATTGTATACATATATGTATTCAGGAAATTAAAAGGTATTTTCAGACAATCAGAGAGCATACAGCACAAAAGAAATTCCTAGATAAATTGAACAAGCAGTGGTCAAGGCAATCTCTTGAATTTAGAGTTAGTGAAAGGCCAGCCACTTCATTTTTTCATTCACCCCAGAGGATTAAGAAAAACTGAGCTGATATAATCTTGTGATCCCACCCACTTTGGGTGCATGTTTTCTAATTAAAATGGAAATTTGATCAATTATCAAAATACACTGGCTGATAGAGATGTGCGATTCATCTTCTGTTCGATCCTACGTCTGCCTTGGAAGCAAAAGGAGTGTTTTCAGGTTTTGCAATAATGTAGACATTAAAAATGCCATGATTATTATTATTATAGTCACTTCTAAGGCCATCATCATTAGTATTTTAAATGAGCCAAACCAAGCCACCGTCCTGTTCTCCACCAAGATCATGCAAAATTATCTCACACTAAATATATACGGAGTTACATATAGGGAGGTAGGGATATATGACATCAACATAGTTATCTGTAAGTATCTTGGCATTTGCAAAGGCTAATCATTTCACAGAACTATTTGCAGAGTCAGGTACTTCACTGCAAAGTCCCAATGACCATTAAAATAAATGGAGAGTTTTCCACAGTGCTTTCATCAGGGAACAAAAATTCACTGCTCAACACATAGCTCCTATTCAAACCAGCGGGACTCTCGAGAGGAACTACCCACCAGCAGCAGGACATTGTACATACTCTGCCCAGTTCTTGATACACTCTGGACACCTAACAGACCCCTATTAGAAAAATATTGAAACTAGAATGCTGAGTAAGGAGCACTGGGCAAAGAAAACCTTTTCACCATTAATGTAAGTGTTTGTGATAGTCTGCTAAATCAAGGCTCTTCTGTTGATGTGTACATTTTCATAATCCTGTTTTTTCAAAGACCTGGGCTTTCAGAGTAGGCAGTGGGTAGACACTGAGGAGCACTGCAAAGGTAACTGCTAGAGCTAGCTAGATACAAATCAGTGAGCCAAAGTCCAGAAAATGGCTGCTGCTGAGGCAAATCAAGAGGAAAAAGCTTAAATCATCGACAGAAACGAATGCCGAATGCTTATAGAGACATTTTTGGCCAAAGCATTAAACAATAACTGGGGAGACCACAGCAGCCAGTGTTATGTTAAAATGAGAGAACAAGAGCACGTGAGATGGCTGGTTATGGTGTTGTGTTGTCCTAACCCTCTCAGACCAGTTATATACCCAGTTAAAATACTTTGAGCTCATACACATCCACAGCTCACATGGCAAAGGCCAGTCTTAATGCACTAAGCAAGCAGACTGGGAAAAGCCACCATTAATTTGCTGCCTTCAGTGATAGGAATCTCCTGGTTCCCACCAATCAGGCCGCGGAAGTTCAGTCTACTGAAAATGCAGGTGAGCAAAACAACCATCACATTGAATGCAGAGGAGAGGCGTGACCCAAAATGAAACAGATGGATGCTCAGAAAGATCCACAAATACAGGACTCAAAATACAACAGCTGTATTCTTCCTATAGTGCGTTGTCTGAGAACGCTCTTTGACTGAAAATTTGATGGAAGATAAAAGGCGAAACACTAGAAGGCTTCAATGAAAATTTCCTCTCCTTTTTCTTACTTATGTTTACTTAATTATAGACTGTAGCTAGCAAGTGCTGTCACAAGGCACGGGTAAGTACAAAACCCTAGGTCAAGATCATATCTTAGTGGGCCAATAGTTCTGCCAAAGGCAATGGGAGTATGGTTATCCAGGCTCAGCAAAAGCAGAGGGACTTGGCGTTGCTGGTTTACACTAAGAAGGCTTCAGTACATGACATTTTTCCGCATTTTAGTCAGCACACTGCTCACTTTTGCTTCCATATTCAAGTTCCACTTAAAAAAACTCACAGAAAGCCTTAAAAGGCTACTTCTATGCCTTAGATCTCAAAGGTAGTAAAAGTGGTTGTCCACCTAAGCAGGGTGCTACAGCATTTTTCTGTTGCTGTAACTCCAGGTACTCCTGAGATTAATAAATATCAGTCAAACACATGTTGTTCACAGCCAGATCGGTAATACTAATAATGTGTTTGCTCCCCAGACAAAGCGTAGATGTTCAGCCTTGGGACAGTATAGCTGCCTAGGACCGCCTGGGTGCAGAGGCTCTTTCACAATGTAAGGTGAAGAGCAACAAGTAAATGTGACTGGCGATCCAGACCAGAGACCCATTTCATTTTTTGTACCAAAGACCGTGCTGGGATTGTTATAACACTGCTTTCCATTGTAAGTGCACAGTTATTTGGGATTGCTTCTAGTGTTTGTCCCCTCTCCGTGGGTGAGCAAGAGCTAACATAATCTTGTTTGTTTGCAAATTACACTGAATTTATTCTTGTTTCATACACAATTGTTTTCCAGAGTTTAACTTAGTCAGGCCTTGGTCTGTGTGAACAGAGTAGGAATGAGAGGAATTGGAGTCATGTCTCTCTGCTTTTTTTATTTTTAGGCTTTTGTTAAGAATATACCTTTGTCATTAATGAATTTCAGTGGGGGAAAAAAAAAGTCTTGATTTGCCATCAAGTTAGGTAGTTGAATGGTGATGGGTGAAATTCTGACCGTCTTGGTATCAAACTAGGATTCCAAACAGCATTTCATATTTTTATCTAAATTGGAAGAAAGGATTATATCATTCCTTTAGCAATAACTTGGGGCTTATGGTTTTTAAATTTCAAATATCAGTTTGAATCTCCAGAATTAATGGGAACATGTCTGAAAGAAACCTTAAATTAGATTACATTGTTTATTTTTTGATAATTCCAAGATTATTTTTCTGTCTGACATTGACCAATAAAGAAAGAGTTAAATATAACTTTGGAAGGTATTTCAGTCACCACAGTAATCTCTTTATATATCACTGGGTCAATAGTTCAGTAAAAGAAGGAACTATAACTTGAATAGACACTAATTAAAAGAATCAATTCTTATCCTACTACATATGTCCAGTCATATTAACACATTTCTAGATTTCTTACTCAGTGGACTACTCAAGATTAAAGGATTTGCTAATATGGATGAACTGAGTATGCTTCCAAACTGACTGAGCAGATTTGTGAACAAATTAGTTCATTTAAAATTGACAGTGAAAGATTGATTTTGCACAGAATGAGTTACCTAAGGTATTCATCATTTCCTCTGCTTCCATGCACAAGGCAGAGATCTGCTTCTTTTTCTTTCTGATTGTAATAGGACTGCTTACTGAGCACCTTTATTTTACAGCCGTGATTGCAGCCTGTCATTCTTTTAATTTAGACATATTTTAGCCTCCACAGACCTTCAGAAATAACTTCCTTAAAAGCCTCAGTCTAATGACTCATTACATGAGTTGCTCAATTCAACCACAGTACTTTAAATTATAATGCAAGGGGAAAAATTGCTAATTACACAGAAAAAGATCCAATTACTCCTGAGACCATTTGATTCATTATTCAGATTGTTTTGGGGGGTGGGGGAGGGAGGAAGGGTGTCTCTAAACATGGGGTTATGTATCAATGTATTGTGAAAGGCACTTAGATGTCAGATTTGCCATCAGTTATCATCATTCAGTGGTATCCAACATCTCTGTATTTTCCCCTACCAATCAAAATAGAGTTTCCCAGACTGTGATTTATGCATATGTGCCAATGCGCAGTTCTTCAGTTTTAGCCATTAAATAACATTAGAAGAAAGCTATAACCAATCCTTTCCTAACACTACGACATGGTAAGTCACTCGCTTAGTTGCCAAGGGAACATATGTGACCACAAATGCAAAGGGAAGTGACCCCCAAGTCACAAATCTCCAGAGAGGAGAGTTTCTTCAGTGATGAAGCATGTGTTGTGCTTGATTTTTTGCTAGCCCTGAGCCAGTGAACATCCAGACAGTTTGCTTGCGACTTGCCCGTGCCCAGACCCCTCCCATGTTTTAGCACAATGTTTACAGTTGGATAGGAGCTGAAATCAAAGGAAATTACAAACTTATCAGTGTTGTCCTCTCCAAAGCCAAAATTGCTGAGATTTATCTTGTTTCAGCTACTACCATAAAACCCTTTGGGCTCTTCAGAGGCAGATCAAATCCAATCTAAACTTGACCTTTTTTACGGGGCATTCAGGATTCCCTTAACAGGGCCACAATCTCCTCAAACCTGGCTCATGTTTAAGGGCAGAAGGGAATATGAAATCAGTTAACTGCATTCGGTTTCCAGTCTGACAGTTCTGGTTACTAGATAATAAAAAAAATTTACATGCATGTGTCCTTTTAGCTTACTTCGGCCAGGTGTGAAATGAGATCAAATTTTGGTCTGAAGACTAACATGTTAATGTCGTTGTATTGAGTGTTTTTATGCCAAAATTAACAAGACAAATGACGGTGATTGTAATGGGGAAAACTTAATAAAATCCTGCTATTTTATCCTACTGCAGACTATTGTTTGCAGCTATACTAACGTGAAACGGAACAATTTTAAGAGCTCTCAAAGATAATAGTTCTTTCAAAAACTTACAGTCTGCTCAGTCACGGCTCCATTTTTCTACAGGCTTTGCTAACTGATTCAGCACTGCAATTGTTTCCTGAGACATATGTTCTTCCATAACAATTACTCTTTTGCAGTATATCCAGTTTAGTCATCATTAAACTATCTATCTATCTCGCTTATGATGTGTGAGCCAAGCATTCCCATTTTTTGCAAGATGTCACTTTCTACTCCACACTTTCATTTTATGCCTCACTGTAATCAGTTCATTTTTTCTCTTCCATTCATGCCTCTTACTTCCTACTTAATTTCCTTTTCTTTTACCCAAATATCTCAATTTTATATTTTTTTATTTGCAATTTCTGATTGTATTACAGCTCGCCTTCCATTTTCTTGAATTTTGCAGAACTTCTTCTGTCAAGCATGTTAGGTTACTTATGATGAATTATGCAAGAGCAATAAAATGCTAAATATGTAAATGGCACGCGATTGTTATCTCGCTATTAAAGTGAAGCAATAACAGAATTTGTAATGTGTATTAACAGGTTGTTCACATTTTTTATGTAGCAGAGGATAAGAGTGAAAAATTCACTGGACTTTGCTCTGTAGTTGCGTGTGAGAGCAAGACATAATGAAGACACTCTCCCCACCTTCAGTGATTTGTCTTTCACAGTTCAATTCTGCCATTTCACAAGCTTGCTGGCTCTAGGGTTATGTGCCCTGGCAAATTGTTGTCTGTCACCTGTTAATGTATTTCCTCACTTATCTGATTGACAAATTCCCTGCCTTGATCATTGATTTGTGCGGATACACTTGAATGTCTGATGAATTCAATCAGAGACCTTCAACACTTTTGGGTAGTTTATCCTGTAGGGGTTTATCTTTAGTCCTTTTCAAGAAGTAATCCATAGCTGTTACCAAATATTTGTATGTGTCAGGGTCAGTGGTGAGAAAACAAATATCACCACTAATTTGTGCTATCTGTACAGTTCCTATCCTGATGACCCTGCCATGGTGCTCTACCAGATCACATTGTCTACATGTTACATGGCTACCAGCCAAATCTGAGAGCTAACAGGCAAGTTTTGCAGGAAGATCTTCCATTTATTAGAAGCAGCAGTGATGACAGTCTCCACAAGGTACGCACTCATCCATGGTCATAACATTTTAAGCAGATGCTGAGTGGAGTGATCCATCCTCATGTCCACCCCTGCAGAAAAAGCCAAGTGTTTTGATGAGCCCAGGGGTCTGCGTGATACACCTGAGTGGAGAACAGGCAATGATGTTCACGAGCACAAATACTTCCGTGACAGTGTGCTGTGGTGGCAGTTGCCCCCTCACCTTGCCTGATGGACAGCTCAGGCAGGCTGAGCAGAGCTCACTTTCCTAAGGTTTCAACTCCAAAATGAAGGTCACTGCTCGAGAGCAGAGCCACAGGATGGGAGAGGATGGGAGAAATCACTCAGCAATCCCTCAAGTCTCTCAATGTGCTATGCTTGTTTTCAAAACATGCCTACTTTCTATGTTAAGAAAGGAAGCCCAGTTTATAAACCAGCGTCTCTGCATCTGCATGAAACTGATTTTTGTATATTATCTATGACTCAGATCATGGTGAACATCAGTCTGAGGACACAAGAAGTCAATCTGCGGGACTAGCAACAGCTGAAACCAATTTAAATACTAGTCAATGCCATACCTAGAATATCAAATATTGCCCCTCCTGACTCAGTTTGTTGCTCAGGAAGCCTCACTTCAGGCACAGCAATGTAAGAACAAGATGATTTGTGCTGAAATAGCCATCCTTTTGGCACACCACTTGCTTCGAATTATTCTGCCTAGGGAGTGACTTCTGGATTCCTTTGGGACCCTCAAAACCCTTGTTTTTCTAGATGAGCTCAGTCTAGCATTGCTCTAGTCTGGGTTAGCTCTGCCTCTCCGCTGAAATGGCTGCTTTAGCAGGCCGTTACCCAAAACTAGGCAGCTTTCATCCAGCCATGGCAAAGTCATATGGTGACAAGCTTGAGTAACAGAGCTACTTCAGTAATACAGCCCTGCGCATTAGCCAGGATTTGCCTGTCTGTAATTATTTTAATCAAAACTCAAACCAATGTTACTCAAAAAAAAGTCACCATTTTTCTGCCTTCCAGCCTGAGTCAAATTCTTTTCTTCCCCTTTTTTCCCGGTCAGCAGCATGAAGAACAACTTCTGCTCTCCTCAGGAGCAGGTCCTGCAGCTTTTACATTAAAAAGAACTTCTCACCTCCATCAGAGAGGTGAAGCAGGTCCTTACCTAAGCCTACTGATGACAGATTTCGTAGATCGGGAAGGATGCAGATTAGGCTGTTAGAATGAAAAATCAAGCCAGATTTTCTGATCTGATCAGACAGGAGGAAGAAACCCAGGAACCTTAGCTTATTTGTTTGTTTGTTTTCTGTTTAGAGTGTTATTTATTTTTTATTCTCATGAAGCTGAAGGACTAATAGTGATAATATTAACTGAAGCCAAGCATAGTGTGAGAGCAGATGCTTTCCAAGCCTTTCCATACAGCCTTGCCAATCCTTCACAGAGCAGCTCTAGGTTACCACACTTCCCTCAGTTTTTGTACATCTTTTCAGCAGCCAGAGCTAGTCAGAAGGAATTGAATGATGGCTTTGTGATTTAGAGGAATAATCAGAAATATTAAGACCAAGATTATTGGGCATATTTTCTTCAGTAACACAGGCAGAGAATATTAGATGATTGATCCTTTTCATCTTAACTTTAAGAAAAGAATTGTCCTTTTTAAAAATAAAAATTGATAATGTTATTTTTTTCATATATTGTACTTGACTGACGAAGAGCAGGTTTTGCCTGCTGATGCTTCAACTTTCACTTTTAAATTTAAGTTACATTAAAGTGTAAAAAAAAAAAAACCCACCCTGTAAATCTGTTGGATATTTTTGCTCATGAACTAGAAGTTGCAGCGGATGCCAAAATCATGTAAGCTACACAACAGGGATAAAACCTCTGATATGGATTTTCGTAAATCTCAGAGTCAAATTATTGGACTATAAATATGCAATACACAGATTATTGTGTTCATCATTTTCTTCACTGAGGCTTTTCCCATGTCAAGCAATCTCATCTAAAAATTTGGATCAGCGCTGATCCTTTTAAAATTCCACCAGCTCTTATACATCAGCATTTTCATACTTCCTATTTATCACTGTGCTTAGAATTGTTGCAGTGTGATAGAAAGAATTATTTTTGAAGACATAAGTAAGCCTGTTATCCACATGAATAAGGAAGATAATACAGGGAATCTCTCTGAAATGCACAGCCTTAGTGTACAATCAGTGTATTTCTTTCATGTTTATTCCTTTGTCACATATTCATTTGAGAAGGTTCCACAACATGCTCAGTGCATGCCATGAACACAAGTTTATCCTTTCAGCACGTTTTATTTCACTGGTAAGGCAATCATTGCATTTTGGCAGATTTTTATGCATTTAATAGCTTCATTCTCTTATCAGATACTCATTTAATTGGATTTCAGACTGGTTTCACATAGTATTTGGATAAATCGAAGCGTAGGTTGCAACCTACATGTTCCTTAGCAGAAATTCATGTAAGTTACTTCAATTGCCATTTAATACACAATCACTGCTGTGCAATTTATCTGCTTGAGTGTTGCTTTTGTCAACAGGACCAGTTTAGGGTACTGGTGTCACTGTTACTGGAGTATGCAGACAGTAGGCTATAAAGGCACTGGACTACCTGCTTCAGCAAAGTGAAGCAAAATAGACTAACTGAATCTTAATAAACTTATTTAATCGTATGTTGGTCCTTGAATCTTTTAAGTGAAAGGTGCTTAGCTCTTGGACTTAGAGAGTGTCTCTCTTTGCAGAGTCAATTGCATCCTTTTCCTCTTTTACCAGGAAAAAAGTACACCAGATTCCACCTTCAGTGGCACTCATACAACCCTACCATCTTCTGTTAATACTTAGTATGTGGAGTTGCCCTTTTTTTTTTCCTCTCCCTTTGCATGTTCTCCAGTCTGCAACATATCTGTGCAGGGATTTTAAAAACTGAATTTATTTTGTTTGGGTTATTTGCTGCTGCTTTTTATTTACTTTTTAATGAAGCTTTTATGAAATTCTGTATTGTATATTATTCTGCCTGTTGCAATTCGAAGTGCATTTATTATTAAAGTTGAATAACTTACTAATGAAAAAAGACAAGAATTCAGCTGCAAGGTACTTTGTGTTTGGGGTATTCAAATTGCATGCCTACCCTTAGATATAACATATGTTTACATACATGTGCACATTTGCACACACAGATGAAGACACTAGACTATTAGAACATAACTTTTAAATTTGTCGTTTTAGAAATAAATTTCTAAATTACTTTCAATATATCTCTCAGCTTCCCCTGGATACTTTGTAAGTCAAGATCTAGCAGTAACGTAAAGTGATTTGCCAAAATTAAAATCCTATGAAAATTGAGAGCTTTTTCTACTTCGGTGTTTCACAAATGTAACTAAGGACAGAATTTAACTTCATGTGTCAAAGAAGGATTAGGCCTTCCGTGGTTTTGGTTTTGATTAAAATCATCATTGTTTAGCTGTACAATATATTTATGAAAAAAAAAACATGAAAGAAAGGAATATATTTTGAACATTAGGAAATCGAGGCAAATAAAAAGGTTAAAGAAAACTATTTCATAAAATGGCATGTAAGCATGTGGAACACATTACCAAAGACAAGAGAGGTAACTTAGAACACATGTTTATGAATCAGTATGTTCAAAAGAGAACAAGATGAGTTTCTAGACAAAGAGAGAATAGAGTGTGAGGAATGCAGGAAATTAGAGAGGGGGGAAAAAGCAGAAAAGTCAGTTTTATGAGGATTAGTAGCTTTTAACAGAGCAAGGCTGTGAGCAGGTGGAGTTCCCACCCTCATCTGAATGGCAAATGCACAGCCGGTTTGTACTTCAAACTCATATCCTTTCCTGGAGGGGCGAAGGGGGTGTAGAGGACAGTCTTCAGCAACAGTTGAAAACGTAACAGCAAAATATAAACTGCAGGACGAGATCTGTACTGTTCCTAGAGTTTTGCTGTCAGCATTTCTATCCCAGAACATTTTTTCTTCTGGTGAATGGAGTGCCTCTGGCCTTACTCTTCAATAAACTTAAGAAGTAAAAATCAAAATACAGAATTGACTCAACAGCTTCACAGGTAATAAACACCTGGTAACCGAAGACCTTGACTTCCTACTACGCCCTTTCTGTAAGTCAGCCACCTTAGGTGTTCTCTTTTCTGTACAATACTATCAGACCCCAATCCCAAAGATCTACTCTATACATGCACTGGAACACCTAAATGGCATTTGAGGGCACATCATGCCTTGGGATCATCTCAGCATTACTCTCAGAGGAGAGACAGAAAATTACATCACAAGAAAATCATAAATCCAAACCTGATCTAACTGGCACCCCAGAATATCCAAAAAGATGCTTCTCAAAAGCCCCTCTTCACCCAGATCATTTGATTACATTTTGCCACTCAGAAGAACTCATTTCTAGATAGGCCTCTACAGGAACGTCTCACGCACCGCTGGCAGACCAGTCTGATTCCCAGCAGATTCAGGTTCTCTGTCTATCCTTGAGAAGGATTTCTTTTTCTCGGTGAACATGATGTTAGCAAGCACTATAGGTAGGAAGAGCGACTGAGTGTTCCCCTGCGTTCGGGGTGTGCATCTGCATCCTTTTACCCCTTCTTTGGAAATTCTGTATGCTTTAATATTTTTCCACAACGAAGCCTTTGTTTTTCTCTCTAATTGATTGTTAAGTCAAAATACAATAAATGGGTATAGTTGTATTGCTGGCAACTTCATATCCATATATTTCTTTACTGATGTATATCCGAGATCAGTTTTGACTAGTTCAAAACTTAGCTTTTCTTTAAAAAAGAGAACTTAGGTTTAAGTAGGGCTGTTTTAATAAACCAAATGTTATAACTTTTCATTCACTTCAAATCTTGTACAGAAAAAGACATTTTTCCCATGACATTCGTTCAAAATAAAGATTTCAAATTTCCTCATGAGAAAAAGCAAGAAAACTCTGCAGAAAGCAAATTCATGGTGGGTAGGTATATAATCAGGCAAATTTCTGGATCAGTAAAGTTCAAACACAATTTGTGTTCACTATTCCATATTAAGGTGGCATGCAATATGGCATGTGAACGCGTACATGGACTGACAGAAACACCAAAATACCGTGCAGGGCGTACAGAGGATCACCAGGAAATTCTGCACTGTGGAGGAGTGACACTGTTGAGAGGCATCGCCCTGTCTGCTCCTACACCAGGCTTAGCCTCTCTCACCATCAAATCTAATCACAGCAGAGGGGTTTCTCTGCAGATGGGAGAGGCCACACTCCTTCCCTCCATTCTTCTACCACCCCAGCTGGTGTTTGCTTTCCTTCGTTTTCCTGGGCTGTGTTAAGCCTCACAATAATGTCCTTGTACCTGTTGGTGGCATCCAGGAAACCTACCTGATGATAACCTCAGCTACAGTGTTTGCTGCCCCTCTTCACTGTTAACCATATTTGATATAGTAGCATTTCCTTTACCCCTCCATTTTGTGGCAGGAGGTGGGATGCTGTAGGAGTGGATGCTTTTGTTCAGTGGTGGTTTCCTGTGCTGTTAAGTGGGAGCAGATGGTCGCCCCGCAGTGAGATGAGCCCTGGCCATGGTCCTACTGGCAGGGGCAAGAGCACTCAGCTGTCCATTGCATCTGAACTGGTTTTATCAGGAAAAGCTGGAGAACAAGATAAAGAATGTGATTTCACTAAAGCAGCTCCCCCATCCCCCCACAGCATCTGTCAGGGCCTGCTGGCTAAAGCACCACCACCCTAGGAGGGCTCCAGATACCCAGGGAGAGGGTGTGCTGGGCCGTGCAATGCTTACTCCCGCTCTGAACAATATGGGTTTTGCCTTATGTTGTATTACTATGGTTGCACAGTTTCCATGAAAGGGTTTTATTTTTTCATGGTCACCTGTCCTTTGCAGGTCTCCCTTTGCTGTCCACAAAGTGAGATTTCAGAGCTGTGAATGTGTGTTATTTCATTTCTGACTTTCTGCAATTCGCACTTTTCGTTCTCCTACTCTCGTGTTATATTTATTCTGTGCTGAAGGTCCTCTTTCTTACATTTTGCCAATGGTTTAGCTCAAGTTTTGCGCTCCACTTCTGAGTACATACTTTTATTTCTTGGCTTGTGTTCATTCTGATACAGCACTTACTTAATGTTAAAAGTTTTCTTATCCTTGCTCCACATTTGGTTTCTGACAGCCTTATCCTGGGCACTGTGTTGACACAACAAATTGCTTCCACTGACAGTCATTTTCCTGATAACGTTAGATCTAGAGCTCACCATCTGACTCTGCGAGCTCAGCTTTTCCTGCTACACAATGCACTCCAGCAGCACATCGTGCAACACGAAACACAATTTCCATGGCATTCTGCCAAGATATCCTGCTGGATCTCTCTTTGGCTTATAAGGTAAAGAAAGCCCAAGCAGGTTCCCCTACCAGAAATATCACAAAATTGATCACTACTATATCATTATTGCAAAGGGATCAGTCAAAGCCACAGATGGCTAATTGGCAAGTACAAGTTGTACCTCCAACTGTTCCCTGGAAGAGTCTTGTTAGTAACCCCTGTCCAACACCAGAAAGCTTAGATCACTGAGGTGGGAGTGACTGCGAATTTAGATGGGGCACACAATAAATTAAGTCACAGTATCTCATGTTTTTCTTTTCTATGGCTTGGTCATTAATATTTCAAGCTAAACAATGCCAGTTAGAGATGAGTGGTCAATGAAGTCACTTGGCATCAGCTCCCTCCCTGCACGGACTAAGCCCACATACCATCCATCTATGCCACGAACAACTTCCTCCCCACCCCCGCAGCATGTTCACTGGGAACACGGGCAAGTGGACACACCCCTGTTGCAAATTGAGACCTGACATTTTTGATGACAGCTTTTAACACAGCTCTTTGAATTTCATTTCCTGAGAAGATTTCAGTCAGTGGAGCAGAGTTATTCATGCAAAACATATGCAAAAATGAAGCAAGCCCAGCAGATGTAATCACTTCTCAGAACATGAGCGAACTTTGGTGGAAAAATGTTTGTCGTATTTCCCATGGTGCTTGACAATTTGTGCCTTGGAAACCAGGATCTGCTTCTGAACATGGACAGGTAAAAAAGTTCAGGGCAAAATAGTGATGGGAAGAGTCTTTGCCCAAGTCTGCAGTTGAACTTGTTAATTATTGCAGGCTCAAAAAAGCAAGGCAAAGCTTTCACACTTTACTGGTTTATTTGGATGTTATGTTCATTTTATTGGCAAGTTATTTGCACGTTTCTATTTGCTGGAGCAGAAATACTGAGATAAACTAAAAAAAGATTGGTTTTCAAAGTTTCTATCCAAGTTCAATCCATTAAACTTGAAAGTAAAAGCATGTTCTTGTGACACTTCAAGCACCATTTCTATCTGATTTTATTATGCAGCTTTTCTTTGTTGGAAGCCATGGCCGGTCTTGGAACTGGACTGTTAAATTTTCTCTCAAAGCTATGTCTCAACTAATTAATCTATACAGTCTAAGAAGGATCTATTGCTTTAATAGCTAATGCAGAAAAAAATGGCACAGTGAGGTTTTTCTTGATCAAAGCATTTGTTCCTGGGCAAATGCTGTGCTAGTATTACTGCGTCTTCCCCAAATGCTGTTCAGATTTAAAGAGGAAGGAGTGACGTAAATGTAGAGGAACTTGCTGATCTGCACTGTAATTACTTTACATTTACATACGGTTACTGAGAGCAGAAGTTGGCCCGTTCCCTTCACACACTTCTTTGCAGCCACACCAGTTTTGCTTTTTTATTGGTTTCCAATGACATACATACATAGAAAAACAGCTGAAATCTTCCAGTAAAGTTTCAGTGTTACAAACAAGTATGCCTTTCATCATCTGATAGAAATATCTGTTATCTTCTCTCTGCTGCAGATACTTATATTTTACAGTAAAACTAATGTTATTTTATAAGAAGTAGAATAAATACATTAATAAAAATAATATATCTATACAGGTTATTTGCCCTTGAAAACTGAGAAAGTTTATTTTGCATGTACTTACTGCAAAATACTGATTTATTTTTGCAATCATCAAACCCAAGGAACAAGGTGTTATGTAGAAGTTGGTTGAGATCAAAGCCACATATTTTTAAGTCCATTTTGGCTAACGAGAAGCCTCTGACTGGACAACATCCACAGTGCCTGGGGTTTTTTTATTATTTGGGGAAAACAACCACAACAATTTATTTCCTTTTTTAACTCAGCAGAAAATATTTCAAAGGCCAGTCTCTGTCAAGCTGAAATAAAGGGCAGAGATGGATCACAGAGAGACAAAATGGTGGTGGGATCTCATCCTTATATAAAATTTTCACTGAAAGACCAGTTCAAAGTCACTGAGAGGGAGATAAACTTGGGATGTTATGATCAGGTAACACAGTCAAAACCCCAGTGAAAAAAAACCCAGTCCTCTTCCCATTCTCCTCCTTCAGCTGTTTCTTGCAGTTTCCAGTCAATTCTGATTTAAGAAGTTGTTTCTCAGTAAGTCAGTTTATTAAACTGAATCACATCATTTTGATATAAGCCTACACTTCAGGATCATCCAGCAATTGTGGTGTTGACCACCTGGAGAGGTCAGCTCCAAACACCAGTCGAGGTCATGTCAACCTTAATGACTGAGGTGTCTTGGACTTGATGGAACTGAGCAGCAATTTGTATTTTAACTTAAGCTCAGGGTCATCTGTACTGGACAGCCATCTTCAGCTCTGAAGATTAAACGTATAGCATCAAAATGTTTAGGTTAAGGCTGGATAAGGATGGGGGAAAGTGAGTCTTAGAATCAGAAAGATGGAAGTAGTCCTCATCCTGCAAATATTTTTAGGTATTACATTTTAGCATTTCACAGCACTTTCTCATAGCTAGAAAATTTTCTTGAGGAAAAAAGTAAAGCGAAAGAGATCTTTTTTTCCTCAAAAGCAAAATTACCTGTAGAGAGATAAGATTCAAAGAAAGACTCAGTAAAGATTGTGTCATCCTGGTCCCAAAAAAAGAGAGAAGCACGGTCTACCATAAAAGAGGGAAGCAGGAAAATCACTGTCAGACATTCTTTCAAAAGGCCCATGAAAGGTTTTACAGACAGATGGATAGATAGAGCTCTCTCTAGCCAGATTCGTATTTATGCTTGTTACAGTATACGCATGCACCTTAACTCAGAAGAACTATTTGAGGTTATTTACTTTGAACAAAAAAATACACCAGTGAGCCCTAACTTGCAAATTAGTCATTTTAGCTGTACTCACTGGCGCATCAGCAGTGTGCAAATCATAAAATGTGACATTGGAAAACCAATACTTCTCCAGCCCAAGGTAAATACACTGTGGTAACTACAGTTCAAGTTTCCCACCAGCCATAAGCTTTCTTAGATTAATTGGTTCGGGGCAGTAAAGATTGCTGACTGTGACCTTTAACAGGAGTGTGGAGACACTTGAACGCCTTGAGCAGTATGCAACTTCCTTGTCAATCCAAGTATTGTAATAGCAGAAAGCTTCCTGCTGCCGCTCTTTGCAGACAGTTCTTCCCCATCTACATGAGAGAGTGTTCTCATCAGCAAAGGAGAAACCCAGCCAGCCCATCCATTTATGTCAATTAGTCAATCAGCAATAACTTGTTTTCTCAGCACACTGCTCTGTTCCCTTCAGTGTGCTTCTGGGAATGCTGTCCCATCCCATGACACGATGGAAGCTGTGAATATTGCTAACATTCAACATGACTGTGGCTTACATGATTGTGGTCTAGATGAGGTTCAGATAAACTCTCGATGAAATACCCTATTGTAGTGTCAAATTGTTGTGGTATGTCCACACTATTTCTGTTCTAGGACATCTGTATTAAAACCTGCAGTGAGTGTCTGACAACCTTCAGTCTTTCCTTTAGATTGCTACTGAATTCATTTCAAGTATAGTCATTGTTGTACGGTAGTAAAGCACATCTCTTTAATCAATATAAAGATTGAACTGTTTTACTCAGCAGTCTGTCTTTTGCATTTGGGCAGAAAAATGTGGACATGCTCCTCCTAAACAATACCTACGCATGCCATGCTGGGGTGCTGACAGATGGACATTCTGTATTTACCAACTCCCCCCTGTGGTTTCTTTGCTGTTGGATGTGACATTCTTCAGATGTCTGTTTTATGAATGTCAAAGACCACATGGCTATTTTGCAAAGAGTGGAATTGTTAAAACAAGATCTTGGCCTGAGTCCCTATTTTAGTTTTTATTTCCTAAGTTCTGTTACTGAGACCAGAGCAGGTCTTTCCAAAAATGAACATTCCCTGTCAATGTGACCCCTTTTAATTCCAATAATGAATAAACGTGGTAGCTTGCTCTGTTCCATACTTAATGTTTTCACCTGATCTAGTTTCTAAGCAGCACTGTCACAACAGGAGCAGTATAGGATTTTACTTGATTTATCAAACTAATGAGTTAGTTTTATTGTAAGTGATTAAATGTGTTTTACTTTTTAAAGCACAGGAACTGAAAAGAAATGCATTGTTACAACCTAAAATAACTAGAAAGATAAGTTCATTAACTTGCCTACACTTGTGCATCATAAAAACCTTGTTAAAAATTACTCCCTAGCCTGCTGTATTAGCTTCTTTATGAGGTAATTTCTCCATACAGTAATAAGATTTTTCTTTTACTCTCCAGTGCATATTAAACCCACTAATCTTCTTTTATAAACTATAGTTTCAGCCACTTTCTCAATTTACTCACTTTAAAGATATTCTCCTATTAATATTAAAGGTAGCAAACGCAGATACGAACTTTGCAAAACAGTCTTTCAGATTTATAGCACAATCTCATAACTGCATTGCAATAGCACAAAAGGGACAAAGCAGTAATTGTCAAGTATGTCTCATGACAAACCAAACAATGTTTGTCCCCATAGAATTATTTTCCCATCACATTTATTATGCGAATGAACTATGGGCGTGTTTTCCCCTTTCTGAGCATAAATACAAAGTCTGAATATTCAGTTCTCTGAGGTCTACACAATTTGCATGGATGCAGGGGATTAAGAACCTGTTTCACCAGGGCGTTACTGCAGTTTTACACCAATATCCATGCCACCAATTTCAAATGAGTGCAGTCAGAGTAATGCCAGAGAGGAACATGTCCTAAGTCACCAATTCTGTCTCCATTAAAGCAGTGGTAAAATTTCCGTTAAGTCATAGTGAAGTAGTACAATGGGTTGAGCATGGGCTTGAGCAGGGAAAATACAAATGAGTTATAAATTAACCTTTTCTTTGTTTCAGCTATAAAATAAGACAAATCTCAAAATTCCAATAAATAATCTCTGCACAGAGTACTGTTAATTTATTATTGTCCTGATTATTATTATCATTCTTCTTATCATTTGAAGTGTGGCCATCCCTTGTCACAGCTCAGGAAGCCCTGAGGTTAGAAGCTGTGCAATCTTTGAATAACCAGTCAGTCCTTGCCCTACAGTACAGAAGAATCATATTTAAATTCAACACTATATTTAGCCAGTTTATCCAGTATTACTTCTTCTTCTTCTTCTTTTTAGGGTCATCATGTCTAGGTAAGACAGGGGTTTAGGCAGAATTTGAGGTATGCTGGGCAGGTAGCTGCACTTCTGACACCATAGGAATAACCTGCAAACACAAGTTTTTAATACAGGCATAATTCTGGTAATTAAAAGACACCTAACAATTAAACCGTATGCAATTATACTTAGCAAAAGATGTGACTGAGGTTCAGACAAGGCTGAGAAACCTTTTTCCTTCATTAAGGTATTCACAGTGCTCCTCGACACCAGGGAACTCAAGAACCCAGTGCCCCTTCAGAGCATTTTACATGCTCCTGCAGTAAGGGGCCATCCCGTGAGTTGTGGGGCTCATCCGCTACCCAGTGAATCGGTATAAGTGGCAACAAAGTGGGAGGGAAACCTGTAGCCCCCTCTTTGTCTCTGTGGATTGCTGTGGTCAGCATTGCATGAATTTACGGGTAGATACAAAGGCTCTTGCTGACTTCTGTGGAGAAGCTGGTGGAAAACCAAGGGAATTTGCCAGAATTTCTGAGGTGAAAAGACAGATATTTTGGCTGACCAGATTTATAGTCCTTCACAGTGTCACATTATACCTGTAAGTATGAAGTCAAGGCATCACAGAGATGCAGACCTCTAATATGCACTGAATACATGCTTTTAATTCATTTCAAACAGCACACCACTAAAGTCAATGTAATCACTGCCGTGAGTCAGAGATGACTAAAGAGTTAAGGTATAACAGGACAAGAGTAAGAGTAAAGCCTCATGTTAGGGTAATGTTCGTATAACATCTCGAGTATTTTGGAAGGGAAGAATGGCTCTGCAAAGTTCTGCCCTTTCCCAAAAACACTTCCATGGGTAATCTTACATATTGAAAAAGTCATTGGACTAATCTACAACATATTTATTCAAAGTTCTCCTTTGGCAAAATTCACACAAATGACATCATCACAACAGAGCTGCCCTGAAAACAGAAGTGTATTTACTATTTTAGAGACATTATTGTAAGTCTAGTGATCACTATTGGAGAAATTTTTATTGCAATGGTTTAATTGTATCCCTTAGATTTCAAACATGCACCCTAGTACACCTAGTTCATGCATTCAGTGTTGACTTGTTATAGAAAAACACACATGCAATCAGACTGGTGCAATTTGATACCTTACAGCTGAAAAACTGGGAAAAAAAAGAAGTGACTTGCTGAAAACCATTGTTTAAAGATGTTCCCAGGAAAAGGGGGCAGGGAGAGAACAAACACAAGCTTATGAAATGGACATTCTAGTGTTTGCAAAAAAACAGAGCACATGTATTTGTTATTTGATATTTTCTGGAAAATATTGCCTACATTTAATTTCCAGTATTGTGTCATTTTTTATTACACACAACCAGATATTGGCATATTCCTTGTTTCCAGGAATTTAGCTTTATTTGGGGATGTAAGCTCCAAAAAACTTACGAACTTTTTTCGTAACACTCGTTACCTCCACACCCCAGTAAAAATGCACAGATTCCAAAACATGTTTAGTTTTAGAAGTTATTGGATATCTTCTGCTTATTCATATGTTCTGATATTAATAGAAATTAATTATCTGGAACTGGGAAATGCATCTGGTAAAAAAAACAAATTAAAATGTTTGATTTGTTGTTTTTTCTAACACTTCTCAGAATATCATTTTGCAATACTTCTTGAGTGACAAAAGCGGTGTTATCCTTTAAGTAATGACTGTGCCATCTTACAAACGTCTGGAAGAGAAAGACAATCACAACTAAAATTTTCTGATTCAGGGGACTAAATACATCCATTTTTTTAAATTTGTGGAGACACGGAAAGAACAAGTTCAACGAATTTGAGTCTCCAAAATCAAACATAGTTACAAATAATTCTCTTAACTAATCTGTGCATACAGTCATGAAAGATACTATTTTATGATCCTGAAGGGAAGGCAATAGTGGCAGGGACAGAAGCACACAGTGATATGCACAAGAAAATTCTCATTTTCACATATGCTTGATCAAGGCTGGCAATAGCATTCCTTAAGGAAAATTTTGCCGAAGTACCAATTTCCAAGTGCTTAGGCGAATTATGAACCTTAGTTCTTTCTTACTTTGGGAAAAAAAATAGCCCTGAATTAGTACCAAAAGTAAAACTTGGTCAGTTCCTCACAGGAGCAGTGCTGAAAAAAGAAAAAGTTTCATGCTGCTTCAGAGAGCTTTCAGTTGCACCTTTTCGATTCCATACAAATAGCTGAAGCAGTTCTGAAGTAAGTAACATATGGGTAATTTGCTGTATTTATGTCATATTGATATGATTCTGACAGTATTCACACAATGGAGCCATTATGCATTAAGACATATATCTTCCTGGTGTCTAGGTACGTGCAAGGGTAAGAGGACAACCTGGGCTTTTACAGAGTGTTTGAGAAATTCAGCATCATAGGAAAATGGAGAGAATAAGCAGAATTATCTCTGCCCGCTCAAGAGGTCATGAGCATGATTTTCAGACTTTTAGCCTCATTTACGCACAAAGATAATGTAAGGTGCAAACGCTCAGTTTTATTTTCACGCATAGGAGAATCTTTAATGTTTATTGATTCAGGCAAGAGTGAAGGAGCTGTGCTTTGGCTCCTTCCACTGATAAGCGTATAAATCATGGTTAGGGCTGTATTTCTACCAGTGACATGGAACGAAACCAACAGCCAGGTACAAGACAAAGACCAAAAGTTCAGGCACAGGGATGTGTATATCACATAAGGGGCACAGAAACACCGCAACAGAATGATAACCCTTGTCAAGAGAAGTATTGCATAGCAGAGTTTAAATTGCTGTCCTGCCCACTAACTCTTCATTGCCGTATTCAAAGCTGTCCTTCTCAACTCAGACACCGAGTATTCACAGAGTAATTTACCAGACTAACACCATGTCTCAGTGACCTGTAAGAAGTTAGCAGTTACATTATTAGTAGGTGATGAGCCTTCTTGACCTAAAACACAGATGCTGCTCTCTCTCATACATTTAATGTCCTATTCAGACATCTTTTTAAAGGACCAAACAGTTCCCAACAGAATATTTGTACCAAAACTTTTAAGGTTCATTCACATTTATTTTCTTTTTTTTTTTTTCACCCTTAAAGGTCGTTTCACAAAAGAGATCAAAAGGAAGCTTTTCCATTCCTCCTCTGCAGGTGGCCAGCAGCAGATTAACTACTAACAGAGACTTCAATATATAAATCTGGATCACTTCTTTTAGACAGCAATGCAATGTTACTGTCATATGTTGTGTTTGCATACATTAAATTGTATTAAAAACAATCTACCCTAA
Organism: Steatornis caripensis; assembly: GCA_013398225.1. Lineage (NCBI taxonomy): Eukaryota > Metazoa > Chordata > Aves > Caprimulgiformes > Steatornithidae > Steatornis > Steatornis caripensis. The sequence continues at coordinate 702,323 of VZSC01011568.1, forward strand.
TTTACTTCCCAAAATGACTCCTCACAATTTTTTCCCCAAAATAGTTGCTTGGAAGAAATCTTCTGGTTTGATTTTTACAAAAGAAGTGCCTTGAAGTTGAGTAAGTAACTCATTTTACCCAAGAAACAGAATCTGTGCCGATAAGGTCCTGTAAGAACAAAATGTACATCCAGAGTTGGCTACCTTTGTCCCAGACAGGAGTTAGTCCCTGTAATTTTGTTTCTCCGGTACTCTTCCTACATCAGAATTGAGCCTGAAGTTGTAATAAGACAGATTCAAATGTGCTTTCCATGAGTTCTTGAAGCAAGACTGTTCAAAACAAAGGGAACCTTACCCAATTTTCAAACAAAAATGTAACAACTCTCAAACAAAGAAATGCTGTATTCAGAGTTACTGGAAAATTCAGAAGGTTTCTTTTAATAATTTTTTGATTCTGTTATCTGCTATTCAAAAAACTATTTTTAAAGAACCTCCTTTTTCTAATTGGGCCACAGTTTAAATAACTTCAGCATCTCCTGACAGGGCTGAATACCACTGACTACTGTGCCCTTCAGCAGGTAAAACTGTGAATCTTCTTAGTTGTGTTGCCCTATTTCTGTTAAGGTAGAGACTAGGGAAATAGTGAGGGCTCCTCTTGTAAAAAAAAAAAAAAAAAAGAACGTCTGAGAAGGATTCTGTGAAGAAATCAGCTGCTTATATAGCTATTTGGCTTCAAAGCTGTAAAAATAGGATGTTCACTTCCTGACCCAAGTATGTAGGGCAGAGAATAGAAATGGGAGACTTTTTCACACTAAAAAGAACAGTCAAGAAACAGATTGGCAGTATCAGAAGATAAAGTGATTATCAAAACTTGGAGATAACTTTCCAAGTTGTTACACACTTAAAGCAGGTCTATCAAATGATCTACTCCTGCCCTAGACATTTTAAATTGATCTTTCCCATTGCATTACCCTGGCACTGGGAATGTGCCTTTAATACATCAATCAGAGCACATATTATCCCCAGACTTCTGAGTAGGTAGTCTGCATGAAGATGTTTTCTCAGTTTTCACCTCTGCTGTCTCAATTAAGAGTGTACCTGACCATTGCAGGGTCTACCAGTGAGCCCCCTGATTCATTGTGCAGATTTGATGCTGGTTTTTTATTTAAAAAAAAAAATCCTTTTTTCTGTCATGTAGTAAATGTTTCCTGACAATATAAGCCACGTAAGAGCCAGCATGTAAGACTCCAAGTTGAGCCAGGGACAAGATCGCTTCTATTCATCCAGGATGGGCTTCGGTGTCGCAGCATGGCCAAATATGCTTTCAGCTTGCACAAAAAGGAAAGAAAACGTTCTCTGGACAATTACATCATTTTAAGTGAACTATTTGAGGCTGGATTCATTTCTAGGGGAAGGGCAAGGGGAAAAGAAAAGGTGAAGAATAAGCAGACTGCTCCCTCCACTTCCTGCTATGAAATAACATCTCCGTAAGCTACTTGGGCCAGTGCTAGAGAGAGAACAGTCTCCACAGTCGTCCCACGGGGAATCTGTGGGGAGAGTAACATTACAGTATGGTTTCACCAAGGCAATACACAGTAGTGCAATCACTACAGGAGAGACAAGCCATTGGGCTACAAAAGGAAGAAGCCGGGAGGCCCAGCATTGGCAGTTGGAAGGAGAAGAGAGCCCGGTTATTCTTCCCACCACAGTCAAAACCAACAAGTGTCCCTTTGAGTTAGGAAAGGTTAGATGTTTCTTTGCAGTGGGAATGAAAGCCCAACTTCTACCTGAGCTCTAGAGTTTGGGCAAATAGTGAATGAGGAACTATGTAACCAGGGAAAAATGGTAGAACTGTTTTTCCTTATGAGTGGCACTTTGGCTTGCCACTTTGTAAGTGGAGTTCAAAACCAAGCTGCATGTCAAATGAGGCTAAACTGTAGCATGCTTTCAGTGGGCTGGAGCTTTTCAGTGTGTTGTGTGGGGCTGGAGCTTTTCAGTGTGTTGTGTGATTCCCACCTGTAGACCCCATTACTCACTACCATGGTGACACAAAGCCCTTTGCTTTCTACTGTTTGTTGGTTCTGAATTTCTCACATCCCATGTAGGCCGGCTGAGCTTGATCTATTGAAATTAATTGGAAGCCCCCCACTCTGTTATATTTTCTCTGGGATTTTAGTCCAAAGCATGCTTCCCTAGCAGAACTGCAGGGGTACCTCTAACCCCACTGCAACAGTTACAGTCTGAGAAAATGTTTAAGTGGTTTTGACTTTCAGTGAAAGTAGGTCACTAGGAAATCTGGTAGTATTTGGCACAAGCTGCAGACTATGTTATCTGTGTTGTAAGGTACTTACACACCTTCAGGCGTCACAGACAAACTGGTACCTTGTCATGATACTATCACACAGCTTAAGCTAATCTGAAGAAGTCCATCATGACAGCACTTTCAGTAGCATGAACACTTCTTCATGGAAATACTGCAGTCAGGCAGCAATGCCCACAGAACACTCAATGCTGGCTACAGTAGACAAAGGTCATGGTTAAACTAGATCCTAAAGCAGTCTCTACCAGTGAGGGTGTTGAGAAGACTTGACTGTTAATTTTTTTTAATTACTTTTGTCACATGTACTTTGTGAATGATTGCACCAATTTCCTTCTGTAACTGCACTACACCTGAGACACTCATCATCTAGCACTGAATTCCAGAGCCACAGAATTTGGACAGAAAATACTTGACCTTATCAAAGTGGCAATAGGACTGGATTTTCAGCATTTTCTAGACTTATACGTATTAAATGACATTACTAAGATATCTGGTGCTTCTACTGTAAATAGTATTTGGATTAAACTAATGTTAATAGTTGCTAAAAATACCTCACTAAGGCAGTGGGAAAGTGAGACAAATCCCTCTATTGCAGAATGGACAATATTCTTATCCAATTCAGCTGCAGAGGAGGAGATACTCTCTTATACTGGAAAGGAACTATTTTTAGGAAGCATGGAGCCTCTTGGGAAGAGATAAAGCACAGGTATAAGTGTGAGAGCTTTAAGCTTATTAAGAAAGAGCATTTAAGATGACAAACATGAAATTAATGCTTTTTTATTTCACTACTTGAAGACTAATGCAAATACAAGGAATACCATATGTAAGTTAGATATGTTCCTGTAAAAATGCACACATGCGTTCTTGTAAACACGCACCCATGCTAGAACACGCAGAAAGTTACTCTGACACAAATGGTACAATTTCATCTGGACCTTAAACTGGAAGTACCATGGAATAGAGTCCCATTACAGCCATCCTTCCCACAGATAGGTTCCCAAGATATGCTCCTCTAGCAGCCAGCTACCAGCCTTGCTCTCAGGGAGGTGTGTTAGAGAAGGTACAGTTGATGACTAAATAATCAGTGTCTGCCCAGTTACACAGATCTCTATTGAAAAATTAATTTGAGAAAGCACTCATTGTCTCTGAGAAGGTACCTTAAAGAAATGTCTTGCAAAACTGATGTGTCTCTGATTTATACAGTTGTCTCAGCAAAGACCCGAATCAATGTATAGGGAGAATACATCAACCAAGAAGTGCTATAGGACTAGGTCTAGGAACTGGATCTTGTAGTCTTTGCATTTAGTTGCACTAATAAGAGTAACCTAATCTATGTTAGCAGTTACATTCCTATCTGTGCCAAAGTATTTCTAACTTTGAACATTCAAAAATTTCTGTCAGTCCCAACAGACATCAAGACTTTTGAGAAAGGGGTTTTTTAAATCAAAAATAAAATTTGGCTTTTTTTTGCTTTGCCTTCTCAAGTTGGGCCTTGGGATACATACTTTCAAGCCTTTCTCCTCAATCAAGAAGCAGTGAAATTTAATTTTTATTTTTCCTAATGGAAACTAAGATTCTTAAATAATCACATAGCTCTAGGAGTTGGAGTTTTAAGGAAAAAACCAAATTTTCTTAGATGTGCAATAAAGTCAGCATGAATAATGTTTTTCAAAGTCTGGCTCCAATCCAAAAAATCTAATGATAATTTTTTTCAAGTTAGAAGTCACTTTGCAAAGGATCTTCAATACAGAAAATGACCTCATGCTTGTTGCCAATTGTTATTTGTTCCATAGCCTTTTCTAATTAGTAGATTTCCTTCAATTAGTAGCTGGAAATGGTTTGCACACATCCTCCAAATTGCTGTAATCAGCCTCAAACTAGGAGTCTGAAAAATAGAGGGTAGCAGAGTGTTAATAGAGTGATTGCTGGTGGCTGGCTGTACATCCAGCAATAAGCAGACGTGAACCTCATAAACCTAGATACACCTTTAGCATCCCAGCTGCTTGTGTATGCTGTGTTGTATTTCTTCACCCTCTCATATGTTGCTAAAAGACAGTATTAGGCCTCCAGCATGACAGACATTGTGGATTAGAACAAGCCTTCTTTTCCAGGTAGTAATTCTCAAAAGAGATATTCAATTCCTTTAAGGAACAGTAGTAGCTGTAAGTATTACTAATGACTCACTCTCTTTAGCCCATTTCCAGGATCCCTAATGAAGTGCCACACTCAGTGCTCAAACATGCAGTTAGGGCAGGGCTGGGAACTTGGTTCCTTTTCATTCAAAACTCCCTTTGATAATAATTGAACTGTTAACTAATTAGTATAAACTGTCTGCATGGAAAAGAATGATCAAAATGATCCAAACTTCAAAGAAAAATTTCCAAATGCAAATACAAGCATAGGTAGAAATATCTATCTTTTTTTTTTTTTTTGAAAAGCAAATTCTCAACCTATGGAACAAATCACTTGACAGGTCCTTTCCATCACATCAATTCAAATTGGATGCACTGCAGCTTTTTGTGAACGGTCCTGCAATATAACACGTTACACTTGTTAGACCATTACAGATGTCACATCAATTGGTATTAATATTCTTTAATAGCCGTGTTTCTCCTATTCAGTCAGTTCATGAACAACAGCCAGACACAGTTCTGTAACAGTTTACATCAAACAACTCAGAAATAACTTTCCTCACTGTTTGGCCAGGCTACTTTTCAATCCAGGAATTGGCAACCTTCAGCTCGGCCGGACTGTCAAGAATAGCTCAGCTACCATTCAGTTCTACATGAACTTTGCAAAAAAGGTCAGGACTCATGAGGTCCAAGAAAAAATACCAGCAATTGAGTGTCACTAAGACCTTAGCAGTGTCAGACATTACACAAAGAGAAATATATGCAAAAGCAGAAATAAGACCGAATTTTGGTGTCAAAAAAACCATGCTCAGAGTCACTCCTGCTTGGATGATTAAGCTTTTGCAAGTGACAGGAGTATCAGATGAAAAATAAAACCGGGTTAACTTCTGGTATCAAAACAAAGCAGTTGTGAACTTTAAAATTCCTAATCGTTCATCTTTGTGAGTATTTCTCTAGTCCGTAGCAGACCTGGGAACAGCTATGAACTATGACAAACTACATTCAGCATGGAAAATGTACTGAAACAAAGTTTCATTATTTGGCTTTGTTCATACACCCAATCAAGAGAAAATGAGTAAACAGGGAGCATCAAAACAGGAAAGGAAAAATTCAAAATATTCCAAAAATAAATGGATTGTAGACCTTCAGCTGTTTTAAATTGACTTAGCTGCACTGATTCAATTGTTCATTNATTTGGCTTTGTTCATACACCAAATCAAGAGAAAATGAGTAAACAGGGAGCATCAAAACAGGAAAGGAAAAATTCAAAATATTCCAAAAATAAATGGATTGTAGACCTTCAGCTGTTTTAAATTGACTTAGCTGCACTGATTCAATTGTTCATTACTAAACATAATAATGTTTCCATAGACTTCGTAGCGGGTGAGACTCTGCCTGCATTCTTCAAAAGGGAATTTCCAAATTTAATTTTTGGTTTGGAGCTCTCAGACAGCTCCTGTTCTCCATCCAGGGAGCTTGCTGGGCTGACAAACGAAAACTGCCTGCATGAAGCTGACTGCGCTCAGTCCCACAAAGCCATCTATGTTCTCAATTGGTCTAACTCCATTGAAGTTGATGGAGTTAGAGAGACTTAGCAGCAGCTAATGATACTGTTCACATATCGTGGCCCACAAATATGTTCCTAGTGTATCTCTATCGATAAACTGTGGACTACTTGATAATACCGACTGCCTGCAAACGGTAATCACTGAGGCACCGTGAGGAGTTTCCTCCTTAGATATTTGCAACAGATTTTGCTCTTCAGTGTTGAAATGCCATGAGCCTAAAAGGAGAAAAAGAACAGTAGGAGTAAAGTGTGTTGGACATGCCAATAAATTAATGATAAATTATTAAAGCATGATTGGAAATATTGCCATTTTTCACAGCTGTCAGTTTAAGTATAAAAGCATCAGCACATTAAACTAGTTACTGCTTTTTCATAATTGAGACTTTAGCTTCTAGCTGTGCCCTGCAGCTTTTCATTAATCACTGGGACTGAAGTTCAAGCACAATGACAGCTTAGAAGGCATTAAATGGGCAAAGTATTTTCCAGGTACAGCTAGTAAAGGCCTTTTAGTCCTATAATCCTCAGCTAATTGTTTTTCAAACTCTCTACATAAAATCTGCTCATGGCGTCTCCTAGTGACAGAATTAGCAGCAGGCTGGTTCTTTTTATCTTCATGCTCTTTCTCTCACTAAAATCTATCGAGTGCCTATATGTTAGCTCTATATAACAGGTGCAAATGGATTGCGATATGTAAAACTGTAACTGATACTCGACCAAGGAAACATTGATTAGATTGCCTGGGAAACAGCACTTCCTGAATTCTTGCTCTAATCGTACCATTTAATTTGTCATAAAAGAAACAAGATGGCAAGGAAGACACGCACACAGCTAGCTTCCCTTTATACATGGGAGAAGGAAACGTGCGAGTTTTAAAGTTCAGTGGAATTTGCGTACTCAGTGCCCAGGAACAAACAGGCGTTTCCTCTGCCGTAGCAAAGGTTGTAGGTTCTCCTCTTGGGTTCCTAGTATTCCCCCCTTTGCAAAGATTTGTACATCAGGACTTAATAGATGTGCCAAAACGTTCGTTCCTTTGTATAACAAATTATCAACTGCATTGAGATTCATTAATTATGTCATCTAATTGGATTGAGGCAGGTGCAAAATACCTCAGATGAAGTGGTCACTGGCAAGAAGGCCTAAGCACAAGTTTTTCTATTAGAAACCAGCATGTCTCCAGACTCCTGGAATTACTTTGTACTTATTGATTAATGGCCATAATTTATTACAGTGCAGAAGATCTTGCATTGAGTTAAATGTGTGATTAATCAATTTTCCATCAAATTATGAACAGGAGAACAGTTGCAAGAAAGAGAATACCAAGTGAATTTTTCCCATGGCATAGGAATAGAAGGTATGAGGACTTCTGCTTGAGGAGAACTAATAACTGCCTAGCACTTGTTTAATATTTCCTGCCACACTGATGAATGCCATCCACATAAATAGGCCACAGGTAGCAGTGATTGAAAGACCACCAAATAGGTTTTATAGCTGCCTCTCTTATATAATGAAATATTCTTTAAGCCCATCTCAAAACAATTTATTAATGCAAAATGCATTTCTGCCTTCAGCCTGAAATATATCATTGTTAAGTCAACAATATTATATTAAACCGATAACTGATATTGCAGAAGAAAAAATCCCTAGGCAATGTAGAGATGAATTTGAGATTTTTGTGTACAGAAGCTCATTTTTATTTCCATCAGAAACAGAGACATGTGACTAATTGATGTCACTTCTAATCAGCTAGTAATGCACATTACAAGTACAGCATGAGAGTATTTGGGGGCCAATTGGAGGGGAAAAAAAGTCCCATGGTATTTCTATGTCTTCTATTGAGTAAAGTGACAAGCTTCCTTTCCCTGGTGAAGCAGCGTGAGCTGTAGCGTTTTATATCACCCTGTATCTTCCATAGGCCATTTTGTTCTGCTATACGCTGAAAATAAGCACCTCCCTCACTATAGAAGAGTGGTATAAAATACAAGATGACAGCATTTGCTGGGGAAAAAAAAATTAAAATTACTTTTAAAAAATACGAAAAGCAATATGGGGCATTTGTAAAATGGAAATGCAAAGGAATTTTCTTAAATCTCTCTGTGATCGTCCAAATTTTTACTTTCAAATTACAGTGCCAAATTACTCGCAGTGACCTGAGCTGCAGAAGGTGCCTGGCAGTAGTGCAGCTCATTTTCTAAGGTACGCAGGAGTAGTTTCTGCTATCTTTGCTGTCTTCCCCTAGTAGCTCCCCGATTACCAGGTTACAGAATAGAATCAGGCACATCCCTCTTGCTATGGACTAGAGATGGATACTTGTGACTTCTTGCTGTTTCATATACAAAAATTTCCTTTTTGCTGCATCTAACTTCCCAGCTAGGACAGGGACCTTTCTTCTCTGCTTGCTGCCTATGTTGGCACTGCTTCTGAGGTAAAGACTTTCTTCTGTTTCTAAAATCATGACCTCCAAAATGTCCTACCAAATCCTGTAGATGGTGCAAGGAGGCCGTTCAAAAGTATGCTCATTTTTTGGAAGGCCAAATGTAACAGGGCCAACTATTTGGAAAGCAAATGGACACCTTGAAATTGTGTTCTTTTAAAATGGCTCCAGTCTAAGCTGCCTGTAACAGCTAAAAGTGACTGGTTTTGGATTGTTTTTCTAGGCTTTATTGGAAATGAATGTATTCATGCTTGGCAAACAGATGGTTATATCTCAACACCCCACCAAAATCAATATTCCTTGCCTCTGTTTGTATCATCACAGAAAGATAACTTCAATGGATATAAGCTAGATTTTTTGCCAGAAGGAAAGACTAGAAATTTAAATCCAAAAACCAAAAATTAATAAATATGCTTTCTATTTTATAAATAAATTCTAATGTGGTATTTAATCAACAAATCATTAGCTGCTGCATTAGGAACGTCAGTTCTCACTTCATCTGCCTGCTGGAGCGTTGCCTGTGGACGTGGCAGATCTTGTTTAGAGCTTCTGCTCACGCTTCAGAAAACTGACCCTGTAGAGGAAGTTTCTTTCCCATTCATGTTCTCTTTACTCATGGGAAAGGTGGAAAGCTTTCACTTACGCTGTGTTTTTGTGTGAGATCCATTAAACGGGTGTTTGTGTTCCCTGTTTCGTTAGTGTACTGAACTTACCTCGCCTCTCCAAGGAGAGGTACCACGGGGAAGGGGATGGATGCTGAGTAGTGATACATACTCTGTGATGCATCACATGTGCGCTCATCAAGAAAGCCTTAAACATATTACAAAAAGTGAAGAGTGGATGTTACTGCTGCCCTGGGAAAGTTTGAAATTGCGCTGCTGTCTAGATGAGTGAAAAATTGCTGAAGCATACAGAAGGGCAGTATGTAAGGAGCACAACTGTTTCACTGTGCAATGACATTTACACTCACAAAATACACAAACATAGCTTCTGGGTGAGATGCTTGTATGTGCATGGCCACACACTCACTCTGAGAAGCAAAAGCTGAATTGCAGTAACTGAATATTTCTGTTAAGTATTCTAAACACTCCCTCAGTCTCCCAACCCCCATTGATTCAGATGGAGTCCTCGGGCCAGGTTTCTCCTATGCATCCAGCAATAAATTGTCCCGATGCGCAGCCTAAGGCCCTCTGCTAGGACTGGGGCACTGCAGCTGTCCTCCGTGGCTTATCTGGGAGCCCAAATTGAGGACCTAGCTGGAGAGTCAGCAGCTCCCAAGCAAGAGGGCAGTAGTAGGTCTTTCCCCTCTCCACAGGGGACAGGTTGCAGCCTGGCCATGTTCCCAAGCCTCCGTTAACTGGCATAACCCAGGTCACCTGTTGCTGCGCTCCAGCACCATTTTGACCAGTGCTGTCTCTTACTGCTTGTATTTAATACTCTTACACATACCAGTGTGTCTATTGTTCTGATTCTTTAACTTATTAATTTTGCTACTAATTTGAAGTCTGCTCCAAGTAAGGGAAGTCCCACAAGCGAATTCTCTGCGAAAAAAGTCTTCTCAAGGTAATAGTTGTCTACTGAAGCATCTAAAATTTGAAGCTATGAGTAGCCTAAAGTGCAATGTTACCATATATACCTAAACAATTTTTTTTTTTTAAGAAAGTGCTATTACCTCTCTAGTAAAACCAGAGGTGCTGTATTAGTACTACCAATACAATTTTTGGGATCCGTTACCAAGGACAATGAACTGAAAGTTCATTTTGGCAGCTTTGGGCATTAGTCTGTAGCATGTTCTGAACATGTGTAAGAATTTGCCTTTGGTCACTCAAAGGAACAATCAGATGTTTCTCTTGAAGATATGAACTCTTTTATAGTTCTTCTGAAAATCTTTGTTTAAAAGTCATTTAGCTACTGTGGCTACAAATGTAAGAAGGTGCTGAGGGTAAGGCTGGTTCTCGGATGTGCCTCGTGGCTTTCACTGGCCACTTAGGAAGAGCTATGGGAAATGCTTCAGGTTGGTGAAGGCAAGGGGTCATGGAAAAGACCATGGGTAGAGAGGAACTGGAGGGAATAATACAGCAAAGAGAATTAGAGGTCTAAACTGAGAATGGCTTTAGAAAAGGACAGGCAGCAAAATCTGGTTTGAGAATGGAACATGAAAGAGTATGGGGTAGGTTTGTATTTGGGTGACTAAAGCTGTTTCAATAGCTGGCTGGGAGGCAGATTAGTTCAACCACATGAGCCTATGCGGTTTTCTTGGACCAACAGAGTTGCAGAAATTGACACAATGGATACACGACCAGATGGGGGAAGCAAACCCTTTTAGATCAGGAAAAAAAAAAAAAAACCAACAAAACAACTATATTCATCAGGCAGAATGACTCCACCAAAATCTCTTGAAACAAAAACTTCAAATAAATATTCAAAGTCATAAAAAAGCAATCTGTGTGTGGTATCTCAGCAGAGTTGTATCAGCACATCTATAGAGCTGTCTTGACTCACATAAGCTGAGAGGCTCCTAAATAAAATCAGTACGTCACCTGGAGTACATGAAACTAATGTACGGATATCATCATCCATGTTAAAACCAGAATTAATTAAGTCCCTTAAAAGTCTTCTGCTTCAAAGAGTGAAATGCATTTTACATATAACTTCTTACAGACATACAGATTTCCAGATCTTAAATGAAAGTTAAAGGTGATTGAGAAAACTTATTCTTAAATAAAGTCATGCATGCTTCTTGCAGTTTTCTCATGAGCTGGGAGGGAATATTTTACAACTAGGATTTCTGAAGAATGACTCCTCTGGTAATTTCTTCTGGAACTTGCCTTTGTATGATATTTACCTAGTTGTGTCATTCTGAGTGTCCATTACAATTTCAGATCAAATAATGAAGATTTAGCAAATACATATCAATAAAAATGAGGTATAGCGATAAGGGAAATGTTTGACCTGTAGCTATTTCTAAACTAATCTGTATTTGCTACAGCTACATTGATTCTTCCCATGTTTGCACCCCATTCATATTATTTGCCACAGAGTGTAAAGTCCTTCTCCTTCCTTGGACCCTTGCAAAACAAGCACAAGCAGCAGTTGGGAACTCTGCAGAAGCAGCTCCTGTGTTAGATCACACCTTTGTCCCCAAAATACTGAGCAGGAGAATGTGCTACCCTTGGGTTGGCTGATGGTCACCTGAGACAGGATGGAAGTCACTCCCTTCAGCGTCTTCTTCAGCACCTTCTAGTCAGTTGTGCCATGCCACAGTGGGTTCAGACAGCTGTTAGTTAGCTCCATCCCCTGCTGCTGTTTGGACAATCTTATCTAACTTTTGCTTTAATCGTTAAGAATTTAAACCCGTGCTTATGATACGTCAGACACCTTGCTGCAACCAGGCTGCTGGAGAGACAAGTTCATCCATGCAGGAAGCTGCGGCCCTTGCACCCTCAGCCTCTTGCATGGAGTCCAGTGAAGGCAAAAGGCGGCTCTGGAAGCTTTGTCCTGGCTCCCTGGGCTCCCTTGCCAGTGGAGGCTGTCCAGGGGCAGGTCTGCCACAGCCTCTGTCAGGGCCTCTCCCTTCCTGCTCCCCTCCTGCCTCCTGCACTTTTGGCACAGGCTTGCCTGGCTCCCAGCCCCTGGCACTGGGCAATGGGCAGGTGGTTTGTGCTGCTGTGACCTTGCTCCAAGCAGACTTCCTATCACCAGGGGTCGGCAACCCAAGGAGTGGAGCCGGTCCTTGAAATGTAACCTCTAACTTTCAGAGTATCGCACTGATGGTCGAGGTTTAAAACAGTCTGTCTTTGGGCGTCACGTTCACCCTTGGATTCACAAAAAATGCACGTGCCAGTTTTAGAGCCTGCAGCTCTAAAAACCCCTCTGACTACTCAGCCAATTAAACTAGCATTTCTAAGACAACTGGCACACAACTAGTGAAGCATCCTGCAAAAATGGAGGGAACAAAATTATCTGCAGTACTCTCAAAGGAGCGTGTTTCCCAGAGAGCATGAATGAAGGAGACAGATAGGCCAAAAAATTATGCATATAATGGCAGCAAACCACAAGCATGTAAATATGCAAGACAATCATTTGAAGGAAAATTTTAAGCCTCATTAGTAAATGCTTTTTGTATTACTCACTATATTTACAGAAGACAATAGAGGACAGCTAACAAGGCAGAGTATATCCTGAGGTGCCAGTACACTGTGCTGCGAGGGGGTGCCAGACCAATATTAGACCGGTTATGTGTGTTGCCCTCAGTTTCAATGGGCTCTACCAAGCAGCATGTCCTGGATCAATATCTTGGGCAGCATCCAACATGGAGTGAAGTCGAGAGGAGTCATGTTGACTTTGGCTAGTCCTTGCTCCCTGATGCTCAGGGAGAAAGCAGCTGCTTGTAGTGGCTTCCTCAGCCTTATGCCACGCTGGGTCACATGGAGTTTGTTCTGGGGCAAACCTACAGGGCATGGGGGCAGAAAACAGGGGGTGAAGGCCAGGAGGCTTCCATGAAACACTTCTTTTTACATCCAGGGATGGGGAAAAAAGTGCAGTTCCAGTACAGAACTTTTTTCTTGTTATAAAATTATTCTTCACTTTCCCTTTGTCCAACAGTAGCATTAAGGAAAGTAGATTTTTTTTTTTTCCCTGCCATCCATGAGGTGTTCATTATTGCAAACAGTAGGAACTCAGTCTCCAAAAATATATTTGGATCTTAAGAAGAATAACATATGGACTTTTAAAGTTTGGACATCCATTTTAAAAGAAAAATATGAGTGGGCTTAACTGTAGTTCTTATGTGAAGTTTATATGTCTCATACATTTTTTCATATGGTTGATATCAGTCAAGCATGGTTGATATTCTAGTAAGGCAGTTTCTTGTTATTTTTATTCAAAATATCCTTCTGAAGGTAAGTTAAATGCTCCATAGTCCCAAATCTAAAATTAAATTTCAGGAAAAGGTCCTTTAAAAATGGCCTATTGTGTTAAGATATACATGCTAAATGTTATTCCTGGCATGATGTGTCACCACAAGTAACAGAATTAATTTTTCTCTTACAGAAATTAGTAATTAAATAAACATAATATAAATCCTTACCACCAACTTTTCTCTGCAGTAGCAAAATTTGGACTGGGCTAAAAAGCCTGAGAAAAATTGTTATCATTAAAGATTTTTGTTTTCAATTGCATCCAAGCTTAGCTTGGGCCAGATCACCCTCCTTTTGGAAAAAGCAAAGAGTTGGGACCATGGGGCAGTTTCTGATGAAAGGAAGCTATTACAGCATCATGCTAGACAGGAAATGGAAGAACAGCTTCCTTATGGCAAGGGAAAGCAGGCTAGCCCAAAGGACCCTAAGCAAGACACAAAAGCCCTGTGCTGATTACAGACCCAGACTTGGTGCTTCAAGACTAGCCTGGAGACTTTGGGAAATGAGACTGAGCCACTATCCTAGGCACAAAAGGGTATACCTGTTCATAAAGAGACCTTTCTGCGCACATACCAAGGGAGAATTGTCCACCATGAGCCAAGAGCAATCAGAAAATGAGTCAAAATAACCCTAGGATGAAAGGGCACCGGTACAGTGCTAACACAGCCTCATGGTTCTGTACCTTGCATTTTTAAAATTGCCGTTCAGCCATTTTATGTCCCTTAAACTCTCAACTGCCTGCAAACCATATTTTATCCCTCCCTTATCAAACACTTTGTGGTTACACTTCAGGCCAGATCTAAGCAAAGATATTAATCATCTGTCAAATAAAATTGTCAGTCTGCTCCATCCTTATTCCTTTTCAATAAAGATCAATTGAAACAGTGTAAAAAATGTCAACAAAGTCAAATCTTTTAAAAAGAAAGCAAAATGAAAGATCTATAAGTTGTGGCCCACCACACTTTAAAGAAACTTTTAGCTGTGGTTTTGGATTTGGACATATAGGGGTGGTAGTTGTTATTATTTATTGCTTAAATGTGAATCTTGTTTTCCTTCTAATATGCCTTATGGAAGAAAAAGAGACATCTGTGCTAAAGTAACCAATCTTTATGGGTGGGGAAGAAACCATCTGGGTTAAAGTAACCAGTCCGTGTTTCACTAATTCCAAGTCAAAGAGCAATAGCTACACATAAAAAATAATGGTGTCTTCTTCAAATTTGTATTTGTGTTTGAAAACAAGTATTCTGATCTTTTAGTACTACCTTGGCTTTATTTACAAATGCATCTCTTTACCAAAATCATATTGTAATGCTACTCTGATGTGTGGACAAAGTCAATTTCTATTTCTATTTTAAGTTTTATTGCACAAACATTGAGTAAGTTTTGGATACATATGAATTAGCAAGAATGGCTATTGTAGTTAGAGTGCTGAAACCACCCAAACTGGCTTCCAACTAGAAGTCAACAGGATTTGTACACTCAAATTTATCACGTATTTTTGAAAAGTTTTATTGGAGCATTTGCCTTTCAGTTGTTGTTGCCTCACTGCAAGAATCTTCTTCCCATCTTCTGCAATCTGTGTACGTGTGTAGTTGTCTTTTTCTCACTGGGTTACCCACTTGCCCTCCACTCCCTAGTCCCGTTGTCAATACTCCATTTCCTTCTCCCATAAGCAACACGGCATTGACTGTCGTCTTAGATGTACCGGCAAGACAGCAACCATCTCTGCAGCTCATCCCTTCCAACAGTATCTTTCTAGCAAGGTGTCTACAGTGGCTTATACTGAGGTTAAGGGACATTCAGGAGCAGAAGAGCTCTTGAGACACTTAACCACATTTCCCAGCCCAGACCGAATCTTCTTGTACTGCCAACAGCCCGAGTGGTCATTTCTGTTTGCCTCCAAATGGCATTTTCCTCTGTCTCAAAGAGTTTTAAGTAATCTCAGCCTGTTTTTCATACAAATTAAGCATCTGTCCAGTGATGCTGTTAAAATACCACTTGCCACCCAATACTTCCTATGTCTGTGATCTCATTTCTCTCTTCTGTTTCATTACCTCACAAGGTAGGTTGCAGAGCAGGGAATGAGGCATTCATCCATGAAAATAAATGCCTGCGATCTACCCTGAAGCTACATTTGTGGAGAAAATTATAGCTTTGGAGGAGCATAGTAACAGCAAAGATATGTTCTGATGAGGTTTAGGCAAGGGTGATGTGTTGCCTTCTCTGTGCTGTGAGGAAGGAAGGGTTTAAGACTAATGCAAATGAACAACATGGATGTTTAACCTGGCTATTTGAAAAGCTCTGTCTGAGAACCTGACTATCATTCCTCGGCTCCAAAGATACCCTTTGTGATAGTGACAGAGGACCCAGTTAGCTGCCAGATGACACCAAGCTAGTGAATAATCTTTCTGCCTTTTGATGGCCTAAGCCATACCTTGAGTTTTCCCTTTTCCTGAAATTGTAACCTGCATGATCTTATACAAGCACATGCTTCAGTGAAATTCTGCTTGACTGCTACAACTTCAGGCCCTCCTCTGAGAAGCCAAAGCCCAAATTTAGTTCTGATATATATTGCACGGAAATCTTCAAGAGTCAAACAGCCTTTCCATCACATTTCTTGAGGCACAGAAGTACTATGGAAAATTATTAAAATGGCTTGGATCCAGAACTACGCACAAAATAAATATTCATATCATCATTATTGCTCGGTTTTGACTGCTGTTCTCAGGGGGCCATAACAAGCTAACTGACTAACCTGGCACAGGCATTTCATTGACAGAACTGTATGTTTGTTCTGTTTTATATAGTCAATGATGTATAATCAATTGCTGCTGCTTGATTTGTATTGCCTATGGCACTAGGGAAAATTAAAATTAGCATAAATTATAACATTTAACCTTTTAGTACTAGCATGAAATGATATATAGGCAAATGGCCGGGTAAGAGAATCATTTCCACAATGTACCTTTCAAAAATGCATGCAGGTGAAATGAAAGAAGAGCTTATGACAATGTTAATTAACATTACAGCATCTTAATGGATTCATTTCACTGCAATGTTTTAAAAATGAAAAATAAGATTATTAATCAGAAGAAATCCAACTGAGAAAAGTTCTATCTGGATGTCTTCTGTCAAGCGGAGATTTTGCCATGAATCCGCTGTCCGTGTGGTGTTGCCCTCCCTTGAGCAACATATCGGGAGGCAGCAGCTTCAAAGGACTGGAGAAATAATGTCCTTTTCTGATGCTCTTTAGTCCTCATATTTAAAGCAAATGTTGGGATAGAGTTGGCCTTAATTAAAAATAAATGTGTTTCACTGATGCTTCCTGAGGTATGCTGAAAAGTCGGGCAAAAGTAATTGCATTTTGTTGTCAGGAAAACACCTAGCTTTTGCGTGAACACTGTTACAGTTATATCATTCATGCTACAGTTCTATGTTCTTTTTAAGCATAACTTTTACCATTTAAATAATGTTTTCTTACACTTATGGTTATTTCTAAATCAAGAAGGGGAAGAACAATACAATCTAATCCCCTCAGTTTTTAACAAGTGAAAACGTGATTGAAAGGTGAATATAAATAAATATAAAATGTATTCGGTTTTCCACATAGTTTTATTCCTTTCATGAATGCATACAGCAGTTAAAATATACAGCAAGCGATCTAACCCCATTTACTTCTGGAACATATAAAGGATAGTCATAAACCTAGAGAGAGACAGACAGATATATGGATGCACAGACAGGATAACATTTTCAAGGTTTCTGGTGAGAGAATCCTTGCAACAGATGTATTTTTTAATTTAGGATTTTCAGTACAAGCTTAGATCATTCATAATTATACCCTCAGACAAGGAGGGGGGTATAAATAAACTTTAATGGAAAGGAAACACTCTGTAGAATAAGCATTTTCTTTGAATCATAACAACCCTTTGAATTTAAAAAAGAGACTTTCCTTGAGGGATTGGTGAAAAGCATTTAAAACATGGCAATCCTTCCCACTTTCTTCTTTGTCTGAGCAGATGGCTGCTGGTCAGCAAAGTCGTTATTTGGAAAATATTAATTTGTAAGGCTGATTCTGGCCCTTGAACCTAAAACTAGTGACCAGAGCAGAAATAACAACAGCAGAGGGAGGCAGAAAAGCAGACTGGTCTCAAAGATCTGGTGCTCCTACCAAAGAGCTGGAAAAATTATACAGAAACTTAAAAAGGAGCACTAGAAAAATAGCTCAAAGAAAGCAATCAGAGGGCCTTACTGCTCCAGACTGGTCCTATACAGGCATTGGGACTTCCTTTGAGCTGTAAGGATAACAGCTTTAAGCCTCAACAGAGGGGAAAGGAGTGCCTGGATTCAGGCCTTTTTGCTTGGGGCTCTGATAATCCAGAGACAAAAGTCGATAGTGAATTCCAGAGCAGCAGCTGTGATGTTTCCATCTGGGGACCAGAAAACATCTGAATGAATGAGAGAAATGATCTAACAATCAATAGCTTTTTTCAAGGCATCACAAGAAGCCTTTGAACAATATCACAAGAAGGAAAAAAAAAAAAAGAGAGAGAGAAAAGCTGTTCTAATGGAGGGAAAAATGAACCCACAAACAAGACCAAATTGACATACAGTATAGCACTATGTTCACAGGAGTAAAAAGAAGTAGTCTGGGAACTGAGAGTTTCAGTCCAGAAAAATGAAATTTAAACTGTTCGTAGCAAGCTTGACCGTGGAAAAAATCCTACTCATTGTGGCAAGGAAGAAGTGTTGTTTCATTTAATAGAAATCATTAGACTTTCCAAAGTTGAGCTTCCTAGATTACTAGACCAAAATTTGTTCTATTATGCAGGCGACTGCACCTTGATCAAAGGAGAAAAGTAAGATGAAAGATCACCTGTCTGTTTGGGGGGCAGAGGGAAAGGGACGAGAAAGAAAATGTAAGCAATAAACCTAAGTTCTTCGTTCTTTTTCCCTGCAGTCCTTACTGGGACAGCAGTGTCCCGAATACGCCAGCAAAGTTTTATATACTACCCCTCCAAATGCAGTGCAAGGAAAGTAGGGGATGGTAAGCTGAGAGACCCTTTCTTGTCATCTGAGACCTTTCTCATGGAGATGGTGTAAGCTGAAAAAGCAGACAAAGGAAGAAAAAAAACCCCCAAAGCCTATTTCAGACCAAAGAGGGCTCAACAGCACAGCAAGCCACGATAGGAACAGAAATCAGCTCGGGTATTCGAGGTTGAACAGAGTTCTTTTATAACTTACAAATGGCTGAAATAATTTGTGGGATTTAAGAATTTGCTGGTCTTGGTTAGTGTCCAGAAAGTCAGGAAACAATGAGAAAAAACAGCTTTTAGATGTACTCCTGGCTTAAATAGTTTCCAGGGAGCATGTTTATACGTTGCCTGGAGATAAACTTCAGCACAGAGGAGTGATGCAGATGCAAAGTATCCGTCTCCCTGCTAAGGTGGGATATTAAACGAAAGTGTTGCAGTGGAGTAAATAGCACCTGTGTAATTTTTATTCAGTGCCACTGCCTCACAGCTTTGTGAGAACACCACAAAATAGCAGCCAAGCCTTCTGATAAACAAGCCTTCTTGCAAGGTAACTGCTAAAGGAGCCACAGTGTCATAGAATAAAAACCAGTAGGCATCAAAAACAAAAAATGCCAAATTATTTGGTCAATCTCAAAACTTCTTAAAAATTCAATGCTAACATTACTATTAAATTCTCTTGAGCTTTTCTATGTGATTTTTTTTTTAATAACTGATGTGGTCCTGTAATGAGAAACGTATTCCATGCTTCAACTTTTAGTCATATCACTCTAACATATCTTACGTTATTTATAAAAAGAACATATATCATGTCTAGTCTGTATAATTACACAAAAATATCTCAAAAAGAAGTGAAATTTTGGGTTCTGCCAGAGTTTGCAGAGAGTCTGAGGGTAATGGCTTCCTCATTTAATTCATCTGGAGTCCAGGAAACTCTGCTCTTCCTTCACTGTGAAATTACACGTCTCCGGAGCACTGTGGTTTTGCTGAAGCCTTGAATCTCCAACATACTGGCCATCAGTCTTCTCATCCAGGGAAGAGACAATTACATTAAGACATATAATGACTTCTTTATTATTTTGCGGACATATACAAAATAGGAGGATGAACTACTGTTTGATGCTGGCAGAAGGCGCGGGCTGATGCACGAGCCCCTGGCAAGTACGGGTCAGTGGGATGAGGGCGAGCAGGGAGATCGACTTACGGACGGGGTAACAGGAGCTCCTGCCTAAAGACCAGAACTGTTCTGCCTAGTAAGTATACTGGAAAACACTTCCTTGAAACACAGTTGAAAATAATAGTCCTCGTATTTTATGTCAATGGGTAATTTCAAAGATAAGTCACAGCTTTGTGTGTATTTTTATGAGGGTAGGAAGCAGGGAATGAAATATTTCAGAGCACTACAAGATTAATATTACTGTGGGATTCAAAAGTTCTGTTGCAGAGTTTAAACACTGTTGTAATGAAATTTGGTCTCTCTGTGCTGTGAAATACACAGGCCCTAATTATTTCATGACATTTCTCATGCAAACACAAACTCAGAATATTTTATCACATTAAAAATTTTAAGAAGCCACGAGCACGTGAAACGTCATTAAGTACATCAACTTCAAGTAGATGTCTTTGCGAATCACCTGAACTCTACAACCTTCTGACCTCCTTCTGCTATGAAAGCGTAAGTTAAAAATGTTATTGTTTTCTATTTTTAAATGTAGATGATTAAGAAATACTGAATTTTATCACATGGGATTCTGTGATCTTTCCAGAATGGATCCAGTATTCGATGTACAAATTATGTCTTATAACTAAAGATACGATTCACATGTTTAAGGCTCCTGAGATGTTTAATCAATGATGCTCTGAGCAAATGTGTTTCTAGACTCTATGAGCCATTATCCCTCAAAAGCTGTAAGTTTGTGGCAGGAGTGTTGCTTTCTTCATGTGGAAACTCATCAATGCCTATTGACATCTCTCTGTTTAATTGCAATTTAAATCATGGTGTATTTCATTAGATCTCAAAATGGATTACAATGCTCCATTAAGTTTGTAGTTATGTATGGGAAAGATCTAGTAGTGACTCTATGAGTCATATTTAGGCCCCAGTTTGTGAAGGGAGCTCCTATTGACATCAGTGTGAGTTCTGCACATGGACTGAAGGCATGACACGGCCCATTATTCTCAATTTTCCATAGTACAGTCTCTGAGAGAACACATCACAATAGAAATTGCTTATCTGGGATGCACCAATACATATATTCCAGTTTTATTTCTTCTCAAAATTGCAAAAATTCAAACATTTTCTCTACCCACATAGTCACACTTTACCTAAATTATATTTTCTCCTTTTTTATTCTGTTCAGCTATAATGTATAAAACCAGCCTCAGAAAAATGAATCTGCTGATGAAAAAACATGTCATTTATAGTACCAGAAGAGGAAATCAAAAAAAGACCTTAGCTAATTCCAGTTGGGATCTCTGTCATTGATTTCAGATAGATACAAATTATTTCACAGAAGTTTTCTGTTGTTCTATTTCACAATAGTAAGAAAACGTATTTTTAAAAATGTGTTAGGTACAAGTTGGCCTAACACAGACCATCAAGTAGTAGAATTTGAAGGGTGTATACATTAAGGAGAGGTAGAGCACAAGGGCATGGTGAGAAGCACAGTATAATTAGGAATGATGGTGTAAAACTTAGTAAACAAAAATATAGACAGAGTATCAAGAGGAAAAATTGTAACACTGAGACCTCTTAAAACATGAAAATAGTAAAAATAGTGGTGATTCTGTCCTCAGTGCTGTATATGTAGAGCACTGTGCAGTTAGCAGCAATTAATGTTTGGTTAGTGACCTCCAACCCTGTAGCTTTCATGCCATGCATCAGGAACAAACTCCAAGCACTTGGGGCTCATCTAGACTGGAGGCATGGAAGTGCTTCTCCCCAAAGCAAGTGAAAAGGTGACAATGGCACCCAGTGCTGTGCTATTTGACCCCATTGCCTACCTGTGGTGTGGCAAACCAGAATTGTATTCAAAGAAAATTATACAGCATCTTAGCAGTAAGATTTCAGGCTTACTGAAGATTTTTAGGTCACACTCAATAAGGAGCACGGGCAGATTCAGTTCCAGGCAGTTTAGCAACATGAACAGGGCTCAATCCAAGAAAAAAGAGTGGTTCAAAAGTGGTTCTCAAAAGCAGAGAAGAGGAGCAATCAGGGGAGACATGGACCAGGAGGCTTCCTGCACCTGCTGATGCTAAAACAGCTAAGACAGAGGCAAGCAACTACCCTACCCCTTCCTCAGAGCCAGCTCTCCATGTCATCTCCACTGCATGCCCCAACATCATGGCCCGTCCTTTGCTCTCTGCAGCAGTGCCCAACGTAACTCCTTCTTTGCCTATTTCCAGGACGAGTCCCACGCTCATCTCTTTTCTGAAAGTCCAATGACTCATGGCATGTACATAGCAGCACCATGGTACAAACACTGATCTTGGGCTTGTTTGAGTGAGCTTTAGGAAAATCACAAGCAGGCAGAAAGCTCTAGATAATACTCAAGCTTTGTTTTGCTACATCAGAGGAAAGTAAGGCGCTTTTTTAACCAAAAATAGATCCTGATTAAAACTAGGACAGAGTAATGTTAAGAACGTAGACACACAACACTGAGGAACCATAAAAGTGCCTTTAAAAGCATTTGAGAAAATCAGTAAAATTTCTCATATTTTCAGTAAGCATGTTCATCAATACCAAAGACATCCTTGACCCCACTACTCCCTCCAGAACAACATTTGCACAGCCATTCTGGTGGATATTCTTCAGAAAGGCAACAGCGCACCTCTGATCTGAGTAAGGATGTGAGGACAGGACTGACAGGGAACTACTGGAGAGAGT
>VZSC01011568.1:724705-824791 GCA_013398225.1 Steatornis caripensis
CAGAGCCCTGGCACAGGCTGCCCAGAGAGGTTGTGGAGTCTCCTTCTCTGGAGATATTCAAAACCCGCCTGGATGCATTCCTGTGCAACCTGCTCTAGGCTAACCTGCTTTAGCAGGGGGGTTGGACTAGATGATCTCTAGAGGTCCCTTCCAACCCCTACCATTCTATGATTCTATGGCTGTGGGTCCCTGAGCCTCTCCAGAGTCCTGTTGGACAACACCACTGCCCATGCCACCCCGGACATCATTACCTCTGATTAGAGCAAATCATTATACTGATATTCATTACCCTGATGGCCAATGAAACCTGACAGGAAAGCTGAAGTGGTCCTGACTTCCCAGAAGCTTTCGAAAGACCCACTGCTCTTTTTCTGCTAAGTTTGAAGACAGGCTCCTCAGGGATTGGGAAAGACCTTGCTTGTGTAAAATGCACATAATTTAAGAACTACATGGGGGAAAAAACAATGGACGATGACAGCGCTGGGCTATTTCCTATCTATCCAACTGGTGGTTTTGCAGTTCTATATGGCTAACTGTTGCGTGCGGGTTCCCGGACAACGCTACACGATCAATGTGATCAAGCGAGTGCCACTTTATTCCCGAATAGCGCGGCTTGTATACATAGTGTTCCTCCCGATTACGCCAGCCCATTGGCTACAAGCAGCTGTGCACGTATGTGTCTCTATATGATTGGTTGCTTAACGCTGATCACGCGCAGTACATGCGCATGCGTCAGCCCTCTCCACTTCCATGTTTACATCCGACTTAGAGCCACGTGGCCTCTAAGTCAATCGGGTCTGGACTGCTCACAACATGTCCGTTGTCTTCCCACAGATAACTCATTGTTTATATATGATGTTGAACTTGTTAGTCACTGTGGTCTGGATCAAAGAAATTGCCATGACTCGGCAACTTGTTGTAAAGGTTTTTATGAATACTCTTGATGGACTATGTGCTCCTGTGCTGAAATGTCATGCCCACATCTTCTGCATTACAAGGGAGCAAAAAACCCAACACTATTTGAAGTAAACAACCAACATGGAAAACACAGATAGCTTTGAATAACATTCTGACCCATGTAAGAATTTTCCTCTCTAACGAAGTCCATTACCAGCATTAATTCCAGTTGGAAAATGAAGGTTTTGAACATACTCAAGAAGATCCCATCAATAGTCACTGCACCTATTTAAACCCACGTGGTCTTGTGCAATCCATTTTTACAGAGCACATGCTGGGTATTCTGTATGAGCCGTCAGATACAAAGTGAGACAGGAAGTGCAGAGAAACCTGATATTGGAATAAAGGGAGGATTGGAGCTGTCATTTTACTCTCTCTGGGTAGCAAGGGTGAGGATAATGCTGAACCTAAATGCTTAGTATACTGCCTTATTAAGGACTGGACTTAGGCACATTAGAACCAACTACTCTCTACAGAAAATGTCCTCAGCCCTTTTTATCTTGTGCTGCAGAGGAATCACGGAGAAGTTTTGAAAGGTTCTTCCTCTTGGTGTCAAGAAGCCCTTTCATCCTCACCTTCATCCCAGCCCCATTGTCCCTGCTCTTTCTCTGTGCCAGCGCCTGGGAAACGCTCCTTTCTCAGCAGACTCATTGCTGGCAGAGCTGACTGGGAGGAGCGTGCTGCCGAGCTGCAGGATGAGCAGATGAGTGGAGCCTCTGAAGAAGACCTCAGTTCTCTTTCTGCTCAGGTCAGTGACAAATTTCTGTAAAATTGATGCCTGTCAGAAAGAATCTCCTATCTTTTGGCAGTGCTAGGATGGCACACTGGCTATCTTTCAGCTACTGTATTCATTGTTAAGATAAGGCACCAGCCTTTTGCATTCTGGAGTGTCTTTAAAGTGCAGATTCTGACCTGACTTTAGACCAATGTCATTTCACAGTACAGGATACACCTGGAACCACCAAAGTCTGCCTCTCACCTAATCAAAGCAGAGATGAGCTTTATAGGAAGCCTATGCACACTAACTAGTAGGCAGAAAAGGGCCACTGGAGAGTGTGCCAAATCTGGGATGGATCCGCTGGTTCACACAACCCCAAGATTTCTCCTCCCCTGGCAAAGAGACCAATCCAGAAAACTCAGAGGAAGAAGGGTCCTCATTTCAGGGACATTCCACACTTTCAGAACAGGAACTGGAGAAGTACAGAGGTGTCAGCTTTGGTGGGATGAGGAGGGAACTACCAGTAAAATATCCATATTTATATAAGGGTTACTATTTAACATGCTGTAGCTGTGGTACCTGAGATCCTGCATTCTACTTGGCAGTACAGTCACAGAGAAATTAAGTCTATTTCCTTGCAGTCCATGCAAAGATTCATGAGTACAAATTAGGTAGTGGACCCCATCAGAAGAGCAGAACCCTTTAGGTGGTACATAGCTATAGGCTAAGTTTGGGAGGTAAAACTTGTATTTTGTCATATACTTTTTAATTACATTAAATTATTTACAGAGGATTTTTTCATGAAGAAAGTTTCTTCCTCTGATTTTTTTCTTTAGCGACTGTTTTCAAAAGACAGTAAATAAATGACCATCTATTGATCATAAAGCAACAGAGTAGTTAGTACTTTTCATACATGCAATTAACACCAAAAGATGTGTGAAACGAACGAAGTATGTGCATCATGAGTGAGCATTGTCATCAGCAGTCTTGCTTTTCAATAAAGAAAAAATTGGTTTGGGAAGTTGGTCAAACAGCTATTGCTATTACATCCACACACTGCTGATTTCTAATATTTTTTATAAAGATCAGTAATGATATTCTATTAGGGTGATGAGACCAGAATTAATTTAAATAACTTTGTGCCTGATTCATGAAAAGCAAAAAAATGCCTCCACAGCCAGGGGCCATTATTTCTGTAATTTTTCTATGGAAAAGTCATGGTCTGCATTCAACTTCCAGTTCAAAAAGAAAAGTTTTCAATTTATACAGATGGGGTTTTATCTTCGCAATCCGTTCCAGAGGAATGACTTAACTACTAAAAGGAAAAAAAAACCTCCACTGTCTAATTCAGAAATACACCGATCACAGAGGAAAATTCAAGCAGACTTTCCTTCCAAAGATCACGTATCCACTCCCTCTGTGCCTGCAGTCAGAGAAGAAGAGTAAAACGGACACACGAAATAAAACTTATACATAGATCATATTAACAGGTCCTTTGCTTTTTAGACATCAACATAATTCTCATTCTTGATTAAATACAAATGCCAGGAACCGTTTAAAAGCATGACTCTAAATAAAGATAGGAATGAATGTAAAACACAGATACGCGCTGCACTCATGTAATGTTCAAAAAGTGTATTCTGCTCAACAGCTCCCATTTACATGCTGACTCACAGCATATTTCTATGCAAACTATACCAGCATTGTAAATAATTCTTTCATTTTGCTCTTTTGCTTACATGGGTTTTTTTCATCATGAAAAATATCTGTGTACCTTGGAGAGATATCCCAGCCAGCTGAGAGACAAATTATGTGGCTAGCATAACTTTATGAGAGCACTGGTTAAAGAAGCTGTGTGAGACAGATTCTGCTCTAAGAAAATCAGATGAGTATTGCCTGCTGGTTAGAGTATGTCTGTGAAGGCCAAACCATATCAGATTTCAAATCTGGCAAAATATTTACAATATTATTTTTACATTTTCCTCTATGATTTTTATTAAAGTGTATGCTTGATTGGTAAAGAACAAGCTCAAACCACCTACCACAAGCATATTATCCACACTTTTACCAGAAAGTAGTTTGCTTTCTACAGTTACAAAGAATATCTAAAATTAATGGAAGAAAAACAACAGAAAAAGATCTCTTCCCAGTTTGTTTATAGAGTTCTTTTGACAGTGCTTTCTGCGCGGCCAGTGTTAGCGTTTCCTTTGTTGTTTCCCTTCATTTGTGCGTGCATCTTTCACAGCCACAGAGACGAGAAGAGCATTTTTAAAGATAGATACATGTAATTGAAAAACCACAAAACCTGGCCAAAAGATGCAGCATAGGGTGACTCTCTGAATATTAATGCACCTTTTAAATGAGTAGGTTGCAAATTTTTAGGGATGACTTAAATTTTTAGTGGATTAAATAAAAACCTGCAAACTATTCTTTTCCACTTTTTTTTAGGAAGATTCTTTCTTTCCACTCCAGAAGTTAAACTTCTATGGGGAAAATTCTTTTCTCAGAGAAATCAGAGAAATTGCTTCAGGTGTAAATTGTCGTCTGAAAACAGAACCCTGCTTTAATATTCCATAGCTCAAGAAAATAACTCTGTCATCCAGATAACAGGGAGGATACAACCAGAAGAATCCCTTATATGTCATTTTTTAAACGGATTTTAATCATTCTTTATGGCTTTCTTGCAGAGAATACAATTCTTCCTAAATGTTGCACTTGTGCAAGATAGACAAGTGGAAAAGGAACAGATTCTTATTTGAGTGTGGATTGCAGGATCAGGCCGGTTGATCTTGGCTTACTTTCTGCTTAGCTTGCACTACAGCAAAAAATTACTTAAGATTCCTAGAACCTGTACAGGTCATATACCACAGTTTGCTACAGCTATAAATCCTTTTATTTTAAAAAATTTAACCCAATTACCCAAAAGTACATCCAGGCCCAAGGCAAATTCTTTCTGGCCTTTTCAGCTGTGATTTTAATATTAGCTTTGCTTCCTAAATAATTTCTTTAAGATCCTCAGGTTGTTCTACAGTTTACTGTTTCCTTTTTACACATTTTCTGTCTTTAGGTTTCCTTTTAATACTTGTTTTTGCATTTCGCAATAATTCTAAAACATAACCTCAAAAATAAAATAATACCCTTTATGCTATTAAAACCCTTTGCTTTAATACAAATAGAGTGATTTAAGCACCCTTCTGGGATTTTGTAGCTGTTAGTGTTCCTGGTCTCAAATTTTAGCTTCATTCTTTAAAATGAAGGAAAAAATCAACTTGCAATTTAGACAGTTACCAAATTACCAAAACTAGTGCAGCAACTCTTAATGAGTGAAACCATTAACAATTTTCTGACTGCAGCCTCTGTTCAAATACCTTGGACACCTTGTTAGCACAGAATGAGGTGTTCAATCAAGAGACTGGGAATTGGAAGTACCAGGGCACAGTTTTGAGTGGTGATTACAAGGGCATGAGTGTGAGTGCCAAAGTAACAGTCTTCTACACTGCAGGAAGCTGAGAAACCTTCAAGTCTACATTTGTAAATCAGCCTGGATGATTACAGCAGTCACAAGCAAAGAACATATGAAACAATTATTTGCAATGTTCTTTCACTCTTTTAATTTGCTCTTAAAATGAACACAGTGATACTAAGAGCCATTAGTGCTTTGTCTTTGTAAATTTCGTGAGACTTCGTATCTTTCCAAGCAGCATCTTAAATTGCTTAAAAGTAGAAACATAACAAAGAACTGTTGTTTTCTGATTGTTAAAACCCTTTCACATCAATAATCTAAGCTTACATTAATGTTCAGATAGGTGTTTGAATTTCAATAAAAAGTATTTGGTTGATATGCAGAAGCAATCATATGATTTTAGACTTTCTACTTCTCCTTAATTACTGTGACAAAGACAGTTTGCCTTTCTTAAATGAGTAAAATTTAAAAGTATATTTTGTCACATTCATCCATGTTGTAAATGTAGTTCCATTTCCATTCTGTTAAAGCAAGAGAATATCACTCTTTGACGTTAATTTTACTATTTTAAATTTATAAAACAAGTCCTTTATAATAGTTCCCACACAATTCACTCATTTTTTCCTTTGAATCCATAAACTGCATTCCATGTAGAAATAGCTCTGAACATTTCTAAAACTCATATTTCAGACAGAAAACTTGTTACTAGAGGCTACTTTCATATTAAAGATAAGGAATTATTGACTAAGGAGGTGATGAGAAATAGCAGAGAAGAATTAAATTATCCCTACAGAAGAACTGAAAAAAGCTACTCTATTTTAAAAAAATTCAAAGTACCCTGCTACTTTTCTATACTTCACAAAGGTATAATACATATATATAGCTGTAATATTTCACTGTTTCTGGTTTGAAGAAATAAATTGTCAGTGGAAAATATCTAAAATCACTGCATTTAATTTAAGAGAAATATAATGTTTATGCTGTGATTTTTTTGGACAGCTCATCTTATGCCTTTTACAGGAATAAGCAAATAATATTTGAACTTAATTAGCATCTCAGCTGTACTAGTTGCTTATATAAAAAGCAAATAGAAATTAATTTTTGTTCTTTTTGATTATCAAGAAACATTATACAAGAACTTTTCACACAGGACCATTTTCTTCCATCTATTATTGTAGGAATGTAAAACATTTATTTCAAATCAATCCATTTTTATAATAATTACTTGCTTCCAGAATTCTATTTTTAGCCTTGCAAAAATAGCTGACTCCCCAATTTAAAATGCATCATTATGTCCAACAAATCCTGAAAAACTGTCATGCGTCAGTCCCTGGCTTTAGCACTGGTTTCTGGAAACTCCCCAGAACATGTCTTTAAGCACTAAAAGAAACAGATAGTTCTGATTCTGCATCTAATATTTGAAGAGTGAAAAATTATTAAAATAATACGGCAAACCTGTACTAAAACAAAACTCCAGACTGTGATATGCTTCACTGTTAATGATATGCTGTGGATCTAAGTTATGCTGAAGAGAATTCAAAAGTGCAACATCTTTACTGCTATTTTGTGCTTGTTTGCTCTAGTAACTTTAAAACATTTATCACCATGAATTTTGTACCTAAGGGTGCTGAAGTTATCAGTAATATTGTGAAGTTACATATCACTTAAAAATACACCCGAATATTTTCCTCCCTCCCCCGCTTCCCCAGCTATACCTACCAGCCGCTGAAAACAACAGTAATTGAAATTAAAAGGCTCCTTTTTGCAAGTGGTAAAGTCTGGCTTTAATAATCGGAGGGTTTTCAGATGCAGAGGGCGCTGTTGTTCATGTATTTTGCAAGCATTTCCTGATGAGGGATAAAAACATTGATCTAATAGTTTAATGTTTATATTTTTAAGCTTTTCATGAAACGCCAGTGAAGTTGCTGACATATAGATGCTACCTTCCACAGAATGCAATGAGTCTCCCGAAATAAATCCTTTTCGTGACAGACTAGAACGTAGATGCCAGCTACCGTCACCCAAGTGAAATGTTTTTCACTGTTTCCGCTTTACAGTCCATTTACCACGACTTTATAATCCAGCCACAAGGTTTCTTCCACCACACACTTTCATATAAGCATATTTTAGTTATTTTTATTTTAAAAGCACACCAGATGTATTTAAGTGTAACTTGCAATACAAAGTGTGAAAACGATTTGAAACATGACACTGTGGTGGTATTCTTCAACACTTCTTTCCCTCTAAAATACTCTTTGCAGTTGATAACTAATTGTTTCAGGTGTTTTGTCCATAACAAGGTATTAACTAATTGTACCCACAAAAACAGAAAGGAGAGGAACGTACCATTCACATCTTAAAATGATCTTCTGCACAATAACTTTTCTTCAGAGCTTGATGTATGTGTGTATTAGCATTATAACTCCACACGCAGAAGTAACAGCTTGAAAGACAACACTAGTTCTTTGAAGTAAATTGTTTTCTAAATCCCTATATAATGTGCTACATCTTCTCATGCATTCGTACTTTCAAGAATTTTCTCTTTTTCCCCCCACTGCTGGAGAAAGATCTACCACGCCTCAAAACAGAGAGAAAAAAGCATAGGTAAAAATCTCATTGACAAGTTAGAGCCACAGAAACCCAGGAAACTCACAGCTACAGTTGAAATTTTGTGTTTAACTTGCATAATTGTACCTAAAGAGTTTAGCTGGGTGGGAAAGAATGGGCATCCTGCAGTTCTTGTCTGAAGTCTACGGGAGTTCGGCCAAGCAAGTATTACGGGATTGGGCCTGAGACATCCCGGATCAACTCCTGCACTGAGTTTCCTGGGCTACCTAAGCCCAATCGGGTGTATTAAAGCTAACGCAACAGGCTTTGTCCAGACCCTACTTGTGACTTTAAATCAGACACTAAAAAACTGCTCCACGGACTTTGTGAAGTTTAATGCTCATTTACTATAAAATCTAAGATTACCCAAAAATGTATTACTTGAAAGACAGGACTTGAAGAAAATTATTTGATACACATAGTTTTTCTTCTCTAATAAATTTTATTGATTTCTGGTTTGCACTAGTCAAATGCATCTGCATTTTAAAGTGTCTTTAAAGCATCCATATGGCAAGTTTGATCCTTAAAATGAAGCTACTAGGTTAAGCTACAAATATTGGGATAAATACATTTCTCATACGTTACTGCTGGTGTGGGGTCTCCATTTTTGTAAAAGATCTTAAAGCAAACTCAATATTTCAAGATTACGAACAAGCCATCAGAAGACATGGCTGACCGAAATTACTCTGAACATAGGGCTTGCATTTCATACTAGCCAAAACTTTGCCCAGTTAAAACAGCGCCTAGGGTCTAATAAAAATGGCCATTGTCAGTTTTTCTCCTCGAGTCAATGCTCATTCAGAAGTTTTCCACCTGATAAAGGCTTTAATATAACTGAGACAAAGTTGCATTTTATGATTGGCAAGTTCTTTGCGCCCTGGCTACCCGCCAGCCTGACGGAGTGGGGCTCCGAGATGCATTTTGGCCCTGTCTTTATGTCAAATCACTGCCATCAAAACAATGGCTCATATTACATGAAAATCTTGTGCAAATGAGCCATAATGGGAGTGAATGACAATCTTGTAAGACTGTGCAGCAGGATTCTCCTTTGATCTGAAATATTGTTAATCTTTCTCAAACATAGCACTAAGTATACTTGGCAAATCCTGGATGAGACTGTCCCTACAATGTGGCTCTGTGGACAGTCAGCCAGAAGCCACGTACACCCCGCCACAAAAAGAGCCACAGCCGGACGCAAAGTACACACCGACACTGAGCCACGAGTTCGCACTTGCTAGAAATTTATTAAAAAGACCTCTCCGCCCGCTTCCTTTACCCGAAAACAAGCTAACAGTATGCTTATTTATTCTTAATAATGGATATTTACTGCTGGATCACAGCTTCATTTAATTAAGAAGCTGCAGTATTTAAGATATTAAAATCTGTGTTTTGAAGAGGTTTGCTTTTTCAAACACAGGCCGTATTTATTCACGGCTTAAGAATCAGCCTCACTCTAAATTATAGTTTTAATATGATGTTGCAGGGGGGGGAAAAGATCTAGCAACGTAAGGCAAGATTTTTCATTGGTAACAAAAGCATGATATAGTAGTTTATACTTTCCTAATGATGCTTAAAGCAAAGATCTGGAACGGTATGTCTCAGATGAGGTCATATATCAACTTCAGGATAGTAAAAACCTCTCTTTAGACTATATTACGGCCAGCTCACACCTTTTTGTTGTGCAGCCAAATATGCAAGGCGTATGTAGACGAATGCAAACAGAGTAAATCAAGTTGATTCAGTGCTAGTAGGAAATATGCCTCTTCAGTTGTGTGCTGCTTTTGAAGTACTGCCTAAAAATCAGTCTTGGGCTTCAAAGAGAAGGGATTATAGCCTTTATCCAGCAATTAATATGGCTGAAACTCAGAATGTCAGCACCTGACGACTATACAGGCTGGACAGTAGCCTAGCAGGGGTCCAGTCCCCCTCAAGAATTGGAATTTACAATAAAAATTAGTGCATAAATAGACTGAAATATTTGGGAAAGAGGCATAAAATTTTAACTTCTAACGACCTGTCTATATTTTGATGTGTCGGGGAGAGGGGGAGTTGTGGTATCCCTTGACCTTTAACCTGCCTTATCCACCTAGATCATTTTAATCTCCCACCAACTGTTAAGCAGAAAAGAGTGCTATTAAAGAGAAAGCTATTCCTTTTGCCTTCTTACATAGATCAGATGACAACCTCTCCAAGTCCCTCCTCTCTGTCAGAGTTCAAGGGTTCAAAAATGGTCAGAATATCAAGCAACAGAAAGCCAGCAGGACTGCTGCAAAGAGTTTAAACACTTTATATTATGCAAAGTGGTTAAAAAAAAGGGGGGGAATTGCATTATTTTGAAGTTTTACTCCATGGTTTATTTTTTTTAAATAGATACTTTGATTTCAGGAGATCATAGAGCTTCTAATTTGAGTGGGGAGGAAAATTCTTACATTATTCTGATTTGCACCCGAACTCCTAGCTTCCTAATAACCTTTTCTGTGTTAACTCTGTATACGGAGTTCCTAAGGTTTATGTCACATACGCATGCATTTTTCGATAGTGTACTGTAAGTAAAATGAACATGTAACACTCTAGTTCTAGTCAATGTGCAAGGGAAAACAGAGTCAAATAAGATAAAATGAAATTAAATAAAATGGAGCACGCAGTCTTCTTAGTCCATAACCATCCTCAGATGGCATTTCCACAATGCTACATATAGCACTCTATTCCTCAGAGAACATCTAAGCTTTCCACTATTTCTCATTTTTAACCATAGACATAGCTGTTATAACATGTTTTTTTCCCAGAATTTCCACTTGCTTTTAAGAAAATATCCCCTGAGTACCCATGCTTAACGTACTTATGGAAAAGCAACTCTATATCATGACAAGCTAAACGATATGGTTCTTTAATAAAGAATGTCTGATATTATATGCAGAGTTGTTCTTCCCAAATGGTAAAAGATCAGTTTGAGGGAAGGAATGTAATTGCTCAACATAATATAAATGGAATGGGTGCAAGCTGAATGTAATTTTTAACAGAGTCCCACTTTCTAAATATACATATAATGTCTTTGTGTGCCTGCGTACAGAGACACGATAAACAATAGAATTTAGAAAACTGCATTAGATTTTGGCTTTTGCATTAGGCCCTTCGTATCCTGTGTATCCTAAAATACTTGACAATGTTTCCATTGTACTTAACTAAATACAGTAACGGTGGTGCAATAACACAATGGCTCGTTCTCGGTCTTGGACCGCTGAGCCTGTCGTCGTGTGACAAGGAGTTTTGGCTGGGAAGGAGGCTTAGCCAGTCTCTTTTCTCAAAAGTGTCATGGCGATATTGCCTAGACAGGCAGCAGGGACAGGCGGAAGGGATTTTGGATTATCATCTCATCTCATGAAGGATGGCACCTCAAACAGTTCAACACCTCCCTGGCGTTGTACTGCCATGTCAGCATTAAGAGTCAGACCGAGTCCTGGTGGGAATCTTAAACTTATGACCTTCTAGCCAAGAGGTAAGGCTGAGGCGTACTGTCATTATTGATATGTGCTTGCGTGGACTGACATCAGTGTTGACTACAGTTTGACCTGAGAGTGGAAAATTGACGCCCCCACAGATTTTAAAAGTAACCCATACCTTGCAGAAAAGCTTTGGCTCTTTTCCCTATTGGAAGTTATCTTTTCTACAAGAGAACAGCAGTGTCCAGCGGATGCCTAAACTCTAAATACCGGCATCCTAAATGCCTTAAAGGAATTTGAAAAACTTTCAGATCTGTCTGGATTCATAGTACTTAAATGAAAACTCTTAGTTTAGCTTATAACATTCCAGATAGAATGCATTTTTATGGTAATGTATTTTGGACAGAAGGTCGGTACAGTATTTGCAATAATTAAGATTAAATATATGTTTACATTTTACAAGACAGTAAAAAACATTCAAGGCACCTTGCAGCTGTATAAGGTAGGGCATTTCCCAATGACACTGTAATATCAGTAAATAACACACAAAAAGGGATAAGAAATGTGCTCAACTGGTATTGTGTGTTATGCACAGCAAAGGAAATCTCCTTGGGGAATATTTTCATGACATTACAACGTACATAAATTTGATATGGGAGAAATTATCAGTCGTGATTCTGCTTCTGCTGAAGTTACCATTACCAAATTAGACAGTCGATGCTTACGGACTTGGACCCAATCACCGAAGACTCATTCCAATCTGCCAGTGATGCTAACCATATTTAGCAGATGTTAAAATCTAAGCATCCGAGAACCATCTAGATTTGCAAAGTGACGGTGTAAAAAGGTGTTGTCTAGCTTAGGGCCGAGGTACCTTGAGGTGTAGACGAATTTTGGAATAAACCTTTAACTGGTAGTCCAGCCTGTAGTAAATCTCTAACTCCTAGTCCAGCCTGTAGTTTAGATTCCTAGTTTATTTTTTTGTCAGAACTTATAATTGGTTTTTATCCCAAGCTGCTAGCACCACACCAGATTTAATTTAGAAACACAAATCATAGCAGAAAGTGAAACTTTGCCAGATACTAGCAATAACAGTGCCAACTAATCCTTAGATATAAAAGAATATATTTCTCTCAGCAGATATCTCAGGGCAATCACAGGCTCCTGATATACTGGAAAGATGAACCAGTGATTTGACGGTGGGTAATATCCAGCAACCTCGTTTAATCAGATTCTAGCCTCCAAATCTTGCAAAGTCAGCTGGCTTCACAAGTTTCTGATTGCTTCAAAATCAGAAGAGTGAAACAATGAATTAGAGCTGATCATCTACAGCTCTAATTCAGGACCAAACACTGGCAGAAAATATTCCAAAATGGAAATGTGTATACAAGCCTTAGCCTCTTTTCTACAGCCTGGATAGGAGGTGTTGAACTGTAACATCTTTTTTCTATCTGCTCTCCTTTTTTTGTAAAATGTCTTTGCTTGTTTATTAAAATGTTCACTGCTGTGATCCCGTTTTTTACCCGGGGAGTTGAGTAGATTTAAAGATGACACATAGCTGTATAAATCTTATGTTTACTACGGCTTCTGTAAAGAAGTGCCTGCTTGACCAAAAATAACTTTTATAAGCAAAGAAAAAGTAGTGGAAAGGCAGCGTGAGCGAGGCCAAGGGGGTTGTGTATTCTGCACAATGCGGTAAATTTCCAGGCTGTGGTGTGGGAGCCGAGCCTCTTCCTCCGTAAGCCGGCTCAGCCCTGGAGTACAGTGCTGCAACCAGGGACTCTCACTGCTGGATTCCTCGCTCTGAGCTCTTACCCATGGGTAATTCCAGTTGCACAAATAAAGTTATCCCTAATCAGACAGATTTAGACTGTAATCACAGCAAAGACCTTTTACTGCAAGTTTTTTTTTCCAGTCAAAAATCAACACGACTTTATGAAAAAATGATGACAGCAATGACCTGAATGGGTAGAAGTGGTTAGCGGTTTGGTCCCAATTTTTTTGATGAATTCATAAATTCATTTTGGATAGGTGTAAATTGTATATATGAAGCTAAAGAGTTTAGACAACAAACTTTTCCTGATCTGCAGGCCTAGTTTATTGATACGGTTTACTTCTTGTAAATAGGTTCTTTTTCTCTGGGACGCATAGGTCAATTTGATCATAATTATTGTTATTGCATAGAAATAAATGACATCCATGATTCTATGGGTTACTGTGTAAAGGCCTTTGTTCTTAGAACTGGTTCGCTTTGGGTTTGTTATAAACAGTAAGAAGTAACGACTTTCATATATTTGCAAAAAAAACCCTCCAAAAACAAAGACCAAGCAAAATATTAAAGTAAACATCTCAGATATATTATTTATACTAGTGCTCATAACTCAAGGCTAACGAACATTTTAGGAACTGTTTCCTCCCCATCTCTTGCCAGTGGTGGGATTTTCTGGGGATTTTCCTACCACATCTCCAAACTGCAGGCCTGCGCCTCTGGCACTGCTTTGCGTTATGGAATATCCACACCTTTCCAAGCGCTGCACCTCGACACCAAGAATCACGCTATCACCCATCACCGAGATAACTTGCATGGGTTCCTTCCAAGAGGTAAGTGGAATACCTTGACTCGTGAGGATCCCTGAAATCCAGCCATCCTTGTTGTCCTGCATTGCTGAAGGACAAAGAACCCGTGAGGCAGCAGCCACCAACAGCAGTCTCCCCCATGCTGGCACTATTCTGGTTTTGTCCTCTACACCAGACTAGCACCAAAACCTTCAGCCTTCCCTGCCTTCCCCCAGCTTACCTCACCAGCCCAAACCTTCCCATCAAACTCACGCATCTGCCCAAATCCATCTAGGGCACCTCATCTTCACTTATTTAGTAGTTCACTTCCACCTGGTACTGTCTCTGTCTGTACACCTTTATCTTCCACACTGCTCCTGCCATTACCACTACCTCTGTGCTGGAGATCTTTCATGTCAGAGCCAATTGCTATGGTTACAGGCAATCTGCTGTATGTTTCATCTCCAGGAGCTGTAAATGAGGGAGTTTTAACAGCATTTGAGTAAGCACTGCCTCTTCCTTACATGGAGCACACATCCCCATTCAAATTCATCTATCCACTAGTTGCTGCTCACATCAGATATATATTACACTAATAAGAAATTCTGCCTGGATATAGTGAGGATGAGTCCATGCCTTGCGAGGAACAACAGCTACGGTATTTTCGACCTTTTTCATTTTAATGGCATGAGTCTAGCATTTCAGTCACCTTTTTCTTTTGTGTACACAAGTGCCGATTCTGACTGTGGGATAAGGTTTGAGGGAGCAAAAAGATTTGATCTTATTTTAATCTACATATTGTGGTGTAAAATATCAGTGAAATAGAATACACACACTCTGCATCTTGAAAATGAAAATCCCTACAATAAAAATTACACAATGTGTTCGTACTTTCTGCCTTAAGAAAATGTGATTAGTACTCCTGAAGTTTTAGTAACATGGAGATGAAATTCGTAACTGTGGAATATCAACTAAAATATAAGCTTGAACCCCAGTCATTTCATTCTTTGTGTGTGTGTGTAAAACAAAGATGGGAGAGTAGGGGGCATTTCAGCTCTGAATTTGAATCTATTTGTGCCAGTTCTAAAAGCTGTACAAAACAGAAAATGCTAGTATTTTGATGTTTTAATTCAGGTGTAAATCACACTAGCCAGAAAAATTGTTTTCATAAATGCAAATGAGAAACATGCTAAGAACAACTGATGATGTGATATTTTTACAATTTTGAGTGCAATTCTGACAAAAATAGCTTGCAAGACTTTATTTGACAAAGAATCCCGCCACAAATTCTGCCCGTGATTCTGTGTAAAAACAAATCCCCAGATTTCTCGTAAACCTCGGCAGAATCAGAACCCGGATCGCCACACTTTCTGTTCAGCCCAGGTATCCATAGGGTAAATCCTGATCTGTCCAGCACTCAGATGAAATATTTAGTTGCTCCTGACAGGCTAGAGGGGCACAAAGTGCCTCCAGCCCTAAAAGATCGTAGGCAGGAAGCCACCAAGCTGCATGGTCCTGATTAAAGTGTGGCTTTGGCCAGCAAGCACGCGTGGCTTCAGCGTGAGCTCACATCTCTCGGTGCTGGTGTAGACTTTACGTCACCACTGACATGTTGGCTCTCATTAATTAACCCGGGCAAGTTCCATGGCCTGTTTTACACAGGAGTTGCGCTGAATGGTCTCTTCCGGCTTCGTAATCTATGACTCCACAAAACCTGCGCTTTACGGAGCTACCATTCGTATCAGAAAGTCCCACGCAAAGCTTGCTCTCTGCATTGCAACACTGCATGCGAGTGAAGGGACTGCTTATGAAAAGCACAGTCTTGGCCAGCTTTGGCTCCCTTCCATTTCCCACCGTGAGCATCATGCAAAGCCCCTCTCCGGTGCTCCCCACCAGGAGGGAATTACCTCCCCCGGAGCAAGGCTTCAAACTCACACTCAGGCACAGCTCACTCCCTTGTCTTCTGCTGTCACTCCCCGCCTCCTCTTGCTCCTCTCCCTCAGCCAATGCTGCAATCTAGTTTGGTGTGAAACTGGAATAATTGACTGGAAAACAATTCTCATTTGTGATCGAAGCACCATATTTAGATTTGGTACAATAGAAAAACAAAATAAAGTTGAATTCATCTAGGCCTGAATTTGGCTTTCTGTCTTGTAACATCTTACAGAAGGATGGTGACAGCTGAATGAAATCGATATATCCCTTAGGCAAATTACTTTCCCTTCCAAGAATAAATCTTTACAAAAATAAGATTGCACACAGTCATTTCAGGCCCCTGAAAACAACGTGGTACTCAAATACAATAATTATTTGATTATCTATTTTAATAAACTCTCTCCCAGTTGACAATGTGCCCTTTTAAATCCCTCCCTCAGAGTTCTATTACTCCTCATGCACCCCTGGCTTTTTTGAGGAATTTNCTGAAAACAACGTGGTACTCAAATACAATAATTATTTGATTATATATTTTAATAAACTCTCTCCCAGTTGACAATGTGCCCTTTTAAATCCCTCCCTCAGAGTTCTATTACTCCTCATGCACCCCTGGCTTTTTTGAGGAATTTTTCTTAGGATGTGTACAAGAAGCACATTTGTAAACCTATTATGCACACACGAAATTCCTGGAACTGGCAGTACAAAGCTGATCTTGGAAGCAGATGAACCGTGCCAGACGTCTGTAATGCACAACAGCGCATCCATACAGCACATCCACATGGAGTGTCTGCTAGGTGCTGCACCCATCGGCTCAGCACCTCATACCAGTCTCCCTAGGGTGTCCCGGGGGAAGAGCCCTGAGCACCCACCTCTCAGGACCCAGGCACAAGGTCTGGACTGTTTTCTCTGCCCATGAATCCAATGCATTGCTTTGTTTTGTCACGGGCTACAGAGGGTGATGTTAGCTATAACGGTAATGCAAGTCTCAGTGTATC
This sequence comes from Steatornis caripensis, assembly GCA_013398225.1. Lineage (NCBI taxonomy): Eukaryota > Metazoa > Chordata > Aves > Caprimulgiformes > Steatornithidae > Steatornis > Steatornis caripensis. The sequence continues at coordinate 741,377 of VZSC01011568.1, forward strand.
TGAGAACACATTAATGCCCTGATCGCCTCCAAGTCTACATTCGTTCCTCAACACAGAAAGGTGTGAGAAGTTTTTCAGAATTACTTTACCAATGTGGTTTGGAAATTCTCCACTAAAAATCTTAGGCCCAGTTTTTTAGCATCAATTGATTCCCACATTTAAATTTATGGAGCATTTCACACTGTTTCCTGCTGTGGTCTTCATCAAGTCTTGGGCGCTGGATCACGAGGAAGAAGCACTGAATGGCAGAAAACCGTGTGGCTGTCCTTATCTACAGAATGGCAAACACGAGCTGAGCGCTGTGCAAAGTCTGCTAGGCTGTCAAAAGAAAAATTACAAAGGGCTCCCTCTTTTCAGTGAAGTAATATATTTCTGACTTTGCAAAAGTCTTTTACTTAGCCACAATTGCATCATATCTGAAATTATTTTATGACCTGAGGCATACGTAGCAGTCCCATCTGTTCTCTCATATTGGCTCTGAGATGACTGCCACCATTTCATTCAGTGTTTGAAAATGCCAAAAATGAAACAACTTCCATATTTGTTAATGAGATTTACCAGAAAAAGAACACCAACAACAAAAGAGCAAAAATAATCTCCTTTTGGGTCTTTCCAAGCCAACATTTTAACTTTTCAAATATATTCACACAAAATCATTACAATTGCCCTAGAAAAACAACTGAAATGCAGCTAGCAATGAAAGGAAAAGCAGCTGAAGCTTAAGACATATTTGGTAAACTACAGCTAGCTTTTACGCTTGTGATTTTTAAGAACAAACCTTTAATTTTGAAATTCACGGTCTCTCCACCATTACAAGCCCCTTCAGGGCAATGATCTATCAAGTTCTGACTGTTTCAAACTGTTTGTGCTAGATTCAGCATCTATCACTCCTCAGACTTGCTGCACATTTAGCCACAGAGCCAAGAAACAATAATTTTCAATTAAGAAACCTGGAGAAGACTTGGGGACTTGATTTATGGTGCATGACTAATTATCAAATAGCTAGCCTAATGAAAATTAAGCTGCTGGTTACTACAAAGATTTAACTTCATTTTCTTGAGAAGATGCTGATATGACCCAGAATATAATCTATTGAAGTTTCATTATATATTTTAAAACAGGCAAAACAGCAGAAATGATCTAATTAAATTTTTAAATATGATTTTAAATTTTTTCTTTTTTACGTTTTACACTGTAATGGAGATAGCTCATGTAAACTTAGATGTGAATTAAAAGCTTCTTATTGCCTGAAGTTAAAGTGTTTCCCTTTGGATGGTGATGAAAGAGATAGGAATATGAAGAAGGACATGACAGAAATTGCTTTTAAGGCTCAGTGCATTTACAAGCAAAAGATTCAGTTCAGCACAGAGTTGATGCATAAAAACTAGGTTCAATACCTACAGTATTTTATATGTAAAATTCTGCTTAGAAATTCTGTTTTAGAATTAATTTTGGCAATCTTCAGAAAATAACTAGGATGGTGCTGTATGATACTTATTTATTTTTAACTCTTTGTGGACTTGATTCACAGCTTAAAGAAATCAGTGGACTTTTCTCTCAAGTATTTGCTTCCTACTTATAATTGTCTGTTTCAGGGCTATAAGGGTCCGACTGCACTTGTGAGTAGCATACGCTCATATGAGTAATCCCATTAGAAACCTTAATGGAGGAGTTAACAATTAGGCACTAAGTGTGAAGCTAGAGAGGCCTCTTAATTACTATTTCTGCAGTGAATTGTTGGGTAGAAATTCATAACACTCTACATTTAGGGTCCCTGATCATGCAGATATTACATTATCAAGAAGGAAGAACTAGCAACTCTATAAATACCCAATGTAAATGACTCTGTATAAGTCAATAGTCACCACTATTTTCACCCCACACATTCACAATGACTTTCACTGGTCTCCATGGATTTATATAGACAAAGGAAAATGAAACAATAAATTTTTCAAGTCACACTCTTTCACAGAAGTTAAAAACTCAAAGATATTTTTCCAAGGAATAAATAAATCTATTCCTATGCAAGAAGCCAATCTTAGTCTGATGTGTGTCACCATAAACAATTCTTCTTCTGCTGCGAGTCCTGCACACAGCACTCACAGGCATTGTTTTGTGCACTTACGCGAAACAATGAGGAAGGAAATATCAAGGTGAAATGATGAAAGCCCTAGATTAGAGCAGCTGGTACCAAGACTGCTCAGGATTGTCACCAAAGATACCAGCCACTGAAAGGGAGAAAAAAGGGAAAAAGGAAAGAGTAACTTGATTTATTCAGGAAATTGCTTGTTTCTTCAGAAGGCCTTTATGGGGACCATCACTTTATGTTAGAAGGACAGCTGGTAACCAGAAAGGGAGTGGGAAATAAATTAATTTCCTATCTAACTCTTTAAAGATCTGGGTTCTGTTTAAGTAGATGTACAGATATGGTCTCTGAGTGCAACTGATGTTTTTCCTTCAGTTCCCCAATTGCAAAAACAGCCTAAACCAGGACTGCATATTTTTAGTGTTTTCCATAATGAGGCAGCATGAAAACCTGACAAACTCCAGTTTGGGTAACAAAACTCTACCTACCCAAACTTCCTTGATGTTTTCAAAACCTTACATGCTTACGTGTGTGTTTACAGACATGTCACTTCTTAGTTAGGATGGAAGATTTTCTCACAAAAGGTTTGGTATGAGATGTGTCTGTGCAGAAGGGTAGAGCCAACCCTAGACACTAAAGTCAAGTAACAACTATTTGCATTGGCCCATGAGGGAGAAATCCCTCCTTTTCTCTCCCAAGGTGTTCTCCAGTGCCCCTCTGAATTACTTGGACTGGCACTGGGAGAGCATGTTGTCTTTGCTCTCCTAGACCCATTGTGTCATACTGCTGTGTGCTGTTAAACAGCTGCCACAATTCATCCCTGGGCTGGCCATACTTCAATAGTGGGTAAAGTGATTCATGCATGTATGGACTGTAACGTTTGTAAAGCACTTCAGGATCCTTTGACATAAAAGCTGCTACACCACTGTAATTTATTAGCAGAGTGGGTTAAGTCTTAACGACAATACCCTCCGAGGTAATGCAGCTCAGACTATTAGTCTGAAATGGTCTTGAAAAGTTTACACACAAAACTAAATGTATACTGTAAAAGCATTCCTCTGTTTGCAGTCTGGGGCCTCTGTCTGTCCACAAAAAGACTTCCCTGTCATGGTTGTTTCTTTAGGTTGCATGGCATTTAGAAGCTGGAAATAAACATATATCCAGAGCCGCCTTTATGTTGTATTGCAGCGCAATGGAAGTGGTTGCTGCACTCGTTATGGGAATATTATCCGATTGCAAATGAGGGGAAGGAAAGATGTGTAAAGTCATGAATAGATCAAACTATGAGCAAAAATGCTGAGCACCTCTGTTCAAAACTTCCTTTTGTCTCCTGATTTATCGCTCCGGTCAAATTTTCAAATCAAGCCATATAATAAATACCTACTTCAAATGAACCCACTTCCTGTGGGGAAGAAAAAATACAAGAAAACAGTGACCAAGAAAAAGATTTAACTCTATTTCAGGTCCAGGATGCGGTGTTCATACTTCCGTGCTACCTTTGAAGCTTCACATAATCTCAACAGTTTGATCAGTGCAAGATTAAAATAAAGCATTGTATCCAGGAAGCAGATCCTTACATATTTACAGTATAGGTTTTCTGTACCTGTAAGATGTTGGAAATTTATTGCAGGAAGAGAAGGAAGATGATCTGTACAGTAAAAGATATATGGTCCTTCATTATAGAGGCCTGTCAGCTAAAACTTGGAAAATTTCTTTTTTTCTTTCCTACATAAATTTCACAGCTCTGGCCCCTGTCTATATTCCTTGCTGCTAACATTTAATATCCTCTGGTTTCAATAACAGATTAATATTCCAGGCGGCAAGTTAACAGACCTAAGACAGACGGGAGAACTGCAATCATTTAGTTTGACCTATATACCTCAGGCCACGGTTGTGGTACATGGCACTGAACATCACGGGGCAGTGGTTATGGAGGCCTCAGGTCTCTCATTGTCACTGGCTTCCAAGGCAGAGTTTGCCATCCTGGAAATCCTTGGTCACAGATACACGACCTGGCATCCGGTCACTTTAAAATTCATACTGTTGAGTTTTCATTTGATCCAGAACAGGTCAAGGACTGATGTGTACGTACGCACTCCAAGTCATTACCTCTCTGCTCATAGACAGAGAGTTTGAATCAAGAGCAGGTTCACTGCTTCACCAGGTTTACATAGTGGTATGGATTTCCCCGTAAAATCGGCAGGGTACTAAGTAAAATGCAACATGGAGTACTATACCTTAGAAGTTACCAGTAAGCTTTTAACCTCCACAAAAACATGGTAAGAAGTTTGACTAATTTCTTGGGGTTTTTTATCCCGTTGACCTTTTGCTACTGGCACTGAGCTCTGATGCAGGCATCTAATCCAAGCTCAGTATCTTTTGGAGCTGCTACAGCGCAGATGCTAGAGGAGTACAAGACGTCTGGTGTTATCTGGGGCACATCCTGTGTGCTGCTTCTTTAAAGCAATGGGACCCAACCTCTGCTTCTCAGTGGGCACTGAAAGAGCAGCTTCTTCCCATTTTCTCAATCTTTAGAGCAACACTCAGTAATAATTAGTGGAGGGATGAGAGGAGATACCCTGCAGAAACGGAAACAATGGAAGAGAAACTACAAGCAAAACAAGGCTTGCTTCAGATTTGAATAAATTAGCTGCCAATAGAGGGAAATGGAGCAGATGGTCGGTCAGAGCATCTCAAGCCCAGGCAGTTCTACACAAAGCAGCACGAAGCCAACCAGGCAGCTCGCAGTGGAGGGCCAACTCAGACATCCAGGGCTGGACAGCCCAGCACCATCCAACACTGGGGCAGACAGGTGGCCCAGAGACCACAGAATGAAAACACACAGCCTACAGTAAATGGTCAGGCAAACAGCTAAAAAAAATAACCTGCAAGCCCGCTAAGTATCAGCAGCTGTTCAGGTAAAACAAACTCTTAACTGAGCACCCACCACAAGATTCACCTCAAAAAACCAAGAAATAAAGCATCTTATTTGTCCTTTAATTCCTGTTTGACACAGAGGCCAGACAAGTTAAGAATCTAGAGTTCGGTATGGTTGTACAGGGTGGAATGACCAAAAGAAAACAAGTTCAGCAGTCTCAGATGGTTTCCCAAAGGGCCTCTCATACCACTTCTGGCAAGAGCTGCCTTTCTTCTTGGCAGGCACAGCCAAGCCAAGGACAGAGTAGGTCTAAAGTCTGCCCACATTTTCCCAAACAACATTTTGTTAGCTCAGAGGGTGCTGGGGGGATAATGAAGTGGGATTTGTGTTTACTGTTACTCTGCCTCCGTTAAGGTAGGACTTCTGCATCCAGGCAACTGCTCTAGCTACCTCTTTTAAAAGCACAAAAACAAAATAGATTTTTTATTTTTAAACAGGACATGGCTACATGAAGGACTAAACACATTTTGAAGTGAGTCTTTACGCCTTGCATAGAAAATTCAGTGAATGTCATCTTTACCCCTTGTAAGCACAGAGCTTATGTTCAAAGAAACTTCACGAGAAGTGTGAAGGCAGATGCTCTTTGTTTAATGCCACTTTCTAAGGCGTACATCAAAATGCAACAGATAATAGACATCTCCCGCTAAATAAAACAGGTCATGGACTCAGAAAAACAATTTTAAGTGTGGTTGTAAAAACATAATGTTTTTACAGAAATTTGTTTTACTTTCTAAAATGCTTCAGTTTTTAAAAGAAATTATTACTCTCAGTTTTCCCTAGATACTAGATTATTATCATATGGGCTCAGACACAAAGGTATCACTGATTCCAGGTACATTCAAACTTAACAGCTGCTGTTTCATATGAATAGCGTGTTTTCCCACTCTTCAGACTACTGTACAAAGCGCTGTTTAGACAGCAAAGCTGTAACAAGCTGACCCAGGACAAAGTCCAAATGCGACACCTAACATGGACCACTTGTGGACTCCGGATTCTGCTAGATGAGGTGTTATCGGGGCGTTCCTGTAGGGGAGTAGCCAACAAAGGAAATCCGTAATTTCAGGAGGTTTTCTCCCTGCTTGTTGCCGTTTCCTCTTAGGAGATATATCAGATCTGAGATAAAAGTGTTAATAAGCCTAAATAACCTTTACAGGAAATATAAAGTCATCCTGGCCTGAAGCTCCGGACCACATGAGGCAACAGGGTTTTATCTGTTTAATCACCACATATATCTACATCCTTGCATATACGGCTTTTATTCCACATTTGATTTAAAGCGAGTTAATCCTGGAAAGCCTGTATTTCCTCCGCAGCTAAAGCAAAGCTTGCTGAAAAGAAAAGAATGCAAATAAAGTAGAAAAATATCATAATATTATAACTATAGAAAGCTGAATCATCAACCGTCTTCTCATAGTTGACTGTGATTTTTTCAAAGTGTTAAGTTTCTCTATTAAAAAGACATGGAGATCTAGTTTTACAGCATATTTGAAACACACAGAAAAATGTTACATGCTGGGCAATGAAATTGAATTTTTTTTATTCTTGAAAGAGACCTATCCATTTCATTCAGTTCTGCCATATTTTTAAGTAAAAAAACAATAGGAATCTACAAAAATATTTTGTTAAAATTCGTGAATATCTGCAGGGGTTCTGGAACTAAAAGTGATATTTCTTCCAACCTTCATAGGAATAACTCATCTGCTAGCCCTATTCTTATTTAGCTTAAATGAAATAAGAAGAAGGAGACATAGAAAACAGCTTTTCTGCTCATACAATACTTCATGTTTGTTATAAGTCCATTAACACAAGCCAGGCACATTGTGTGTTAAAGATTGAAGTGATAGAACAGCTATGCATGCTTGTGGCAAAATATTTACAAAAGGCAGTCTTTGTTTTAGAGAAGTTACTGTGTCACTAGAAGTAGCTGCATCCTGAAGAGTACGTTTCAGCAAGGCAGGTGAGCCATAGGAAGGCAAAGGCAGGGACAAGAAACTAAAGCAGTACAGTGATTTTAACCCTGGGGCAGCCCCGGGAATACTGCCAGATATCATCAGATGAGCATAGCTGGTAAGGTAATTCTCCCAAACCCGCAAAGATCAACAAACAACATGCCTCACATACTGCAGCTGTGTATTTTTCTAACGAAGAAATGAAGGACAGTGCTACTTTTTTACAAGCCAGATATTAAACAGTCTGTAAAAGCTCCGCTGCTGATTCCAACAGAAATGTGGCACTACAACAGAGAAGACCTTAGGCCACCTTTTGCAAACTGCATGTTTCAGGTCTTGAGAAGATAGAAATTGTGGGGTTTAGTGCTGTGTCTTGATTACTCAAAATAAAAGCTGGCTTTACCAACATTTCAGTTTAAAGTGTATGTCACCCTGCCAAAAACTAAATTTATTCCAACTACACTTGCTGAAGTAACCTTGAATATGTTATATATTTAGTATTTTTAGTATTAGTTTTTCCTTTTTCTCCAAATTTCTATGAATTAGCCTTCTGCCTTATTCTGTCTACTTCACATAATTCAGCTGAGACATTTCTTGAAGAAAATTTGTTATTAGAGTAACTTAAAATGGATGGGATTAAGCTTTACAGTTATTAAGGAAATAAATTTGGGTAACATGATATTACAAAGATATCACTACACCTAGGTATCAAGGTTTAAAGCTGGGCCAGCTATTAAACAAACGACAGACACTCTTTGCTAACTCCCTCCCTTCCCAAAACGGAGGGGAAAAAGAAAAGGGAAAGAGACTTATGGGTTGGAAAAGTTAAAAACAGCTTTAATCTAACCACAAGAATTGTTCATTATAATAATGGAAATACATGCACAAACCTGATATCAAGGTCCCGCCACCACTGATGACAAATACGTCACCCAGACACTGTAGGGCACACTCCAGAAAAGTCCCAGACTGTACTCAGCAGCAGGCAGGATTCAGGATCAAAAGCAGAATAATCAGGTAGAGTCCTCCTTGGATGCTGAAGCAAGGCACTAGATAGAGTTGGAAAGCAGCACCCTGCAACATCAACAGCCCCATGCTGGGCTTAAATAGGCTCCTGGGCCATAGGTGTGGGCAGAAGCACCAGGTGAGGCTGCTCAGGGCCGCTAGAGCCCATTGGTGCCCTGGCCATAAAGGGAGAGGGAGTGACCCTTGTGATCCCTTGCCTTTATTCTGAGCATGATGTGTATGGGATGGAGTACTGCATTGGGGTCAAACCAGGACACCAGGGTAGGCTGTGAACCAGAAAGCCAAAGGTTGAGTGTCCTTCAGTGTGGTTACAGTAATGATATCATGCTCTTTTTGGGATGTTTTAGATTGGTTTATTAGATGAAAAAATTAAGAGTGGTTAACCCTCACTATCTCAGCTCCACCTACCTCAAATAAGCAATGTAGTGCAAATTAAAAAAGTAAAATCTTTCCTGTGGCTTCTCAAACTTTCAGTCTCTAAGAAAACTAATGTTAACATGCCATCATCCATAAAGACTGCACCATGCTGTGCTAGGTTTGTTTTTGTCACATCCCACCTTAGACTGTAAACTGCCTTTATGAACAGCCTTGCTAATTCATTCTCAACGGGTCAGCTAGGGCCAGACCAGGAATTGGCTTTGGCTTCTGAAAATTATATGTGAACATAATGTCATACAAATAATGAAAAACTTAAATGTTCAACATTTGCTGGAATATCCCCAGGTCAACCAAACTCTTGCTGCTTTGTGATTAGTGGTCTATTAATGTGCACTGTGGCTATATCATCTTGCTTTCCCATGGTGACATTATAAGCCTATTAAATGACTAAGGATATACATAAATGTTGGGGGTGGAGGAGGAAAGCTAAAACATAGGGAGGAATAAACTTCTTTTCTTTTTTCTTTTTGCTGCTGTTTTTAATGATGGTGTCTTTTTAATTCTCACTGTAGCTCATGTCCCTCATCCTTCAGCAACTTCTCTGGGCAGCCAGAAAAAGTATCTACTGCAGCATAGGACCCTTCATGCCTCTTGAAGACCTATCTCTTGGTCTGGCTACACTTTCTGGCCAAAGGACCAGTTTCTATAATGAATTGTGGTACAGAGAAAAGGAAGTCTTTGCTCTAAACCTCTGAGTGCCTGAAAACTCTTCCCTTTCCATGTAGTACCATACAGATCTCTTGGTTATATAGAAAACATTGGCTTCTGCACTTCCATATCAGCTCCGCCATCATGCCTTAGCTATTCCAGCAACGTTGAAGTTCTGTGACCGTACACACAGCTTTGGTTCCTCCGATTCCTTGACCGATACTGTCTCTTGCCACTAAATTTCTACTTCAAAGCACCTTTCAGTTAACCACTTGTCTGGTTTTCTATGAGGTTTCACTATAACTCACTTATTACGGCCTTGGGACTCGCTGCTAGATGATAGACAGTGCAGCAGAGGGAGGTATCATTCAGACTATTCTTCCTAGCGTCTCTCCAGGAAAGCTCCTTTTGTGCCACCAGCAAATTTCAAAGCTCCCGTTCCAAGAATCTTAGCAGGGTGGGGCTTGCAAAGCAACTGTGCATCTCCCTGCCGTTTTGGCCAGTATCTGAGCAGTAGTTTTCTCTGTGTCTCCGGGAGGGATACAAACTAAACATGCAAATGAAAACTAGAATATGATCACTGCAAATTTATTAAATCTGAGTTATTATAAACAATGCACATTTCCCATTAATCTCATAGAAAATCTGTTTTGTGTTAGGAAAGCAGAGTAATTCACAGTTTCTGGGGCAGCGAGTTTACAGAACTGAAATATAATTTTAATTCCTGTAGGGTTTATCAGATATAATTTTCACAAGTTATTTAGTTAAAGTCACATTTTCTTGTTTTTACTCTCTTACTGGATGACTAAATTATGACGCATAGTAAATTAACCTTTAATCACTAAAAGCTGTGTTCAGACTGTGTGCTATTCTGTCTCACAAACGCTAGCAAGGAGAAAAATCTTTGTTCTTGTTAGCTGCGACCTTCCTCTGGAAGGCTGCCTCTTTCATAGTAGTAGCACCCTATTCGTTTTAGGTAAGGAAGGGTTTACTCTTATATATCTTTGGAAATACCAAAATACAGCATTGTGCTATGAATCTGCTCGAAAGGGAAACCTCGAACTCCCAACTTGGAAATCCTGATGACTTCCGTCTGTCATATTCTAGTAAAGGTGGGCATCTTTTCAGGGTCTCCCTTCCATAATGTGGAAGGTATTTATTAGCTTTTTCAGAATTAATCCAGCCCAGAGCTGGCTTAATAGTGTCATATTCTGCTAATTACACAGTCTTAACATTCGATGCTCCTGGCTGTGACATCTACACAGCCTCAACGTCTCCGTTTGATGGACTTACTTGATGTTTTGGCTGCTGATGCTCAGCCCCATCTGTTTGAATGGCATTATGCCCACTCATCAATTGGTTGGACCTTTTCATTACAATATGGATGTCTATCATTTATGAGTTTGCGTTAGTTCTCCAACTACCATTAGACGCAACAGCCATGTAACGCTTTATGGAAAGCAAAAGGTGCACATATCGACACAAAAAACTGGTATCTGGTTTAGGTAAGAATGAAGATAATACAGCTGAGGGAGATGTATAATTACATTATTCATTGTGAACAATTTATCAGCTTTATTTATCCCTTTTTCTTTCTGTTTTGAAAAAAAAGTTAACGCATAGGCAATTTTTCCCCCAGTCTATTCTTCACTGAGTCACTGGTAAATACAGAAACAATTGCGTAGCTTTCAAAGTTCAACCTGCAGTTATTTTTATCTTTTTCTCCATGTATTTTTTTTAATTTATATTCTGCTGTTTGTGTAGACAGACTGCAAGAAGGGAAATTTAAAAACTTAATCGCTAATGAATGTCTGATAACGAGTAATTTGTTACAAGGTATGATCTTCAGGCAAATATGTGAGAATTTGGGCCTTCAGCTAAAGAATATTTGTTGCTGAATGTTACCTTCAGGAAATTCCTCCTGAATAAGCATTCAGAGACAAAAAGAGGGATGAATGTAGTCAAACTACACAGCCACTTGGGACTTTAATTCAAGTTTATGAACTTCATTAAAGACAATTTACGCCATCTGTGGATCTACTCAGTGGTTTTGCAGAATTTGTTTTACTTTATTTAAAACTAGTCCCCGTTTTTCTAAATGGAGGTTCAAAATTTTCTACCAACACCGTGTGTTATGTTAAGTGCTAAATGAATATAAATCTTGAGACAAAATGGTGATACGGAATAAACTAATAAAAGAAAAGCAAGCAGCCAGAAGACATTATTACTGAGATTATTTTAGATGCTCCCACACTATTTTCAGTGATGACATAATTCAAAAGCCTTTAAATAGCTATGTTTCTCCCTTTTTTGTTACCTGTCAAAGTAGCAGCACAATGAAAGGAATTTCAGACAAACAGTGTCTGTGTTGTATCACAAATTTAACAAAATCATTTCAAGCATGTTTTAAGATAGACAGCCCCACTCAAAGTTTTTTGAGGAAATGACTATATATAAAATCATAAAATGCGGCAGGAAAAAAGACTTCTGAATAGTAACCCAGTTCCTTCCACGTTTGCCATCAGCGGTATGTTAGCATTTTGGTTGCTTAGTTTTTAGAGCTTAGTGTTACTCCTGATGACCATGGAGAAATTCATCTTAACAATTCCCATGTCACCAGATAGGTCTGCTTAGTAACCAAGGCTCTAGTCTTATTTTCTTCTCTTTTTTTTTTTCCCCCACATGAAACACTTGTAACATATTTTAACCATTCAGCACTTCATTGGGAAGTTTTTTATTACACACCCCATACCACATGCTAAGGCGATGGGATAAAGCCCAGGTACAGGCGCCCAGTGCCGGGGCAGCACATTGCCACGCGCAATGCCAGGGGCACCCAGCTCACGAGTGAGCAAGCGGTGGTGTCTGTCCTCACGTGGCAAAGTCACGCAGGACCCGATCAGTGTGCTGTGGGGTACTTGTGATTGCAGCTTGTCAGATACTGTCAGCTGCTATCTCATGCGTGCGTGTGTCATGAGTAATGAACATGCTCGGTTTGCTTTTTCTCCCCCAGTGCAGACATGGGGAGGATGCAGGCTATTGTTTGCTCTTCCTCCCTAGGAGCTATGTCAACATGCACTGAAACTATTTCATGAGGGGTTATAGAGTGATTTTCAGGATGTGGAACTGGGGAATTCTTTGGCCAGGGGTATATTTTGTGGACTACGGCCGGGGAATTATCATTCCCCCAGCCAGAAAGTCGGCCTTAAGCTCCCACAGAATTCCAGAAATGCTGGTTTTGGGGAACAGTCTGTCTAAAAGTGATGACACTGTCTCCTCTGGAAAGTGCCCTCTGTGCTGAGATACTACTGAAGAAGGAACACTAATTTCTTGGTTACACTTAATCAGACTTGTTGACATCTAGATGAATTAAAAAAAAGGCAGCCCCGAGTATATTAATGGTGTAGAAAAGAAAGATATAGATTACATGGACCCTCTATAGAAGCAAATCCTGCATTAAATTCTTGTCATTTGATTAATATCTCAAATCAAAAGTCTTACCACATTGCAATCTGGGAATCAAGCCAGCTTAGAAACTAAAACATATATTTTCAGTATAACAGTGTTCATAATGACAGGACCACATGGTCTCAGCTTCAAATTAAATAAGATCTCTCTATTACTGTCCTATTTCTAGGACACCAGGCAGTACCTTTAAAAACAATCCAAACCACATCAACTTGTAGAAACAAAGATACTCTTTGAGAGAGCTGGTGATGGAGACCTGTACGGCGCTGGATGCTGGGGTACAGTGAGGCCCCTTTGGAATTTCCCACCTGGTAGGGCAGGAAAAGAGGGACTTCCATTAATTTTTCACTTCTGTAAACCTTGAATCACCTTTGCTTCACAATTTTTTTTGATGGATACATGCTAGACTGTCCTACAGGCAGAACTAAGTCTCATTAACTCGTCACACGCCTGCACAACACCGTGCTAATTAACACCCCACCTCTAAGTGCTCACTTGCCTACTTGCTGCTAGGGCTGCAGATACCACAGCTTTCCTTTGCTGTTGCTCGAAACAAAATTGGACCTCACAGGCACTCTTATTTTAGAAAACATTTCTTTATATAAAAAGCCACACCCTTTGGTACAGATTGTTATGAACTTTCTTAAGCACTGCCCTAGGAAGAGAGGAGCAGGGGAGCTGCAAATCTCTGCCCACTCTCTCCCTGCACACCCACTCCAGCATCTGACACGCAGCAGCATTTCTGGGCAGCCCAGGACCTCCCATCGCATGCCGAGGTTTGTGCTAGGAGCTGGTCCTTTCGGCCAAGTGCTTATCCTGCTCATAATCGCAGTAAACTCAGAATCTCTTTCATGTTTCCATAGTGGTGTTTTATTCTAGCAGGAATTAGTTTAGTAACTCAGAGAGCTGTATGAGGACAACAAGGTGCATTTGAAATCCCAAAATCTTACTCAGATTTTAAACTACTGTGCAAATATAGGCCTGTGTATGGAAAAAAACATTGCTTTAAAATAAACATTGCAAAATGAGAAACGCTTGGACTGTATAGGATTTTTTTGCTTATTTAACATTATACAAAGTATGAAAATTAACGTGACACGTGGAGAACTTGTTCTCTCCAGAATGTGCTTTACAAGTCATAGATTCTATATGATGTTGCTGTTGCTATAGTAACTCTTTTTTATGGCAGAGCAAATACTCGTACAAAACCTTTTGACTTTTAGTAAGAAAATTTGCATTCTCAAAATGTTTTCAAGTAAAGTTTATGATCTAAAAGTAATAGATTCATTGTCTTGCCCTTCCCCCATCTCTTTCAACTAAATGTAAGCAATTAAAAATACGCCTCCTAGATGAAAGGCTTATTCTGTGATCTAAAAAGTGGTTTCATCTCATGGCTACATTTTATGCAATCCGGTAACTTAGAGTAAAATCAAATGAGGCTTCCTATGTTAACTGCTGCAGTAGATTTCCCTCTTTTTTCTTTTCCTTTTTTTTTTTGGTTTTGTTTAAAGGTGATTAATTACTCAAATGCAGTGTGAACCATTCACTTAATACACGGTGTGTAAGCTCAGTCCTTTTTATCTTCTCTGTTTTGAACACCCAATCGGCCAGTTTTACCCCACTGAACTAATGCAAGACAAAAAAAAATCAATGGCACACACTTTGGATAAATACCTCTACACTGTACATTTGCCAAGAGAGCTTCTAAGATCAGCTCTGTAAATGTCATGATCCTTAATGCTATTGTGGTATAACTGAAGAGCGTTCCTTGAGCCCATTTGGCTAGGCTGACTAGCGCACTTTGTTTTCCCAGGAGAAGAAAGCAGAGTAGTAAACCATTTTTGCAGAATGTCATTCTCCCACAACAGTTTATGAAAGAAACATCTGTGACAAGAATCTTTAATGCTTTTCTCAAAGCCAAGCTGACAGTAAAAGAGCATTGCTAAAAGTGGCAAATCAATCCCATTCCACTCCTTCTAGAGCAGGACACCTAATTTGCTATGTATCACATGTATTTTCTTCGCATGTGCTGAGAGGCTGTGACATTGACGTGGTGGCTGTCGTCCAAGCTTCTGTTGAACAAACACTTTGACCATATAGCAGGCAAGCTGGCACGTTTAGTAATGTCTGCTGTCCAGTGCGAGTTTACTTCACCTCGGGGAAAGGTTTGTTTAAATTACAGACTGCAATTTGGGGGTATAAACAGTATCTTTGAAGACGGATTTGAAAACCCTAAATCATCACATAGAGTGCACTCTGTAGTTTTGGGGGGATTTTTAAACTTGGATTGCTTGGTATAGCGTGAGGTTTTTTTGTACTACCTAGAAACACAAAAAGGTCAGACAGGAGAAAGTAACAGCAAATACAGTCCAGCAGCTAAAAATTATTTCATTACTGGGCCTGTGCTGATTGTGCTATAAAAATAAGATCATTTATCTGAAACTAACCTCACAAGGTGTATTTGGATCAGAGAGAGTAATTTTTATATTTAATTAATTAAAACACCTGCAAAAGCTTTTACTGGCATCGGACTATGTATCAAAGCCGTGGTGAATGGTGTGCTGAGAAAACTGAGAGCTCTGCTGTGAATCAGAAGGATTTTTCTTAAGTTACTTTTATTTTATAAGAGATGTAACACTACTGAAAGTTTTTATTTTCTTCAAATTAAAGTAAATCCTTAAATAAACTTCTGATGCCTGTAACATTTAAATTAATCTATTTTGAAGATTTTCCAGAAGAAAAAAGGGTAGAAAGGGGATCATAACTTTTGGCATGGGTCATATACATTATAGCATTCCTCTTTCCTGTAAGGATGTCAAATGTAATGCCTCTCTTGTCACCCTTCCCAGCATGAACATATGGGCCAAGCCATGTAGTTTTTCAGCACCATCAGATCTCCCACAGAATCCCGTGGGAGTTTTGGCTGAGGTTGGAGTACGCAGAGTAATGAGATGGATCTAGACAGTGAACTGATAGCTCCAAGGGCCTTTCCCGGCAAAGAGATGGATACCCACAGCTCTGAAAGCTGAGTGAGATTAAAGGCTGAAATGACGTGGGCTGCAGTGAAACCAGTCATGGTGCACATCAACGGTAGACAGATTGTACCTCGCTCATTGCCAGGGGAACAACAGCAAAAGTGCTGAGACAGAACCTTAAAACCCAAATTTTGTGCTTAAAATGAGGGAGCCCCATGGAGGGTAGCCACAGGAATTTCTAATTTACAGAGGGTTTTCTGAATTCAGGCTACGGCATTGGGGATGTTGTATGTCACAGAGCTAAGAAAGATCTGAGTTCCAGGCAAAGACTATTTATTCCATTAGTTGCCATGGATAACACGTGTTTTTATACATCTTTAAAGCCAAAGAAGTGGAATTGTGTAAACAGAGGGACTGGAATTCAGAATACTTTCCAAACAGATGCAACTGGCATCTCCATAGTTGTTCAATTAGTGGCACTTAATTGGATAACCAAGTTCATCTTAGTCTTCCTGAATAGCCCCCGTGACTTGTAAATCAGCTCAGTGACCTGCGGGCAGAGGGAGAAGGTGTGGAGGAAACTCCAATGCTAACAGTACTTGGAACTATATTTCAAGGCTACCAATTAACACAACAGAGAGAAGGAAAACAGACTCGTCCCAAGGTCGTGAGAATGGAAAGGAAAGGTTGTTTTCAGAGCAAAAGATGGACCTGAAATATTTAATGCTAATGAGAACAAGCCACCTGTTCCGTGATGCGCATTTCCTCCCCATTTCTCTTACCACCTGTCTTATGGAGTGGGGAAGGATTTTGTGTCTTCAGGAGGCAGGAGATTCAGTTCTGCTCGCTTTTTTTCAGAAAGAAAGTCCCTCCACACAGTGAGAAATCTCCCTTGCAATTTTCAAGCTCATTTGAACTTGAGAATCCACTCATTTGACTTTAACAGGACAGTTCTTCAGTAGGACACGCTTGGCTGGGCTGGATGCTCAGTGAGAAAAGCGCTGTCTGCAACCACCTCTCGGCTGCCAGTCCCTTTTGCGAACATTCAGTTCTTTGAGGACAGGACCCTATTTCTCCACCTCTCCAGCTCTGAGCACTTTCTGTCCTGGTGGAAGTGCGCAGCTTACACAGGCTACCCAAAAACAAGTGAATTTTTGAAAACATCACAATAGCTGCAGTAATAAACAGGCAAGCAACCAAATCCCCACCAGGTTAACCCTGAGCCGTGAATTGGCCTGGAGTATAATATAAGCAGGTAGTTTGCACACTGCTGGGATTTTTAAAGGAAATAAATATGGTGCAATAGATAACAAACTGCTTTTTTTAACTTGCTATTTGCTTTCTGTTGCGTGCCACTACTCCCATATAGTAGATATCCAAAACATTAAAATGCAATTTCATTTTATTTTCCAGAGTTCATTTACTTACTCTTGAAGGCTTTTGTTACAAAGAACAAAGCACATGTGTCTACCAGTTTGACCCTTCCTCCATCCTTCCCTAGGGGCTGCAATTAAACTTCCATTTAAGTAATCATTTGGCGTGTGGAATACTATGCTAAAATACTTTGAATTGCTGGTTTTCGTAAGGCTCCCAGCTGCTCTATCTGCAGCACCCAGTAACACTGCTGATCACATTGGAAAGACTTTGCTAACATTGAGTATGCTTGGGAGGACTGATTATTTAGACAGGAGAAATGAAAATAGAGAAAAGATTCTTTTTAGGGATAGGCACTGACTGCAAAGGACAACTGGAGTGTGTATTATGTGTCTATCCATTTCTTGCCCATCATTTTGTTTCTGCCATGGGAATACATCAAAATATTGGCTTCCAGTGAATAAGGTGCTTATTCATAACTCAAGACCTTGTAAATTCCATATGTGATTGTGTTAAAATGTCCTTATGTTTCCCATGCTCATACTAGATTTTTATGTGTGCCGGCACGTTCTCCCTGTCCCTCCTCCTGTACTGCTGTACATGCACAGAAACGGAAAATTTGCCTTTCTGACTGCACTTCTGCAGCAGATTCTGAAAAAAATAGCTGATTGATAGGAAAAGGAAGGGGTCAGAAAGTCCCTTGTTCCCACCTATACCACCTCCTGTCCCCTTGTCATTCTTTTCCACATTTTGGAAGAAATAACAGTCATATTTACTCCTGAGTGATTCTGGAGTTGTTCCTCCTCTCTCACCCCCCAGTTTGGCTGTTTTTCTTCCTCTTCTCATTCATTTCCTTGAAAGTATTCACACCCGCAGAGCTTCATCCACTAGTCTGTGGCTGCAAACCAGATTCCTTTGGAGGAAACTAAGCCTGAAGTCGTGCTCCAGCACCAAAGTGCTACTTGAGTCACAACCAGGAGGGCTGCACCATCAGCCAGTCTTCCAGTGCATAGCCAATACATTCCTTTCAGAAAGTTTTATACCACGTGTGCAGTGGAAACATTCAAGCCAGAGGTCCAAACTCTATTTTAATTAAAAATAAATCCTGTGAACCCCATGAAATGGAGTTGTGAGGAGCCTAAGCACATGTCGGTCCATTTTACGAGATCTGTTTCTATTGCACTGAATCACAGGCTAATGTAACGTATATATTACATGCAATGTCTGCCAAGTCCGCAGCCTCCCTTTCAGTTGGATCACTAATGATCTCTGTCCTCTACTAAGCTATTTTCACAAAGTATATAGAAAGTTTGAGACTTCTATCTACAGGTTCATGGGTTTTGGATGGACAGAATGACCGATATTTTAATACAAGCTGTATTCCCTCAGAAATTTAGCTAAAACTCATTTCACTCACTTTGAGAAATAAATCCATGCCTGCACAGCGATATCTGTAACAGTTCTCCGCAATTATACCAAAATGTTTTTGCAGTAAAACATCGTATTTGTCACCTCATATTTTTTCACCAAATGTGCACTTTAGGACTAAACTGAAAATCTGAATTTGGAATTTCCTAAACTTTCGGGAGTAGGGGCAGCCATTTGAATCTTGTATGTGCATTTCATGAAGGCCTTAATCAAAACTCAACCAATTCCCAGCTCACCAACTTTAGAAAGGGACTTAAATCCAGTACCAGATTTGGATCTGAATGTCGTGCCTGGGGGCTCATTTCTGTTATCAATTAGTAGTTGCTCTTGTGATGTATCAAAAGGCAGTAGCATATAGGCCCTTGTTTAGAGATGTACATAATGTAGCTTTAAATTTCATCGGGAAACTAAACAAAACCTCTGGCCTTAGGGCTGCATGTTCAAATACTACAGTCCCATAGTGCATTACACCAGTCAACACTTCTTTTCAAATACCACCCGCATAACAATTAACCTCACTTCAACCTTGAGGTCTCTGATTAGTGATGGCCTATTGTTTAAGTTCCATTAACATAGCCCCTGTGTTGCCCTATTCTCACTCAAATGGACTAATCAAATCAGTCACCAAGGACTTAAGCTCAGAGTCCAACTTCTTTAGTAAGCAGCGATTTTCAATTTAAGTAGAATGGTGGATGTCATCAACACAGTCACAATTAGTATAGCTCTGACACAGAAAACATTCTTAATGATCCTCAATTTGAGAAATATCAAGGACCTCAGCAACTTGCAATATGAGAATTTCTATGTATACTAGAAAAATTACAATATCAATAGGGTAGTCATTAATGCATTACCTTGTACCAGACTAGTCTCTGAAAGGACAGAACCTCAATTGGATTCCATTTAATTTCAAGAAGCAAACACTGTTTTGAACCAGTAGAAATAAAAACATGTTACAGCATTTTTTAAATGTTATTTTTCACTACCCACACCACATTTATTATGTAAAAAGGAAAGCATTGTTTATTGTTCCAAATCTAGTTACAAAGTTGTTATTCTTGACATTCTTCTTACTCGGATTGCACAACTATGTTTTCATTCACATTAGCTGATACTTGCTGTTTCAATCATTTTTAATTAAAAATGATTTAGTATCATTTCTTTTGATTATTTTTAATATTGTCTTCTATTTCTGTTAAGGTAGCGGATGATTCAAGCACAAAATTCTGAGAAGATACAGCGGAAACGTCATGGAAAACACATGGTGAACTTCACCAGCAGAATTCAGGGCCAAATCTTCAGAGGCAATATGCATGCAACGAGACTTTCTGTTCACTTACCGACATAGATACCCAGTGTGCACAGGCAAGAAATTCTTTTACTTTCATGCACACGCAGTTACTGCACAAGAAGCATGTGCATTTTCCAACCTTTCAGATCTTCCTTTCCTTTGAATACGCAGCAAAAAGTCAAAGTGGGAAGCCACTGGCCATTGAGCAGGACATTGAGGACACAGAGGATTTTCAAAGTGGAGCTTTCGTGGCAGATAAGAATTTGCTGTTACTATAACTGGCAATTCCTACCTAACGGAAAAATATTTTCTTTTTCTTTTGTCATCTTGTTTTCTCGCCAAACTGCGTTCACTTTCTCAGTAAANATTGAGCAGGACGTTGAGGACACAGAGGATTTTCAAAGTGGAGCTTTCGTGGCAGATAAGAATTTGCTGTTACTATAACTGGCAATTCCTACCTAACGGAAAAATATTTTCTTTTTCTTTTGTCATCTTGTTTTCTCGCCAAACTGCGTTCACTTTCTCAGTAAAATACTTTTTCAGATCATGGCAGAATCACGCGCTCTCATCTCCTCAGAATATGATGAAATTTCTAGATAATGTTCACACGTAGCTTTTCTTTTATGATCAGCTAGAACATTGTGCACAGAATAAACATTGCCAGATGCATTAGATGTTTTATTTCTCTGCTTCAGAGAATGAAATTTGGCAGAAATATTCCCTAATTTAAATCCAGCTTTTGTCTGCCTCATTGCTTTACACACCATGTAGTGAAAGAACTGGCTTCACACTGCTCCCACATCACCAGTCCGTCTGACTGACAATAGATCCAATCTGCATTACATGGGAGGCCATGTGAGCAGTCCATTCTGCTCCCCCATCTCCACCGACAGCTGGAACTGGACTTGGAGTAAATGCCAAGGGAATTTGCATGATAGTTCATTTGGAACACATATGCTATAAATTCACCATTGCTGCAAAATGGCAAGCCATAGGCCTTGTCTACACAGAAGTTACATGAATTTAAATTAAAACCAATTTAGTCTAAACCAGAATGAACTTCTGTGCACACTTGTAATAGTTTAAAATCATCTCACTTCAGTTTAAGCAGCACAGTAGTGTTTCCCCACAGACGGCTAACCCGATGCAAGAGAAGCGTAAACATTACCACGCAGTCTCCATCTTTAATTAGTCACTTTAAACCCCACCTCCAGCCCCTTTCCTGACAGGGGCTCTGCCAAATGGGCTGGGGCTATTCCTTTGTACCTGCCATTCAGAATCAGGGCCCGATTCTCCGGCAGTCCTTCTCTTCTTGCCTGTGTTACCCACCGTCAATCATTGCCTTCTCTTTGGAGGACTCCAGAAGTGGCATCACACATTACCCAGCGTTGGGTCGGGTTTGACCCTTCCAGCCCCTCGATGAACGCACTGGGGCAGTAGCTTCTGGAGTGGCAAAAGCTACACGCATTCTCCAGCCATTGTTTTGGGGACGTTACCCCTGGGCACTGACCCCCGCCTGCACTGCCTCCTGTTGCTCTTTTGTTCAAGAGGAAACTTGTCATTTAGAGGCTGATTATTAGTTTTCTTTTCTCTTTGCCCCCTTTAACTGGACCATCACCAGTTTTAGAAGAGTTGCCCCTTTCTAAAGAAAACAAAACAGAATAAACAACCTCTTCCCAGTCCCTGCCAGAGCTCTCTTCTTTTCACCAACACCCATTTTCTCCCCAGCAAAATGAAAAGACAGGGAGAAAAAGACAGCTTCTTCCCTCTCCCCACAAGGAAACAACAAAGAGCACAAGCAAAATTAAAATTAGGCATTTAAGCTGATTTTCACCACTTAACTTTTGACATGTTTTTGCAAATTTCCTTCAAGTCCCCACTGAAGATTCAGCCAATGAAAGGCACTGTATCAAGTGGTGTTTCTAAGCCTTTTTGCTTAACTTGTGTGAAATAGCCCACGTGTTGTTTGAAGTGGCAAAGGCACCTTTCTGTTAATCATGAAATTTGGAGGCTATGACAGAACAAAGTATCTGTCCCTTTAGGGAGAAATCAAGGGCGAAATGCACAATTTTTCAACTGTATGTAACTACGAAAATATTTTGGGTCTGATACATCCAAACTCACTCTGCAAAAGGATCTCCAGGTGGGTGATTTATTAGAAGTTAAAGCTGTTGCCCAAAAGTTCTGTTCTATTTTATGCCCACGTAGTGTCGGTTCAGCTTCATTGTCTTGCTTTGAGAAGTAATTGTTTTTCTCCCCAGAAATATATTTTTCTTCCAGTAAGCCTGCATCATATTCATCATCTGGAATGTATTGGGAGCGCTGCACTGGGCTGAGCTTGCAGCTGCTCCCAATCATAACCGATGCGCTCAGAGCAGACCTGCAAAATACTCCGCAGGCGAGGGTGGGACTGCCTGCCCCGGCACCACTCCTCCTTCCCGCAGTTGCACCCGTGCTCAGGAGACTTCACCGGTCTCCGCTTCATTTCCAGGTGTAATTCAAAATGGCATTTTTGATCCACAAAGCTATTCATGGTTTAAGAGTTTGTATTTCTTTGAGACTGCTTCTCTGTTTCAACATCATGTTTCACCTGGCAGCCAAGATTGGCTGCAGTTGCATGAGATGAATAGTAATGTTGACTCTGTAAAATACATGAGAGTTTGCAGAATGACAGGCCATTCTCGGAGGATATACAGTGTAGGAGCAATAGAAAGATAGGGAGTGTTTTGTTTCATAGAGGAGAAAGGAAAGAAGGGCTTCTATTAATTTGAAAAAAATAATAGCCTCCATTTTTTGTAAAAATGTCAAGAAATGAAACCACTCCCCTGCAAACATTCTGCAGTCTTGTAGAATTACTAAGAATTGTCTATATGATTTGAGCCCACATTTGTATTTTGGGCTACACCAGTAGTAGTGTGTTTCCCTTAGAAGCTGTTAGGTGCTTTAATGGTCTTACTTAGATCTGGAGTGAATTTGGAAAATCTAGAAGAAAATTAAAATCACATATACATTAAAATCATGAGATGTTACCACCATAGAAAAACATGTAAATGGAACATTGACTGCTGGAAGCAAAAAAGTAGAATCTCATTTAAGAAAGGAATGAGTTTAATACGACAAAAAAGAAAGCATACTGTACCTGCTAGGCAGGAGGTTGCATCTTTCTTCACTGAGACCTATTCCCTAGGTCCAGAAGAAACCTTCTGGTCTGATCCATGTGAATGTCATGAGATGAGAGTATGCCTTCATGGCTTTGCAATCATCCAACTTCTCCTAGATTTATCTCTGGTTTTATAGCCTACCTGACTGAGGCAAGACACAGAAGTTGTTGTAATACACTCAAGAGATTTCTCCTTCTGTGTAACCCTCAGTATCTGCTGCCTGCAACCAATGCCCTTTTTGCCTTTCCGAGGAGCACCCAGGCCTCTCCATGTGCCCTCATTCCCTTTGCCCCTTCCCAACTTCCCACACACTGATCTTGAGGTCTCTCACCTTTCTTTGCTGACATGGTAGTCAGCCAAGGATCCTATTTAAACTATTTTTCTCAGACTTTTAGCCAAATGAGCAATGTTGAGCTTAATTTAAGAGGCTGAGTTATAATATACGCAATACTGTCAATGGTCGTAACTTTACTGCAGGTCAAGTAATATTCTGTTGTTTCCCTAAAGGTGGAAGGTCTTCATCACTCCATCTTGTTAACGTAAAAGGAAAGGTTCAACTCTTATGCCTGTGAAGAAAGTGTTGCGTAGAGGTCTAAAGAGCATTTCAGAAACAGAAGAGAAACGGAAAATCAGTAGCTTTCTCAATTTATTTTTTTTTAACAAAAATCCTTTTACAATAAAATGTTATGCTCAATGTGATAGCAACAAGCTGCCATATGACTTCTGTTTGGTACATGTTTGGAACTGACCAAACTGCCCACAGCAGGCTACGGTTCAACCTCCTGTGTCGTATAGTAAGCTGTGCCCACTGCAATAGTTTCAGCTGCATTAAGCCAGCTCAGTAAAGATAACTGAATTGAAGAAAATAATTTTGCCTCGCTTAGACAAGACTTGAGTGGCAAGGGATAGCAAACCCTCAGCACTACATACAGCAAGAGGATAGGAGACCGTCTGCTCCACCGCTGCCGGCTTTTCTGAGCCTAGGGACCTGAGAGATGCCCCAGGCTCCTCAGCAGCAGTTGCTAAGGAAACATTTTAGGGAACCTTTTTCATAAATTCATAGTAATCTCCATTTCTCAAATGTCAAGGCTAATGACTCACCCTTTGATTGCAAATGGGATTTACTACCACAGAATTGCTGGCAGCCTTCAAAGCTAAATTGTATTTGTCAGCATTTGAAGACTTTTAGTACGTTGGTTACCACCGCTACCCTTGAGTGAGCAGAAAATGTAGATACATGAATATCTGGCAGAATTCCCTCGGAAATATTTCAATCCTTTCCTAAGTTTCCACATAGGAAAGAAGACAGGGATTGGTGTCTGCAGGGCTCCTGCAGCAGGGAATCCCCACAGCAGAGCCTGTGCCTTCAGGGGTTTCTCACCAGAGGTGCCACCAGGTGCTCCTAGTGACCACGCACCCCAAGAGCGACAGCGGGGAGTCAGGACCACCCTAAAGCTCTCTTTGGGCATGAGCAGTGGAGGCATACACCCTGCATTTCCCACCACAGGTCAGCTCTGCTTGAAGGCAGCTGGACATGCCCATGGATTTTGTGCAAGTCACACATGAATCAGTGTCCTCAGTTTTCCTCTGATTAATCACTATGCAAGTCTAACAAAGCAGTTTTACCCCACACACATTTGGGATATCACCTGAAACCAGACCAAGAACCTATTACTCCATTACTCTGTGCCTTCACAATTCCTTTTCTGCGAAGTGCCAAGTTCCCCGAGAATTCCTTCTTCAAAGTATTCGACAAGGTATCAACAAACTCAGACTTCAAGGGTGGTACCTATTGCTTTGAAGGCAATACATATTTAGAACAAGGTTCTCTCTCAAGTAATACAGACCTCATTGCAGATGGATCTATTTCCAAGTTAAAAGTTTATAGGCCAGAACACAATTTAGAGAGTGAATACTTTAACACCTAGTGCTTTAAAAATACATAAAAGGGCCTCAAAGAAATACAGAGCTAGCAGTAAAGTTTCTGTAAATGTTTTTTGTAAACACCTCTTATTTACATAGATGTATATTGTAAATCCATTTGAGCATTGGTTCATACTGTATTTAATACATTTCTGTTTACAAATATTACACATATAATGCACTTCAAATTGATTCGTATAATAAACAACTGTGACTCATGGAAATCCTTTCTCCCTGGAATTGCCAGTCACTGGTATGTGGAGGATACCACTGATGAGATCGAAAACTCTGTTGTCCGTAGCATAGCATTGTTAGGTGATGTGTTCCACGAGACAAAAGCAGTATGCACCCATTAAGGAATACGTACTTAAAAAATGTAGAAATGCCTGCAGAGGAACACCTGTGCATTATTTTGAAGTGTTTCCTGGTCACTTTGAACACTATTGTCGGAAACAGGCAGATGGAGAAAACGCTTGTCCAAATTTTGATTTCTCCATCTAGGGAAAACCTATCCCTGAACTATATTTTGCACCAGTCTGCCTAGAGACAGACAATTTTGCTTTCCTGTTTTGTCTGGCTACAGGATTTCACATGTAGATTTGCTCATTTTTCAGCTGGTGTATTCAGCCAAATTGCCAGAATATACATGTTCTACCCCAGGCCTGGGTGCTGGGAGAAGGCTCCACTTTACAATTGGTTTTGCCTAGAATACAAAAAGGGGAATCACTGCCTCTGAGATGCTAACACTGATATTTCTAAGGCAATTTTTCTTGCTCTGTTGATTGGCTTCTAATTCTATACTTTCTCATAGAATTTTGCTTTTACTGATATTGTAAAATGAAGTACTGCAAGTGTAGAGGTGGTTTTAGGCCGTTCCCGCCCCCCCCCCTTAGTTTCCAGGTGGCCCTGTCTAAATTAGTAGTCAAAAAAATACACTTAGCTCAGAAAATAAGTCTCCAAAACTTGACTGAAACATGTGGCTTCAAAATGTAGATGAAAAATGAACAAACATCTGCATTATCATGCTGTTTACCAAATGCTGAAATCAAAGTCCAGTCTATGTGGCATTTCCTCTTTCTGTAGCCAAAAGGTTTGCATAGTCATTACACAATTTAGCAAAAATCTGGTAGCATATTATTTTAGTCACATTGAGTCTTCTTATCACATAATGGTTATTTACATAAGTTTCTGAAAAAAAAAGAAGTCCTACTCTGACTAAGAGCATCTGACTTCTCTTAGTTTATAATTCATCAATACCTATACCTTCTGCACATGTATGCCGTATTTCGTGTGAAGTAAACTGCCATGTGTACTGTGCCATGTACCCTGAAACACCCAGGCTGATCCTTTACTTGCAAATAGCAAGAGGGTACCTGCACACTTACTTCGAAACAATTGCACAGCTGCACGGGGTCAGAGTACATGTGCTTGTGGTTTGACCTTTTAAAAGAATTAGGTTTTTGGTGCTAATAGAAAATTGAGAGATTGTCTCTGGGAGGTTATGACCAATTTTATTCCCATATAGTAGATCTGAAATACTGAGGACTTTGAAGCAGTCTGTAATTCAAACAAAGTTTTATTGTTTCCTGAAATACAGGAACAACCTAACAACCGTTAGAAAACCATCTAGGTAGATTAACACTTTGCTGTCTTGCTTCTTAGAGCGCTAGTGACTTGATCTGCCAGCACAGTAGATGTTCCTAATGCTCCCTATTCAGTTGAAGTAGGGAATTTCTTCTAATTTTGGCAAACAATATGCTGAGGGAAATGTGACTTAGTTCACTATACAGC
The DNA here is from genome assembly GCA_013398225.1 of Steatornis caripensis. Taxonomy (NCBI): domain Eukaryota; kingdom Metazoa; phylum Chordata; class Aves; order Caprimulgiformes; family Steatornithidae; genus Steatornis; species Steatornis caripensis. The sequence continues at coordinate 767,873 of VZSC01011568.1, forward strand.
CATAAATCTGTTTTGTAAATCTTGCACTTCTTAGGAAGCTTATTGCTAAAAGTTTTGCTTCAGAAGCACATTTAAGGGGTTTAGATTTAATAAGGTTAAAAACCATCCAAGCATTTTGAGACTACAAAGAAATAATATATCTGTAGTGTCCCTTGCGATAGATTAGGGACAGGACTTGGTTGCGGTAATGAATATAAATGGGATTCTTTATTAAAGCCACTGGACACAGGCAGGACTGCGGCTCTCCGCTCTCCAGCTCCCAGGCTAACTGCACACAACCTATGCTTTCTAACAGCAGCATGCAAGTCTTCCCTAAAACCTGGCCTAGATTCAGCAGTCTTGGAAGGGATTGCCAACTTCCATGAAACCTAGCTGTTGAAATTGTTCAGCAGTGGGAACAACTTCCAGAGCATCGCCTGCCAAGACTTGCACAATCCCTACATTTGCATGCGCGTGAATTAAGCAAGAAAAAGCTGGAGATTCTGCAACTGGGAATAGAAATATCCTCCATGCAAAAGTGTTTCTTTTCCTTGCAAGTTTGAGGCTAGAAAGAGATCTGGGACTTGGAAGCCTAGGTATTTAATTTTTTTAATGCCATTTTAATTACAAAGCTAACTTGAACAATAAGTGCAAACATACAGAGGAGAGAGGCAATCGCCTCTTCGTACGCCATAGCCAGCGTTACAGTCTTACTCCAGGTGCTTTTTTTTTCATGGAAGCCTGACAAGGGAATTAATGAACTTTTATCGTCTTTGTACTGAGTCCAGAGCTAGCTCAAGGCGTAGACGAAGTAGGTAATGTCTGATCATCTGCTCTGCTTAGGCCAGGGGAGAAAGGAACTGGCTCCTGGACCCTGAACAGCCCATTCCTACAGATGCAATCCTTTGCTCTTCCTCTCACTGCCAGGCCAAGGTGGGTCAAGGACTGGTAGCCCACTGCTCGGCAGGCAGAAGGAGCAGAAATGCCACCCCCTCGCAGTCTGGTTGCCCTCATCCTCCCAGAACAAGGTGCACAGGGACGTGTGCAGGCGTTGCAGCACAGAGCGGGGACAGCCCCACAATAGAGAGGGGTAGCGGAGGAGGATGTTGGTCAGGTCAGGACGGGAAAGGAACGGGCTGAGCGTAGATGGCCCAGGCCAGTAGAGTGAGAGCCTCTCCCTCCTCATCGCCTGCCTCCTCAAACCTCACCGGCTCCCCCTGACCTTCCTGCTCCCTCTTCGCAGCCCTCAATCTGCTGCAAAGCTGCCTTCTGCCTCTGCTGCCTGCCAGCCAGCCCTCCCTGGCCCCAAGCGCCCACCCTCAGGCAGAGGTTGTGGGTGCTCCAGCTTCAGTTTCGCACAGGCAGCCTACACCCCCACACACCTTCAGGGGCTTGGCCACGGCTGAGACATTACACTTGGAGGTGTGAATCCCTTTTGAAATGCGCTCATGACGCTATTATCAGACCCTACCATTGAGGATGCTTTTAACCAAGGAGCAGAGAACATTGTGCCTTTTCCTTCTTTTCCGAGGAGTGAGGGAGTAGCTTTCCCTGCTCTCACTCACAAATTCAGACGATTGCACCTGGGGCCTGGCAGAAACTCCAGAAATCTGCCAGAAACTCCAAGATCACTCCACTGAAAACAGGCTGCTAAAGTCAAACACGTTCAGCTCGGCTTCAGAAGCTTCTCCAAAAAAGACTGTGGCAGATTTTTAGGTTGTGGCACAATTTCTATCAAAGGGATTATGCCCTCCCTTGTGCACACACAGAGACAAACACAACCACGCACCTTCCTGGGACAAACCTCCAGAGCCCTATGCAGCAGGGACCTTACCTGAATAAGCAGGAGAGTGCGGCGTAGGTGTGGGATCTCAGGGTATCAGGAGGTGAAAGGGTGATACGGCTTTCTGATCTGAAGAGCTAACTTGAGGGAAGCCTATGATCACATCCGTGGGCCACATGTACCAAATGAGTGTTGCACATGTTAATATATTAAACATATGTGGTTCTTATTTCCTATGTTAAAGGAATACAGTTTGCAAGCATCAGAGTGCGTCGTTACATCAAATGCACGGTAAATGTGGATTAAGGGCACTTCAAGATTCCCATGGTCTGATGACTATGAATACCTGCAACATTTAACTTCTATTTTAAAGTTTCCTCTCATTTTAAAATGTTTGCCTTGCAACATTGATGTGGGACCTGGGTTCATTTTGAAGGCTCATGGAAATGGCCGGGGCAACAGGAACAGTAACAGCACCCTTTTAGGAAAGTACAGGAAATCTTTTCAGCCAGATGTACTGCAGCTCTGGGGCCACCATGAAAGTCTTGCAGTTAAAGAAACCTCACAACAGCTTCTAGGCAAAAGCCAAAGAGGATCATCACGTCTTCTAACACTTCGTCTTGCATTAGAAATAATTCTTGCTCAAGGAAGAAGAAAGAGCCAATAAAATGTTCAAACTTCATTCCTTTATTGTCTTTTTGTTGCCTTATGTTATTAATAAGAATTTACAACCTTATTTACAGTGGAAGGTTTTAGCATGGACTATGCTTGTATGTAAGTTGAATTTTAGAAGTCCTTGAGCCATTATGAATTTAGCGAAATCCTTTAAGAATTAATAGAGTTTTATCTGGGGTCAGATTTTTTAAAAAAGCTCCCTAAGCTAGACCTTCATATTTTTGTGCGAGAGGAAGTAGGATCCCCCGGGCACCTTATGATTGGGGGATTTGGGTGTCAAAATGTGGGATTTGCCTGTTACAAACATTGCTCATGACAGGGTGCAGGTGCAGAGAGAAGGGCCAACTTCAGCTTGCAGCCGCTTTGAAACGGTCTTCCTGACACGCAGGCTCTGTGAACGCACTTTTAAATGCCAATTCAAAGGCCGAGGGAGGTGGGGGGGAATGTAGGGATGCTTTGCGGGGTTAATATCACAAAATAGTGGCATAATAACTTTCATATTTATCTGACAGACAGATGAAGATTGCAGTCTCTGAAGAAGTGAGTGTGGTGGAAGACGTTCAGAAGCCTTCTCTCATTTGTACAGTGTCGACTATTGACAGGGTTATCCTACCAAAAGAAAAAAAAAAAAGCAGCAGCCAGAACCTGAAGCTTCTAAATTAGAGAATACACATAAAAATGTTGGCCAGAGGCTTTTGATTTGTATTTTCCCATCTCCCCCTTCCTCTCTCTTTCCTCTCCAATACTAGTGCTGTATTGAGTTGGAAATGTATAAATGTTACATGTAAGATGCAGCCTTACTGTTGCATCTTTATTCAACATCAACTTCCAGATGGGAACTATTTTTCATGGTTCATAAAGCCAAATCCAGCTGCTACATTTGGACCTACATAAGGAATCCACATTTTATTGCCTTAGCAGTACATATAAAACAATTGCTGTTGTTTCTTTAGTACTGGTGCACCTCACATTTCTCAATACATTTTAGATATTTAAATTTTTAAAACTGTATTTTATAGTTGCTCATTTAGCTGTGCACCGTAACGAGATCTTGCTTTTACAACATTTTCCAGATATCTAACGTAACTGAAAGAAAAATGATCTTGGACAAATGGTATTCAATATAGCAGCCATATATTCAGTTACTTACTAAGAGTGTTCAGACAATTTCCTATGTAAACCACAATGATATTAAATACTTCTGGAATCCCAGCTTTATTAAGAGACAGGAAGTGCAAACTCAGGAGCCTTTCCCCTCCCCCTCGGCTAATCTGACTCTTTGATAGTCATGTGTTAGGAATAACCATGGAGTTTCTCCTAACGAAAAATATTCCCACAGCTAAGAGAAAATTAACCCTTGCGAAACCTCCAAAGAGATAGTGGAGTCCATGTGTTCGCAGAGAGAGAAAAAAATAATCATTAGGAGGAAGTTTATACCAGCAGCAGGTCTACGCAGCGCTGCCAGCTATTATATGCAGGCATAATTCATTTGCATTTTAGATGGCATTGTCAAAGCAACTGCAGCACATCCGTTGCAGAGGAGAATTATCCAGGCTGGCAAAATTAGCCATCTTTGCGCCTCTCTCGCTCGCCATAGAGGGGAAGCGCTCTGCAGTCGCTCAGTCATGTGTGCTGGGGATTTTACTCCTCCACTCTCAACTAGCAGATGTCGGGCTGCTTGCTAGAAAGCAAACAAATCCCCACAAAAAGCGCCGAGGTGGGACAGAGAGAGTTAACGCGCGACTATGACAGGGAAGCAAGTTTGCTGTGAATTGGGAAGCACAAACTATAGTAATCCCCACCCTGCTGAGTGGCTTCCCCAGAGGTCTGATACAGTGCCAAAGCCTCTTACGCATACTGAGACAAAGCTTATTTCAAGCCGAATTCAGCTCCTGAAGCCACCATACTGCTTCCTGACAGCCTCCAATTGCACTGCCTCTGTATTTGTGTTTCCTGCTGTTTATATTTACTTGTTCCCAGAGCCACAACTGCTACAAAAACAAATAGCCGCTATTTGCAGGGCTCTGTATCAACACAGGTAAAGTGCTTCGCTTCCCTTTTAGTTTTACAAAGATTGTGCAAATAGGCTTTTAATACCTCAAAGAGATTAATTTGGTAATTATAAACCAGTTTAGGAACACGTGCTAAACAATTGGTCATATAATCAGCATCCTTGTTTCAGAGTATTAGTGCGGCTGAGGCAAAAGGTTTTTAAACTACAAGGGCTCCACAAACACTCCCTCGATTATATCGCTATTATTTCCACATTCCTCTGAGACATGAGCTTGAAATACTACTTTTTTGTTTGTCAAGTCCCTGTGGATACTCTCCGGATCTGTGCTCCTGTCTCTTTGGCCTCTGTACAGCTATTGTGATGGTGTCTGGTTTGGGTGCTGGAGATCTTGTTTGATATACTTATTTAAAGGATCAGTTTAAGGAAGCCTAAGAGCCATCAGTTCTCTTAATTAACTGCAGAGAAATGATTAATGCTATAAATATGGAACTGATCAGGAAAAAATTATAGTACATAGGATTTAATATGCGTTGTTCAACCAATATTTAAGACATTAAATATGATAAATCTGGTCCTGGGTAAAACGTTCATAACTACCCAAGTGATTTATGCACCCCAGAAATTCCCACCACAAGACACCAGGGCTGTTAGGCTTCTAAGCAGAGCTGGGCAGTGTTTTTCAGGTATAGAAATTTGCTTTTTCGAAATGAAAAACTCCTTGAGGAATGGGTCCATTTCAGCAGCATTGCGCTTTTTAAACGATACAAAGTGAAAAGTTTCAAAGCATTTTATTCTGGCCTTATCTGAAAAGAACATTTTCATTTCAAAACAATTCCATTTCAAATTCATTTTTTTTCATGCATGTTGATGTCATCTTAAATAATGCAGAAGTCTCATTTATCGGGAGATTTTAAAAAATACAAATGATTTTGATGCAGGCCAGAAGATGGGCCTCCAAGCCTTTCATTTCAGAAGCAGTCATGTCAGATGTTCCCCTCTGCTGAAAAAGAAGCAAAGAAAAACAAAGAAAAATATCAGGCAGGGGCAATTAAGTCTCATGCCATCCCACCAATTCTTCGCTCTTGAAAAATGGACGCCAGCAGCAGCGTGGTCCAGAAAGCCCCCAGAACCTCAGGCATGCTGCCGCCGATATTGCCTTTGCACTTCCTAAAATACCTGTCTGCTTTTTATTTCTTGGCTGTCAATGGAAATGCAACGTGGGCATAAGTGGAGAGCAGCTAACCTGTGCACCCAGCTTTTGTAATTCCCACTTGTCACCTAAAACCACATCCGAACAGCTTCATGGTGTGGCAGCAAGAAGCAGCTTCCATTCCGTATGTACTGCAGTCGCTTTGTCGTGCAAAAATACTTTGTTTGCATTTTCTCTGATGGCTGGCATGGTCCACAGGGGCTGTAAGAGATGAGGAGGAGGGCTGGCGGAGGCAGGAGATGAGCCTGCTTGTCAGGGCACAGCTTCTGGTTAAGGGCTGTTGGTCGAAGTTATCGGAGTTGTCCTGCCATCTTTCCATGTCTGTCACACCATGAACTGAATTAAAAGCTGAGGCGACAAATCCAGTGACACAGTAATGCCGCTGACTTTTATACACATCTAGAAATGAGCACTTTTAGAAGTCAAGCATGCAGCATCAGTAAAGATAGAAGTTGTTGGGGTTTTTTGCTTTTTATAATAGCTAGCCTCACAAATCTTCCCCTCCTCCTCCTCCCTTCCTCCAGTCCCTGAGCATGAGTGTTATGGAAATAATATCTCCTGAGACCATTTCCCAAGAACTCCGTGCCTTGGTCCACAAGAAATGCAGTGCTGGATCCACCCACATCCGACAAGCAAGACATCCTGGAGCACAGTTTTTGCAGGGGATGTTGGAGAGAGAGAAATGTCACTGCATTCATGTACAGAGCGTGGATCCACACATGGAGGGCTAACCTCCGTCCCCAGGGACACTGCCTGAACTCTGCCTGATCTCAGCTCCACATTTGCTTTTCCCTCAGGGTTACTCACCACCCAGCATGGGATGGGAAGTTCTGTCAGGGCTCAGCCTTCTCTGGACAGCTGCACTTAGTTCTGAGGCTCTCAAAGCGTGCCCACGACCTGCTCACCCACCGCTGCAGCCTCAGCATGAGCAGAAGATGCAGAGGGGCCAACAGGAAAGAACAGCACTTGGCTGCCTCTGGGATGGAAACACAATGGGCTGAGCATCTGCCTCTGCGCAGGTCTCCTACCCACATACAGCATGCAATAGGTAGAAGGGACCACAGTGGTGACCAACAGCTTCAGAGACACTGGTGTCTTCCACCAACTGGTATGAAGGAAAAATAAGGAAATCGAGAAATTTTCCAGTCTCAGCCTGTAACATGATAGATCTCCCCAGAGCTTGGCAGACGCGTATGTGTTGGCTGGTGGCGTGAACCACAGATGGATTTGAAGGAAAAGAGAGGGCTCGAAAAAGGGAAGTGGCTGAGCACACAAGGGAAACTACAAACCACCAGCTCACCTGAGCTCCTAGCTGGGCCGCATGATGATTGTAAATGGATGGTGCTTTAGAGTGTAGCACAAGTTAGACGTTGCAGAGGGAGCAGCTGTATCATTAAACACTGAAAATCCATCTAAACTCCACATTCAAATAGTCCGAATATAGGCACTTCAGCAAGCAAGACTATCTTCAGAAAAATACAGAACTAAGGCTCCCAGGGCTCACTGACATCTCAGCAGCCAACATGCTCCACGCAGAAAGCCATCCATTAGGGACTGCTCTCCATCAGTGCCTCTGTGTCTCTGCGACCCCCACACCGTGGGAGAGGGGACATTCAGAGGGGACGAGTAATCGCAGCGGGGTGCCACAGGGGCAGTGGTACGATGCATTTTGGTGGCTCCTGAAATCGAGGTACTCAAGATTTGATTTTTCCATTGGATCCTCAGGCTTGTTATAATTTCAGGGATGAGACCAATTTAATTTTTATAGAGACGTGTAATCCACCATTTCAACACACTAATTGAAATAGGCTGACATGCAGCTATGTGCCCTACGAGTCTTCCAAAGCACATATCTTGGCACTTCCCACTAGAGGCTCAATGACATGAGTAGAAACCATACCAGATCCTCTGTGTTTACAGGGCTCTGCTTCTACATTATTATTTTGATTGCTGGCTTTACCAACAAACATCCAAGCGGCAGAATCCACTTGGAGAAAATAACAGAAAGCAGAGCTGAAAAAGGTTTTAAGAGGTCAAAAATCAACTGTACCTATGCTATTTTTGACAGACATTTAACTAGTTTTTCAAGTCCTTCAGCAGTGGAAACGCACGCATTTTCCCAATGCAAGCTGATCTGTTTCCTAACTATTACTTTTATAATGGCTAACGTAAATTTTTCTTGGAGTAATTTAAGTCTATATTTTCTTACCAATTCAGAGAAAGAGTGTTAAACAGTTAATTTCTTACCTCTCTGCAGCAACTTTTTACATGTTTGAAGACTGCTGTGCTTCCTTCTGTATACAGTACACAGGCCCCGTCCTTCCAATTTCCCTGTCGGTTGTTCTGACCACTTGGCTCAGGATTCTCTCCTTTGCTCCACGCCATTTTTGGAAAGTAATGCCCAAAGCTTGCCCTTTCTAAGCAGACTAGAAGGACAAATACACCTGCCTTCCAGGTTACGCTCATTAAAAAAACCCCTCAGTAATATATTTTTCTTTTTAACACCATCCTTTTGTTGAAGTTTTAAGTACAGATTGAACCCATCAAAACTTCTCTATTACTTTCCTGAGAAGCAAGTATTTTAGTCCCCATTCTGGATTTCTGCAGCTGACTTTTCCTCTGTGTATACAGTAAGTACCTTTTACTTCCTCTCCCCGATGCATAACATTTTTTCCAGTCATTTCTCCAACGTACCTGCAGCTTTCCCAGGTTCACATTCTTTGTGTATGTAATAAGCACAATTGGTTTTCACACCCAGGACACTACTGGCACTGATCAGTGAGACCAGATCGCAGCACAGGATCCTGCTTGGTGCAGGTTTCTGTTTGAACAGTGTCTCATTGATAACTGATCTCCAAGTATGGTTTTTCCGACTGGGAAAACATCCATTTTATGGCAGGTTTCATCAAGACTATGTTTCCTCAGCTTTACTCATAAGCTTATCAACAGAGTTATCAAGAGAGGGAGAGGTTACAGGCTCTGACGTATTCATAATTTTTCCTATAAGACATTTAATGAGTCTTGATACGGCATGCGTGAATAGTGAAACAGTTTCAGAACTCTTGGTTAAAGCCCGGTTATCTGACCACGTTACTGGACCAGTACAGCTGCTAAGAATATCCAAGTGACTGCAAGTGACATGAAAGTACATAGTGTACAGACCCTATAGAGCCTATTGCAGACATGAAAATAGATGCAATGAGGTAGGGCAGAGATGTCATCCGTCTAAAAGACAGAGGGACAGAAAACGAGAGATCATACAGCAGAACTTACTGGCATTCAGATCTTGCATGGCTCCATTCCAGATTTTCTCTTATTATTAATCTTGCAAGCTCAAACTTTACTCCTCAGGATGTGAACTTGTCCCAGATATTGTGACATGAATCTTCACGTGGTTTCCAACACCGCATTCCTCCTATTTCTACCCCACCTTTCAGGCAGACTAAAATAGGAGCCAAAGTTATTAGTAACCCTCAACATATTTTTACAGAGGCTTTGCATTTGATTGGAGCTTCACAACACAACCGCTAAAAACATGAATAGATTCATAATCTTTTCTTAATATTGAGGTATATCTTTTTTAAAAGGAAACTACCTATCCGTCTATGAGGTTAACTATAAGAGAAGACAATAATTCCATTAGGAAAATTATAAATAACAATTCTCGGAAAGCCAACACTTGACAAACCATTGAGCCTGAGTTTACAGAGTAGAGTCACAGAGATATGAACTAAAATTTATACATTGGGAAATAAATCAGACTTCAGTAATTAATGTGAATTGAAAAATCTTCTTTTACTTAATGAGAGCAGTTACCATTAAAATTTTTTATTATTCACATTTAAAATACTAGCAATCTAACAGGCCTTTAAAACATCTATTTCGGTTGCTGATTTAATTATCTTTTCAGCTGATATAGTCATTCACTTCACAAATTAAAAAATAAGACAGGGAAGCACAGTAGCATGTTAGGAGAGTTTCCTGGATTGATCCCCAGCCAACAAATTTCAGTTCATTCTTCAAGCTTCCAACTTCACAAAATTCAGATATGGGATCCCAGTTTCACCTATTGTCTTTCTGAGGAGCCAGGCATGAACTTCACATCCATATATTAATTTGATTTCTGGAGGATCAGACTACACAGTACCCCCATTCAGGCTGAAAGCCATGCTAGGAGTTGCTTTAAGTTTTAAGTTTTTTAATTTTAAGTTGCTTTAAATGGCTTTAAGTCACAGAGAGAAAATGAAGACAAGCATTCACCTCAACTCAAACGAAGTTCAGGACATCAACTATATCCTTCCACCTCCTGCTTCATTTTCTTGGTGTTTCTAAAGAAGAAAAGATTCTTTCTCTTCACAAAGAATATCACATTTGTTCCTGTTTTCCAGCCTTTTATCGTACAACCTTTTTGTCTTTCCTTCTGTTTTGATCCACCATTCCATGATGACCTCATTTACCTTGCCGGCTCAGAGGCACCACCACACCTTGTCTCAAGTTCCTCCATGTTTTCAGAATGACACCGTTTTTTCCCAAAATTAATGATAGTAAGTGCAAGATATTATTGGTTATAACTTGTCAATTTGATATGCGCTAGTACAGGAAAAAGGGTCTCTATGAATTCACAGAAAATGAGAGCAAGTAATACACTATCTACATAATAGCTCCATGAATAAAAGGCCTTATTTTACCATAATGGTCCTTTATCCCTGCTTTCATCTATGATTTTAATTTCATTTGAGTTCTCCAATATATCTTGCATTCCTACACGTCTCTCACACTGTCAAGAAAGCCTTCTTTGCAGAGAAGTGCATGCCTGAAACGTTCTTTGCCCCCACTGGGGATCCACCAAAGTACATTCATTACCTTAAATTAAAAGGAAACACTCAACAATAATGTATTCAGGGAGTGTCTGTAGCAATCCAGGATGGTAGATCGATTTGAACCCAAATCTGCAATATTTCTATACATAAAAGATGCTATGGTCCAGTGGAGCAAGCAGACTGCTGAAAGCATGAGGCACATTATGTGTCAGCTACACACAGAGCCCATGTTTGTGTCAATACCTGCACGGAGCGGTGCGTGTAACTCGAACCAGGACTTGCCAGCCCTCTCCTTTGCCCCCCGTTGCAGAGGGCATGACGGCATGCATGCCAGAGCATGCAGCACAGCGAGAGAAGGGGGAAAGAAGAGAAGAGATGTTCAGATCATCTAAAATGGGAGAAATTAATAAATGCCTATCTGCTAGCCACAGATACTGTGTGATTTACTGAAACAAACATTGGTTGCTTTTCTGAAAAAATACAGATCCAGATGAGTGTGAAAAGCCAGTAGAATAAATGCTTCTAGGAGCTGAAGTGAAAGGCGTGATAGGGTCAAAAACAGCGTGAGCGACACAAAAAATTGTTTTTAATTCCAGCAGTTTGTATTTTCAAACTTAGCACTTCATTTCTCCTACCTGAGCATTCCAGCTAAGAGGGACTCCGCAGTGAGCCATAAAGTGAGGATCAAAACACCTGGCTGTATGGGAGAGCGTGCGCCATTACAACAGACACCCAGAATGAAAACAGGTTTCCCTGCTCAAAGAAAAGTCAAATTGTCCTACAATCTGTTGCATTAATAGCATAAACAAATGTCTACAATAGCCCTCTCTCTTCTGCTTTGAAAGGAATAAGGAAAGACTTTTATGAAGCTTCTAGGGAGAGAGGCAAGGAGGGCAGAGCAGCTTCCCTCTCACTCCTCTGACTGATGTCACTGTTCCTGTGGCCAAAACATGTTTGTTGCTAAGCAACTACGTATATATTACACTCTTCTGCTTCCATTTGGGATTTAACATATGCATTTTCACTTTCATCTCTGATGCATAGTTACATTTGTTTGCAGTGGGTGCCAGAGTGAATGGAAGCTGTCCAGTACGGGATATGCATAAGAACTGAAAGGCGCACACAGTGATTTACCAATGTGCATCATTGTTTCGCAGCATAGTTCAATGGGAAACCTACTGAGTGCCATTCACCAGCAGTTGGGCCAATTTTTTCATTCAGGTTTGATGCTGGTTGCTATATAGCAGCTATTGGTTCAAGAAGTGCAGCAGTTCTCAGATGTCGCGAAGTAACGTAGTGTGTGGACAGTCTGACTGGTAATTATTGCAGATGGATTCTTTCTATGATGATAAAAGAGGTCCATTCTTTCATCTGGAGTTTTGCACTTCATGCATAAATCCACTTTTTCCTACACCTCTCCCACTTACTTGGCAGGCAATGAAAAAAATCACCTTTTCCTTTTGAATTGCATGCAGATGACCCAAATCAGTGGCACGCATCGCTTGCATTTTTCTATGAATCAAATCTAAAAAGAAATGAAAAGAGGGTAAGGAGAAAAAGGCGGCAGGATGTGAGAGTTCATTTATATTATAAACACTCTGTAATAGAAGAAAAAAAATCAGTTTTAAAAACCACATGTCTATTTCCCTGTAATGAAATTATAAGAGAATGCTATTAGTCATGTCTGTACGTTTATTCACATTGTGAGTTCAATAATTAAATTAGAAGATCTGACATGGAGTTTACTAAACAAAAATCCACGCTATAACAAAGAAGAAGAACAGGATATTGCTAGCTTCCTTTTGGGTTTAGTATTGTCTCTATTAATAAGCATTAAAGAATAAAACACTGGAGGAATTCTTGCAGTCAAGATGATTTGATTTGGGTTTTGTTATGCTTTTCAGTTTAGCTTAATTTCCCACTGGAAGCTTCTCTCTAAGTACAAGTCTAGGATTATCATCACACAAGAAAAAAAAAAACTTAACCTCAGTTTGCTGCTGGTTTTTCCTGCTTTCTCCTCCCTGGAAGCCTGGACAGGAGAGAGAGTGCAGAGAGGAAGCAAGGCAGCCTTTACACCAGCCACAGTTGTTACGTGACTTTGAGGGAAAANTATTCACATTGTGAGTTCAATAATTAAATTAGAAGATCTGACATGGAGTTTACTAAACAAAAATCCACGCTATAACAAAGAAGAAGAACAGGATATTGCTAGCTTCCTTTTGGGTTTAGTATTGTCTCTATTAATAAGCATTAAAGAATAAAACACTGGAGGAATTCTTGCAGTCAAGATGATTTGATTTGGGTTTTGTTATGCTTTTCAGTTTAGCTTAATTTCTCACTGGAAGCTTCTCTCTAAGTACAAGTCTAGGATTATCATCACACAAGAAAAAAAAAAACTTAACCTCAGTTTGCTGCTGGTTTTTCCTGCTTTCTCCTCCCTGGAAGCCTGGACAGGAGAGAGAGTGCAGAGAGGAAGCAAGGCAGCCTTTACACCAGCCACAGTTGTTACGTGACTTTGAGGGAAAACTGAAGGCTTTTTCTTTCCCCTGAAGCTCGAGAAAAATGAGCTTATAAAAAGGAATATTGTATGAAAGCAACTTGCTTGCCCATTCTCATATGCATTGATTCAGGGCTATCGTAGTTGAAAGAAAAACTTCACTCTGGGTGTGCATCAATACAATGAGTTAGGGTATAGTAACTCTCTCCCATGGCCTTCTCTTCCACAGAAGACAGAAAATGATAATTCAGTCAATGTTATTTTATGTGCTGGCTCCTTTTGCTCTGCGAATTTTCTGCACGCCGGGTCCATGCCGAGCCTCCGGCTGGAGCACTGATGACAAATCCATGCCACGGGGAATGTCCATTGCGCTGCTTTAGTGGGGAAAAGCAGGCTGTACTGTAAGAAAGAATCAGGCCCAGCAGTTAGAAAACAAGATTTGCTTTATAACAGAGATAATTTAAAAACAACCAACCGCCCTACACCTGTAAACTGTCTCCAGCTAGGAACCAGCTGCTGTTTGAAAGCTGCCTTCACACAGGACCGTATGCATTTAGCACTTTGCCACTAGTCTCAGTGCCACATACACAGGTAACAGAATTTTTGACACAGGGAGGTTCACCTTGAGCTAACGCTTGCACAAGTGAAACAGTTATCAAGAGCCACAGAAATGTCCATGCTTGCCCCTGCTACTGCACGCATACACTCTCCAAAATTTGAAATTTGCTGCACAACTAAAGGACTGACAGTAGCTTCTACATTTAACTTTTGATCTCTGGATATTTTGCCATCCTTCAAAAAAGCACTGCTTTTCTAATTCACATTTCTGTTGCATTTGAGTCTACCCAACATTAAAACAGAAAGTGGCTTAGAGGATGGTTTATGACAATATGTATGTCTGCATTTCTGCCACAGTCTCTGAGAAGGTGATCAGCAGTCCATTTATTAAAATAAAATATATTCTTAATCTCATAAAATATTTTATATTCTTGAATTTTCTTTAAAATATAATGAATAAGAGGTATCTTCAGTCCACGTTGTTACTTTTTAGCTAGCTGAGCAGTGTCTTAGAAAGCAAATTAAGTTGGTACCCACAGTGACATGACCAGGTCACAAGAATAGCATCTTTGGTCAGTAGCTGAAGCAGCTATGCTAGGGTTGTTCTAGAGACACATCAAAAACTAGCATCTACGCTTAGTGAACACATCCCTCTGTTCTCCAAATTAGCATGTCACCTGCTAAAAAAACCGTAACAGCAGTATTTAGAGCACTGGTAGAAATTACTGTTGCTTCCATTTGCAGAAGTCATCCTGAAATGCTCAGCTGAAGAGATGATTTTTCATTGATTTCCCCCAGAGTCTACATTTGGAGAATATTATGAAAAGCTGAAGCTAACACAGATGCACACATTCCAGGGATTCACGCAAAGTCCTGCCACTGCAAGTCCAACCGAGGCAATGAACCTTTGTGGACCTTCCAGGAAGCTTGTGAATTTTGTTGCCAAGTTCGAACAGCTCTAAAATACATAAGGAAATGAGATCCCATGGTATTTATACAAATTCCCATGTCAGACATAAATGACTACCTTTGTCTACTGTTCAACAAAAAAACAAACTTCCATGAATCTTTCCCAAATGTAAAAGTGGTTATACCATTGCAGTGTTAAATCTGGCAAAAGGTACGTGAAGTATATTGAGACCGGTTTGGGGGTGTTTGGAAGAGTGGGTGTATTGCTGGTATACTGCATTATTTAATATGTTTTATCATCTGCCGTTACCTTCTTTTTAATACAAATTTAGAGAGATAGATATCTAAGATACAGTCACAGAAAATCAATAATCACATACTACTCTAATACTAGTTGTAACTCGGCAGATATGCAGAATAGAATGTATTTTGTTGCTTCTTGTGTTTAACTTAAAAAACTCAACAATTCATCCTGCCTTTAGGAAAATATTCATGAAGCAAAACTGGCAATAGAAAAATAATTATTTGAAAAACATTATATGAGGTGAGTTGTTGCTTCTCTACTGGATGCCAGTTTAAATTGAGCTAATTTGTTTTACCAGTAGCTTAAGAAAACCCCAGCACAGCAGCATGACAATTATATCCAGGTGCAAGGACTTAATTCAACAAATTCTAGGTGGATCCTTCCAGTCGGCTCAGTGGGCCCCATCCTCAGCTGTGGCTGAGAACAGATGCCCTTGAAAAAAACCTCTGTAATCACAATCCATTCAATCCTTGAAAAGCGAAGCTGAAATGTGTCCAGGAAAAAAAATATAAATGATATTTCTATGTCCAGAGTATCAATTGAAGCATGATTGAGAAACAAGAACATTTGAAGTAAGACATAAATCTGAGTAAATAGTTAGATAATTTTTTGTGCTATTGTTACATTATACATGTAAAAACAATAGCTCATCTGCAAAATATGAGTGCGGTTCACCAGTTCCTTAGGATTTAGAAGTGACACCTGAAAAATCAAAACCATAAATCTAGCATTCTGAATTTGGGGAAGATTTTTATAAAAAGAACAAACTGGAGGGCTTGCTGCTTTAACTGGTCTGTGTCTCGACTTAATAAAAGTTAAAACACTTTCAAAGACAAGAATTCAGGGAAGAATTCAAGATAAACAAGCACCACATCAGTATAGATCGTAATACGAAAAATAAGGGAGGTGATCCTTTAGAGTCATAATTGCACAAGTATAGTAATTTTCGAGCTTCGTTTTTTCATCATCTGCAGTAACACACTAACGGTCTGGTTCTGACTCTGGCAAAACTTACATTGATTTCAAACAAAGATAATTTTATAACACTTTGTTTACATATCATTTATTGCAATGAGTTAAGACTAGGAAACAATTTATATCTAAACCAAAACTGCCACACGCTTATTTGATAATTGCTGAAATACTCCCAGATGTGTATGTTTTACTGAGTTGTGCACAATGTACAGTTATAGTCAAGTATTAGATTAGCAGGACCAACAACTGAAGTTCATAAATACGTTTTTATCTACACACATTGTATATGTGTACGCATGTCTAAACAGATAAAGACTAGTTTTCATGGCATTTTTCAGGAACTTAGCTTTATTTTGTTACAATTGTGTTACTGTCATCATAACTCATGTACGCCAATCTTTGAATAATATTGCAAAAGATGTTTCCCCCCCACTACAGAGTTACATTCAGGAGGTTACTAAATACATCCCCAAAATGTGACATTTTGTGTTATTATGAATTTCAACTTTAACTAACACTAATTAGAGGTGTACCAGATGACTCTGATTAAACTAGTGGGTAGTGCTTATTCAGATTTAATGTGAGCAATCTGGACATTTTGAAAAACAGCCAAGCTGGGCTCAAATAAAAACCTGCCAAAAATCCAAACTCTGAATTCAGCCAGGCATGTAAGACTGGTTCCCATGAACATTAAAAATAAAATTAAAATCAGTCGGAAGTCTTGGTTTCCTTCAAAGGAGACAACATCTTCCTCATACCCTCAAGAAATATTTGTGCCTTATACATGCTGCCCTTTCAAAGCCACCTCTCAGCACCCAGAACAAAACAGGGAAGATGAACCAGAGAGGTTATTGTTTCTGTCGAGAATATCAGCTCCAGCATTGCTGGGTACTGGTTTCTCGGTGAGGGTGGAGTAAAATAGGAGGAGGGCAGCTGCCAGTTGAAACACGTTTTCCAAGACTGTCATCCAGAAATCTAGAGACATGTTTTTCACTAGCTTTTAACTTAAAACACACTTTACAGAGACATATCTTATTCATCTGAACCTTTGAACATCTGATGTAAGGTGAGATTTAGGAATCAAATATAGAGGGCTGAGTTTTCTGCTGGTGTAAGATGACATAACCACTTCAGATAATGGACTTGCGGCTGCTTATACTCACATTTGGATTTTATAGATTTCCACCACCACCCTGCATATTGTTCACTTGCAGTGCATGTTTTCTATTTACACTGGTGTTAACTTGGAAAGAAAAATCAGAATCTAACCCACTGTGAGACAGTGTATCCTAACAGGAGCCCAAGTAGAGCTAAATCCATCAATTTGGGTAAATTTAAGCAATATGAAGGTCTCAGGTCAAAATTCAATTTGTAGTTATCTCTTCTTTTACACATACTCCAAAACTCAAGGTTACAAACATGAGAGCACTGAAGATTTAAGGAAAGGGCTACTTTTATACTGTCTGTTCCTGTACAGTGCAAAGTAGTACAGAACTCCTCCAGGTGAGCTTATTTTCAAAAGCTGTATTTCCTTAAAGCAAGATGTCTAGAGACAAGTAAGGACAGCATAGATGCTAACCCGAACTACCCTGTGCATATTAAGGTTTTCTAGACTGAAAACGTGCCTTTTAAGGTAAAAAGGTCAAATATTTAAGATGTTTAAGAGATCTATCTCCTATTGGGGAACAACCAAATTATTTGGTTTCAATGAGACTTTGTCTACATTGTTGGGAAAAAAAATCATGCTCTCAATCAGTTTAGGTTTTTAGAAATTACTACCGGACTTTTTTCATCCTCTATTTTTAAAAATAATTTGCTCCCCTAAACAAAAAGTAAGTTCTTGCTTTATTAAATGTGACTTCTTTTAAAACTTTCCATGTATGTTTTGTGCTTGATTTGAATGGCAAGAGCATATTAATCTATTGGAAACTCATTACCATTAAACCTTTTGGTTCTGTATGCAAATATCAGTACAAAATTGTACAAATATGGGCAGGGTTTTTTTCATCTGCGGTATTTTGTTTTACAGAGTGAAATTGCCCCAAAATAAATTTGTGTTTGAGACTATCAAAAACTCATACTTACATGGTTTGAAAATTTGTCTGTAAAATAAGGACATTTAACAATAAACTAATATTTCTAAAGTAGGCGTCATCAAAAATAAACATAGCTCGTGTAGGTTAGGTTTTTTACTCATTAGTGTATCAGCCTGTTGGAGAAATGTTTTGGAAATAAAAAATGAAAAATTACCAACATTAGCACATGATTACAAAAGAACTAACTGTATGTTTTTCTAATCAACTGCTAAAATAATTTTAACATTGTTTAACCATATCGTTTTAATGCAGTTTATTTCAGCTCCCAACACTGTTCCAAATATCTATTTTAGCCTATATTTCACAATGGATAACTACATCTATAATCATTATTGGTCATTGGTCATTAATTTATTTGGAGTACATACCTCTGTGGGCAGTAATTACTGCGCAGACTTCAAAAAGATATCATTAACAAAATGAGAAGATAGAAAGTATGTTAATTACTGTAAATGTTCTACTGGTTTCTCTCTGGAAAAAGCATGCCTGGAGATTAAGATGTAATTTTTTCCTAGAGGATGTCGTGTAACACAAAAAGATAAGAAAGAAAAATAGAGTAAGTTACAGGACCAGGAAAGAGGACTTTTTCTGGCACTTCCAAGATTCATTTTAAAAACTTACACTAATGTTCATGAATCAAAATTAAAACAAATGTATTTCATCGAGTCTGGTTTCCAGTACTTTCAGGCAAAAAGCCTTTTATGTCAAAGTGTGGTAAAAGTAAGAATTTTCAGACACTTGCATTCTTGGATTTAATTTTGTATTTGCAAATTTGGGTCCTACATGCTTATGTGCAATCCACTGCCATTGAATTCATCCATGTACAATTTTATCTCTAACAAGTGATAGTGGGTTGAAAGGTTAACCAACATTATGGGCCTTGGTAGCATGTTTTCTATAGGTAGAGGTCTTTGTATGCTCTGTAAATAGATGGTTTTCACCAGTGAAAATCGTTTTCCCAAATGCAGCAAAAACAGTTTCCAGACCAAAATTTCCAGCGAGCACTAAGACTCGATGCAAAACGTCATTTGTATCTGCTATGTGAAGCTTTACCATCATGTAGCTTGGAGTTCAGAGCTGGCTGTTTTCAAAAGGTTCAGAGCAGGTTCTACAAAAAATCTGGGCTCATTACACTTCTCAATTCATTTATTCTTAAATGCAAGACCTTTTAGACGGTTATTACAAAAAAAAACCAGGGAATATACTTTTGTTGTTTTCCCCTGAGATACTATGATGGTTATGCTTCAGTTTCTCCTGAAGCATCGTCTGAAATAGCATGTTAGGGAAATATTTTGATTTAAATCTGAACCTTTCCAGCATAAAACACATTTCCACAAACCATAACATAAACAGCCTTTTTCCTGCAGCAGCAATGCCACCAAGACCCTGTGCATGGTCTTAGTTCATAGCCTGGTGCACGGACTTGCATATTCTTGACCTATGAGGCAAAAAAGTCTTCCTATTGAAAGTGTGCGGATGTGCATGGTGAGAGTGTGCTGAGAGAAAACAGCATTGTCAGACATCCAGCTCAAAATCTTGTTATCCCCTTAACCATAAAACTCTTCAGGCTTCCCCAGGAAGATGTTTTTATAAAATTGTCTGGGAAGGCACTAAGCAGGATGATCTGTTGCACATGGTCAGGAGCACATCAGCAGAGACAGGAAAGCAGAGGGTGACTTCATATCTACAATAATGCCCGACCAAAAACTACAGAGTCATTCTGGATTTACGTCCATGGGACTACACAGAACCTGGGTGTGTGAATGCCTGTGGAAAAGAAAGCAAACAGAAAGCCTCATGATTGTTGACATGGATGTGCTGGATTCATCTGAATCAACATTTGCCAGTGTGGTTTTTGACGTATTTACCCAGCTCTGTATGAGACACCAGAGTGAATGAACTAAACTGAAAAAACAGTTTCCCATACAACAAAAATAAACACTTCATGGTTATCTGACTAGAAAATGTACCATGGCACAGCACACAGTGTTTTGTAGGCCATTGTGGGTCCCTTAATGCCCTTAACAAATCCTTAAATTGGCTATTTAACTGTAACGGAGATAGATCAAAAATTTAACTTCATACTAAGAGTCAAACTTCCCTTCAAAACCGAGCAGATTAAGCACCATCCACTGGTGTCCTTTCTGACAGCTCCACACCTGAGTGGATCATATTGACTAAACATCACAGACCAGACACATTCTTAGCTTTTGAAATAACTTCAGCTCAGTTTTTAAGCTCTCTGACAAAGCAGTCAAAACTCTGCTAACATGACTTACAGTTAAATTAAACATAAAAACATCATCATTAAAATATCTGTGATAAGGTTAAGACCTAGTGCCACATACACTTTCTAAAGGCAGCCAAAGAAAGATACAAACATTTTGGTCTGTGGTGCCTAGTCAGTATAGAAACATGACCATGTACACTGTGCTTATGCAGCATGTATGAGTTGCAGGCTTTCAATATTTTACAAATTTTTTCCTTTTACATATTCCCTTTCCTCAGCTTGACTCCTTTTTGCCACATTCACAATTAGTCATGCACTTTATCTGTTGATGTTTTATTTTAAATGTAAAGCCCTAGTAATTTTTCTGTGCTGTTTCTAGGAGTAACATTGCAAGAGATCAGCATAAAGCGTTTTGATTTTTAGAGTACAGTATAGCCAATGAAATCAATGTGTGCTAACACAGCATTGTTTGAAAAAACTATACTGACATGACATCAATGGTATGCAATAAGGGGTGGAGAATGTGCTGGGTTTGGCTGGGATAGAGTTAGTTTTCTTCATAGTAGCTGGTATGAGACTATGTTTTGGATTTGTGCTGGAAACAGTGTTGATAATGCAGAGATATTTTCATTAACATTGAGCAGTGCTTACACAGAGCCAAGGCCTTTTCTGCTACTCACCCCACGCCATCAGCAAGGAGGTTGGAGGCACATAAATTGGGAGCTGGGACAGCTGACCCCAGTGGGCCAAAGAGATATCCCATACCATATGACATCATACTCAGCATACGAAGCTGGGGGAAGCGGGAGGATGGGCGGACATTTGGAGTGATGGCATTTGTCTTCCCAAGTAACCATTACATGTGATGGAGCCCTGATTTCCTGGAGATGGCTGAACACCTGTCTGCTGATGGGGAGCAGTGAATGAATTCCTCGTTTTGCTTTGTTCATATGGCTTTCGAATTACCTATCAAACTGTCTATCTCACCCCACAAGTTTTCTCACTTTTACCCTTCCAATTCTCTCACCCATCCCACCCGGGGCGAGCAAGCAGGTGCGTGGGGCTGAGTTGCCAGCTGGGGTTAGACCACAACAGTACTTTTCAAGAAAAAATAAAACACTTCCCTAACAAAGATTTCTTCTTCCAAAGTTTTATCAAAATGTGAATGGAAGACATTCCTCTATATTCACACCTCACTAGCCACCTAGTATACGATTAAGGCATCCAGCAGTATAAACCTGATAATCCAGATACAGTTTTAGTAATTTGAAATCCTTTTAAAAATGCTTAGTTGGCCTTCAGTCTCCTCTAAGAGACAAACCAAACATTTCTCAAACAAAAAACAAGAGCCTTGAATACACATTTACTGTCCCAAATTATCTTTTCACTAATATCTCAACAATACCTTGGTTTACATCCTATGCATCTGGCAAAAATATGGTTTTCTCCACTTACACTTTGTCAAAAGGTCCAGTTCTTTGTATATAATTAAGGACGAATGACCAGACTTAGAAATAAATTACTTCTTCCTTCCTTCTACCTCAAATCTCTGCCCCTATTCAGTAGGTAAAGTGGAACATCCTGGAGTGCTCATGGATATTATCAGCTGGAAAAATCTGTCATAATAAAATACTAACTTCTTGCATGCATTTTTCATCAAAGCATTTTACAGGTGGTGTCATCGTTCCCACTTCCTCTAATAGAGGAACCAAGATGCAGATGTGATAAAGACGACATGCTTACAAGTCTACATCGAGGTACTCTAGCTGACAACCTTGGACACCCTTTAACTTTTCTAACTAAAAGCATAAGTGGGACTCATCAATTGAGATCAAGCGCTAAGGCAATCTCCCTATATACATCATTTGAGCCAAGTATCACAAAGGAAACAACTGAAGTCAGGGAAGCGTCTCCTGGAGAAAGCAAAGACAGGAAGAGAGGGCATCTTCCATGGGGGTCTTTGAGTGATGAGTACAGCCAGCTCTGATCTACCCTTAGTGGGAGGAAGATGGTTGACAGTTTGCTGCAGCTCCCCAAAAAACACAGTCAGATGTTTTTGGCACTCTCCAGTAGTGTCCAACTCATCAGACAGGCTTTCTAAAAAATCTGTCTTTTCCAGTAGGTGATGTTTTGCATTCAGATATCCACAGCTGATCCTAAGCATCAAACCTTTTAACATTAAACATTTCTGTGATGATGAGGACCCCACACAATGAGGCACTATTTTAGTGTGCTGCATTTTTATATGTTTGCCTGTGCTTTGGAAGACTTGGAAAATACCCGAAAAATTATCCTGGATCTGCTTCCTTCCTGATCAAACCAAGAGGTATTACATCATCTTTCCCCAATTCTTAGCATACAAATTCCCCTTCAAGTCCCTTCAATGCATTCCCCTTCACCTTTTGTATCGTATTCTAGTATTTCATCTTTGCTTCAAGGCACAGCACTCTACCAGTCCTTCCTGTGTGTCAGCCCTCCTTTCCTGATAGCAAACCTCCTGCTGGCTCTGCTCTTCTCACATTGCTCTTCCTGATGCTTCTTCATAACCTTCTTACTATTTTTCTTAAATGCTGCCACTTTTACATGAAATATCTGTTCCAGCTCTTGAGCACCAACTACTCTTTTCCACTAAAGTATTTATATTAAAATGTATTTCTATTAAAAATTATTTGTAAAGAAAAATTATCTTCAAAACTTAGAAAGAAAATAATTAAATGTAAACTGCAGAAAGATAGTTTGGCAGGTTTTTTCTGTTTGTGAAACCTGGGCTTGATATACAGTTTAAAACAATTATGAAGCTATTGAACTTGTAAAATATGCTGAAAATGAAAGGCAAAGAATGAACGTCAAGATAATACTTCAGTATAAGTAACCAATAATTGGGAGTGCTGCATTACTAATATGTACATTAAGGTAAAGTAATGCAATTAAGATAAAGTAATGCATGTTGGAAAAAACAGTGCTTGTTCCGAGTATAAAATGGCTGGCTCTCAACTAGTCATTATCACTTAGACATGAAGTCCTGCGGTTATGTTAGTGCCATGAAAATACTGGGCAAGTGCTTGGTAACAGTTAGAAAGGTCATTCAAACTTTGGAAATAATTAAGAATGGAAGAGAAAAGAAAAATAGAAGATATCTCTTTCACTGTACAAACTCATGCTTCTCCTATGCTTTGTAAACTATGTTAACTTATAAGCCCTCCACCTGGAAAAATATCTTAGAACTGGAAAGTATTCAGAGAAGTGCGACGAAGATGAATGGTTTCCATACAAGAAATTATTCAGTCGGATAAAACTTTTCATCCTGGAAAAGACACAGCTTAGGGGAAAAAAAAATGGAGGTCCATAACACTGACCAAGAGATGCAGAGAGATGGATTGCTCATTGCCGTTTTCAATACAGGAAATAGCGGCCATCAAAGGACTCTGGTTGATGCAAGTTCAAAACAAACAAGCAGTTTTTCATTCATATGTAGCAGTATTGCATAAATCCTTGCCAAAAGATGTGGCAGAAGCAAAACTTTACAGCATTCAAAGGCAGGCTTAATAAGTACTTGGAAAAGAGATCTGGAGAGGATTAGTAAATAGACAAGCCACAGTGGTCTTAAAGTCCCTGAGCCAGAATAGTTAGTGGCCAGAAGAATACTCAGTGGACAGATTTTAAACATTTGCCTAGTGCATACTGTATAATCTTCCACTGACATCCAGTTTCAGCCACTGTTGGAAAAAGAATAATGCCAGACAAGCCCACTTCCTGAACTACTGCTGTTGCTCTTATGAAATTATTTCTGAACATTATAACAAAAATACTCAGGACACACTTCATGTTTATGAGCAACATCATCTCTTGAAAAAGATAATCACAAGAGGAAAGAGGGTGACACTTCATTGGGCTGTCCTATGATCCAAGAGCAACTAAGATTTTAATAGCAGGAGGCAAACTCAGAATATGCCAGTTTAGAGATAATCTCACATGTACAAGACTGCTTATCTAAAACCATTTCTGTATGTTAGATCCAATTTGGGTTTTACACAGTTTAAGGCTGACTGGCACGCTCTTGATTTTATAATGGGATCATTCAGAAATGCACTGAATGTAGGTGAACAATCCTTTGGCTCTGAGGGAGGCTCTGAGTCTCCGCTTACCCTGTGTCCTCAAACACACCCAGGAGACTGCAGTGTGACAAGCTGCTGTCAGTGACCTTTTTGAAAATCTTGGCCAGTAAACAAGCGTAGGTTGCCTTCAACAGCCACATCACTTCTCAATATTCTATTCACCACTTAAGTGAAAAAGTACCCTCTCCTTTCTTTCTCGTCATATACTTCAACAGGGCATCCTATCAGGGATTAATAAAGAATAATCCAGCAATAAATTATAGCCAGATAATCTGAAACATATTTCAGGGAATGATGAGACTTTGGCTAGCGTACAGCACTCACAACACTTGGAACATCTCCTGTGTCAATGATTAACACTTCGCTGAGCGTTCTGAATACATAGGGTATTTCATAGGCAATAGCTGACCTTAATGAGGGCAAAAGATAAGTGAGCTTTTCAAATCATATGGGGGAAAAAAAGGGACTGAGAAGCTTTCAACCATGACAATATCCTGAGTCAACACATTGTCTCTGCAGAAGCAGAACTTCCTACAAAAATCCCTTGTGAAAGGTTTCAAAATACCAGTAATATTCAACCTTTATATTCCTTCTCGACAAACTACCAATACTTAGAAAAGTCTTGGAGTATGCATATTGCTGTGGGAAGATGAACACATCCGGGCCTTTGCTCCAGTAAGTTCGGGGAGTGTAACGTTAAAGGAGGTGCTAATCGGAAGCTGTTCCAATATGACACATAGCAGTAGCCTCTGAACGTCTTGCAGAACACACAGGTGAAGCTTATGGCCCTTCCCTGGATTTGTGCAATGCATCCAGAGGCCCTTATTACTTATACGAGGAGTGTATAACTGCTAGAATGAGATGCTAGACAGGAATGGCGTTGTTTTAACTATGAGCAATGCTTCCTCAGACACAACATACTATTTAGATGGACATCACTGAACGAAGCCTGTGATATCCTGTCTCTGAAGCACAGTAAAGAGCTGATTCACATCTCAACTATAGCAGAGTTACTGCCAGCGGAGACACAAGTGGATGTAAATAATGGCTGAAATATGCAGACCATGCCTAAAGCACAGTAGAAACAGAACATGTAACAACTAAACATGCTGCGCTATTCAAAACAAGGTGTTGCTTGGTGTTAGTGCCTTACATTTATGTAGAACTTCTTACTCTGACCAAATCCTCTTTCCTCAGGCTTAAACCCAGAAAACCTTGAGGCAGATGGAAGCAATCCACAGAAGGTGAGAGAGGAAAACAACATGTTTAGGCTTAAAACAATGCAGTCAACCCAGTTCTTAGAGAAGGTACTACAACACCATCACTGTCCCTGTAGAACGATTCGCAGATTTCTGACAACACTGTGATTCACAGATAGAGAAATGAAAGGGAAACCCACCCCGAGGGCAAGCCAGGCCTCGATAAACCTTGTTGTTAAAAGCATTCATGTGTCCAGGGAAAGTAAATAACCCTTCTATTGCATTCAACTGAAAGCAAGCTAAAAGGAGGTAGTTGCAGGATCTGAAAGCCAAGACTCCTCAAGATTGTAAGCTTGCCCTCCTGTGTATATAGGCCAGGAGATTTCCTCTGACATCCCACACACTGTCTTGCTCCCCACTCCTGCCCACACCCACCCTCTCACCTTCACTTGTTGCGCTTGGCTGAGGCACATCTTCCATCCGCTGATCTCCCTTCAATCCAGGCTTTCTTGCTGCCCTGACTTTAGATCCAGGCAAGACCATTGCAAGGCTCCATTAAAACTTGGAAAATTAAACGATAAGAAAAATAGAAAGAGCACACTGTTTCATCAAAGAAGTGTAAAAAACCTTCCTTTCCTCACTTGACATTCAGAAGAAAACAAGAACATTAAATATTTACTCAACTAGTCATTCCTGCTTAGGTCTTCTCACAGCTACAATACCCACCCCAAATTATCTCCTCCTGCCTGAATCACAACAGGATTTAGCATTACCCTGTGGTACCTCCCTTTATAGACTGGCAGGTGAATCAATTAAATCCCCACAGCTGGTTACCTGGAAAACCACTGCACTTGGTTTAGACAGCTGTGGCCCTTCCTCTAGCAAAAAGGAGATGATTAACTCCTTCCTAACCATCTCCTGGACATTGGGTTTATAACCCATTTCATACGCCATAATCACCAATCAAGAACTCAAAAGCCCTTAAAACTTGAGTAAAATAAAAGCTGGAAAAATACCCAAACCGCTATGTTACATCTGATTGGTTTTTTTACTGCAGAGACCTAGCCTATTAATTTCCATTAAGAAACTAAATTTGATAAATAGATAACATTATACAAAGAAAATGTAATTAGCATGTAGCCTTGGTAGATGTAAACTTACTGGTACCCAGGAGTAATAGCAGTTTATGTGAAAACTAGAATGTTACCATAATTATGAAAATGAATGTATAATTTATGCACAGAAGATGGAAAATATGCAAGGTGTGTAGAGGAAATGATTATATTGCATTTTCTTGTTTCTATTGATAGATGATAAATCTTTAGAATATGTTGACACCATGCGTCAGTCTGCATGATTTTAGGATGGCCGTGATTTCTGATAAACTTTTTTTTCTTTTGTTTTTAATTAAACTCCATTTTACAACAGCAGCTCTTCCCCTGCTTTATTATGCCAAAGAAGCATATGGAAATATAAACTCTGAGATGTTACTGATTTATTTTGATGTTGGAGCATTTTGCTCTTGTGTAAACATTTCTTGTGACATGAATATGGATAGTTTCAAATCTTAGAAGAGTTCATTACTAAAGGTAGCATATGTTTTTGACTCCTGAACCATGAGGGAAATGAGAACACCCAGCTTGCCAAACAGTAAATTGTAAACAGTTGGTACACCCCTAAGCAAAAGACTGAAATAATTACTGTATCTGTGTTTTAGAGTAGCCAGCTCATTTTTATGTCTCATTTTTGTTTGTTTTTTTCATTTTGCTGATTTAATGTTTTTCTGCAAGGTTTGTAGATGCAGTCTAAATATATACTTTGGGCCTGCAGCATCATGATTCTAAGTGTGCAGATGTCAGTGTGAATTCATGGATTCCCAGATACCCTACGACCATGTATAAAAGCCTGCGCTGAAAGAGGCAGTCAGCTGTTTCACTTCCAGAGCTACTCATAAAATACGTGTATTTTTTTAACCTGGACTCCATCTTGCAAGGTACCAGGCTTCTCCAGCCCATCGACGCATTCTGAATTTTCTCACTGATTTGAATATCATGAGAAACTGAGGCCAGTAACTATTCTGGCATACTTGCACACAGCATGGCCAGAGCTGAATGACATGAATGGTTATTAATTCTTACTATGATTTTCCAAGGAGCCTGGCATCCTTGTGACCCTGCCTCTCATAGAGCTTCCCATCGAAACAGTTTAGCTCGTGCTAGAAGTGTTCCCTGCTGTTGCAGCAGCAAGGTCCCAGGCTGTGCTCTGCCGTGCCTGGGGATGCCTCCACACACACACGCATATGGCCTTGGAGAGTGTCCTTTTCCTTTATGAGACAGTAAAAAACTGGGAGCTAGAAGGACGCACAGGTAGTTCTTCAGAGACACATGAGACACTACAACATTTAACTGTATGCTGCCTCTCTCCTCCTTACTGACATTTTTCATTGCTCCTGCTGAAAATCAGGCACCCAGCCTTGCCCCTCCAGGCAGGAGAGAGTGCGGAAGGAGCTGGGTGGGGAGTTGCACACACCAGTCTGGAGCACAGAGGCTAACAAATGGGGTTTGGGTATATGCACTCTGTCCTGGTGCCTGCTTGGACTCTTGGCCATAAATGCTCACCTGTGGCTAGGTTACAACGCTTGATTTTCCTTCTCCTCTGCAATTTCCAAAAAAAGAGAAAGGCATTTCACAGAGTATCTGATGGTTTACTGGTTTAGGCACTTACTCAGGATTTGCGGCCAAATAATCCCTAGCATACCTGGTTTGGATTAGGGATTTGACCCTGCATTTTCACCATCCCAGGCTGATTCCGTAAACAGGAAACCATAAACAGGTTACTCCCACTTCTCTGCCTCCACCTTCCCTAAATCTCTGTCTTACACATACTCTGAATACAGCCACACCCTTGGACCCTAGGATCTCATGGCAGTGGGACACCTAATTTAAAACTCACACTTCAGGGCTTCCAAACCACCATCCATTGATTGCTTTTTCCCATATTTTTCCATACGCGCAGCAGAAGGGTTGGTGCCCTTTGCAACATGCATCATCTAAGGATTTGGATGGAGCTGAAATGGTAGATGAAGCACAGATACAACTTTAAACGTAGGAGAGAAAGCTCCCCAGTCACCCAGGTGCAGCCTCATCAGAGGATTGCTTATAAACTGCATCCAGCACTCCAGATAAATCTGTCCTGGACGTCAGTATTTAAAGCAGATCTGAGGTGCTTATCTATCTTTGGAAATCTGGGTCAAGTGATTTGGCTAGGTTCATGCAGCAGGTTGACAGCATAGCCAGGATTAGGAATCTTGGGTCCTGTGTCACAGGTTATTCCTCTCTCCAGTGCATGACATTACATCCTCAGCACACAAACCAAACGTATGACATTCACAGCAAATGCTGACTACAGGCTTGACTTGAATTTAGGGAGCCACCGCACTGTGCATAATATCATAAGCATGTATGGGTGCATACAGTCAAAAAGAACAAAAACTCATCCGAAAGCAAGACATTTCTTTACGCATGTCCCCGTCCTGGGGAAGAGGAGAGAAAGAATAGCATGTTACAGATGTGATTGGCATTGTTTAGCATAATAATGGACTGTCTTGTCAGACACCGGTAAAGAGCATAGTATCAGACCAGGGACAGAGGCCACACAGCCTTGCCTGGCCTCCACCTCCCCATCAGTACCACCACTTCACTCAGCCCTCAAGAACCTGTAGAGTCAGGCAGCTTCACGTCACCAGCATACACTGGGTACTCCTCTTGGCATGCAAGTTGGCTTGCAACGCAACTTTGTGATGCATTGCAAATATTGAGAGAAGTACTTCCCAGGAGCAAGCAAAGATTTATACACCCTCAGCACAGGCATAATCAAATCAATTTTTCTTAAAATTAGGCTTGATAGTTCAACACTTGGGCCTGATTTCACATTAAGTACTTTTGAAGAAAGGCAAATGGGGTCTAACATTCAGATTTGTAGCAGTATACTAAATCAGGCATGTATCATAAACCTTTCACACAACTCTAGAAAGAATCCCTTTTGTCCCTACAAGAGTTATATATTTGGCAAATTCATCTCTTGTGTAACGTTATTGTCTTCCAGTGTAGTTACATGAAGGATGAATTAATCCTGTTACCAAATGATTTTTTACGAACAAATAATTGAGGCTTACTGAATGAGAAATAAATAGACTGCTATTTAAAAGCCAAAGTGAGACAAAAACTGCTTCCCATATTAACTCCTTTAAATCTCTGCAAAAAAAAAGTGTCAAAGGTCAGGAAATATAACACAACCCTGAACTGCAACGTTGCATGCTCTTTCAGCAGAAGATGAACTCAAGTACTAGTGAAGGACAAGGAATTGATCAAGCAGCAACAAGTTCATTCTTCCAACATATAAAGAGTAGAACATAGCTCCTTTGTTCCACATTTGTTCCATGCAGCTATCAGCCAGAATTTACTTCAGCTTTCACTCAAGTGTCATTGTGTGGATTTATTCAAAGAGTATGGATGGAGCGGTAGCACAGAGATAACTGCCCCATTCCTCTCTCTCTCATCTCCACATGTGCTGTGCTGGGCTCCATTAAATGTGATCCACCTCTAGTTTTTAGGTAAAATAAAATGTAAAGTAGAAGAGAAGAGGAAAGAAATGTTTTAAGAGAAACAAATGGGTGCAAAAGGTCACAAAGTGTAGAGTAGCAAGTTTGGAAAGTCCTCAGAAAAGATCCAACATGCTTGTGAATTATGTTATCTGAGTACAGCAGATTTTATGGTACCAGGTAGCACTTGGGTGACAGTCTAAACTCTATTCTGAATGGGTACAGCACAAATATAACTTAAGGAGTGACCCTTAAGAGAGATTGCTCTTCCCTGACTGCTTGTTGTTGTTTATGTCTTTGGTCATACAGCCTTCACCCTGCTTTCGCTCTTCTGCTCTAGCTGCTCTTCTTGAAAGTTTCGGTATCACCTCAGCACATCTTAAGATCTTGGACCAGAAGGACATTTCATTTGGTTCATCTGACTTGCTAAACATGTGGTACGGATTATACCACAATTTAGTATACCCCAGTGGTATATCGCACATCAGTATACCCAAGGCAGCTGGCAAGGTCCTGTGCAAGCACTGGCAGGTGGGGCAGGACTGCCCTTCTCTGAGCATTCCAGCAGCAGAGGGGAGAAAATAACCTCAAGGGAGGATTGCAGAAGAGCCGATCATTGCTCCAAATTTGTTCCTTATCATTTGCTCCTCCCAGGAGGAACAAAACTCCTGGTTGTCTCAGGTACACCCCTCCCCAGCGTCACCCTTCTAGGTTCACTCAACACTGACCAACCTGTGGGGGACCTCCCTCACAAAGATCCTCTATGGGAGGATTTTCTTTCCCTTTGGAACATGCATTGTGGAGAAAGATGGTAAAAACTGCCATAACACAAGGTTACATTTGGCTCAGTGTTTCTGGTATGCTTTTCCTCCAGTTACAACAAAAGTTATCTATCCAGCTCCCTTGTTTCTGTCCTGAAGGAAGTTTTCATCTTCATTAAAATTCATTGTTCCCTATTCTTCCTCCAGGGTTTCTTATTGTTAATTCTATATTTGCTATCACTGTATCTACTACAAATATCCCAGCTCTGCTTGTCCTCCCCTCTGTCCTCTGTAGGCTTGGTCACAGCCACTTCCTACTACTTGTGTTTTGCTACCAAATGATTTACCAATCAACTTTAAAGAACACTTGAGCATTTGTATGTCACCAGGGAAGATCGACATGTCTGTGGCCATATCCTACTTTTATCGACCTCTATTCAACTGCTCGACAGTCGCTTCAGGCCTTTTCTCTCTCAGAAGCCTCTTGCATTCAAACCCTTATGTCTCATCACCTAACTTTCTGTTTTCTGTTTTACAGGTAAGAAAGCCCAGAGAGATGAAAAGCACCCAGAGAGCTGTACCCAGTTTTTCCAGATCCTTGGCTGATTGACTATAAACTAAGCCATTCATCTTTCCTTTGTGATTTCCTATACCACATGGATGTTCTTCCCCTTTTTTGTACTGCTGCCTTATCTCACTCTCCTGGAAATGTTTTTGTTCTTAAATCTCATCTGAAAACTTTCCAATTCCCTTTCCCTTTTTTCGTTGTTACCCAATCATTTCCTTTCCATTCTTTCCCCTTCCCTTTTCCCTTCTTCTCTGGCCCTAAAGTCGATGTAGGTTTCAAAAATAATTCTGATGCTATTTCTTCTTTATTTCTGTTTTTCTTATGTTCATGGTACTCTATCCTCAGAGATTGTTTTTCGTTTTGCCTCCCTGAGAGTCACTGTGGCAATCTGTGTAAAACATTCCTTCTTTTCTTTATCTCTCTCTGCAAAGCATTTTGCACTACTTTTTATGGGGATGCTTTTATATAAATAAATTAGATTCTGATTGTATGGGAAATGAAAAAACTATAGTAGCAAGCTCTGAGGACAGGAAGGATTACAAATAGCAATATTTATTCTTTAGCCATCTTTATCTTAAAAAAAACCCCAAACACAGGGATAACACACTTAAAAATTTTGGTGCGCAAAACATAATTTCTGAGTCCTCATGATAATTCAATTTTGTACTAGATAGCCCATTTTGGGAAACCACTCAAAGCAAGTCCTTAAATAAAGTAAGTCCCAGAGAGAGAGAAAAAAAAAAAAAGAGAGAGACTTATCTGTAGTTAAATCCAGGTCTGCACTTTCAGAGAATGCAGTGGTATTCCTCATCCTCATACTCGTTTTGACCTCCATGTTGTGCCTCATTATATCCTGTCTTTAATATATAACATTTCAGGTATAGATACTCTTTTGCTTCAGTGTCACCAACAGGAAAAGAAAATAGTACTTAAATCTGTAACAGCTGCATACGCTTCCCCCTAAACCGAATGCACTGTAGATGTGCGAGCCTTCACTATTAAATATTTTCAGCTGCTTATGTGATGTACACATGTGGCAAGTTAGCAAAGCGTTAGCTTGCAATGCTTCCAGCCAGTCATATATCTTTTTTCTCCATGTGTTGTTGTCTTCTATCTTATGCACATCGATATAATCTTTACTACCTATCTGCACTTTTTATAGTGCACCTAATATAAATCTACCTGAATGTTTGCATAACAGGCAAAAATATGTGTTTTAATATGGAGAGTTAGACAATTAAATGGAGAAATCCATTTTATGAAATTCCATCAGTCTCCAATGTAAAAAGGTGCATGGGCTCTATTTGCTTTTGGAAGAAAAGAAGGGTTTCAGTTTCTCATCATGAATTCTCATTATTCAGAAATAAGACAGTCTTGTCAGCTCTCACACACAAAACATACTCACATTATTGTCCTCTAGACCCTAAAATATACTCACCCCAGCTGCAATGCCTCAGATGAGGGAGAGTGGTGGGCTGCTGGGGTAACAAGGCTTCTCCATCATTTGGATGAACCTTGCCTCATGCTCCTCTCCGCGGCACACAGGTTGGGTCTGCTACTGAGCAGCATCGCTTGGAGATGCCATCATGCCTGCTTTGCACCCTTTCAGATCGCTATGCACCAACATAAACCCCAGAGAAAACAAAGCTTGTTCTGGGTAGAGCCTGGGAGCTTTGACTCCAGAAACACAAATGTCCACAGAAGTAATTTGTGTCGCTCTCCTTGCCATCCGCGCCACATCGACCCACCTTTGGCACTCTGCAATGCCTACACTAGCACTGTGGGTTCTCATGGTGGCTAAAAGACATGAACAAAAAAGAATAAGGACAGAAATTCTCTTTTTGTCCATCCAACACAGCAGTTGATTAAGGCAGCCAAGTCCTTGGCACACAAGACTTCCGCATTTCCTGCGGAAGAACTGAAACCCCCATGTTTTTCCTGATGTTCTCATTCGGTCTAATAAAGAGATAACACTTCTTTCTACAAACCTGGTCTCAATGATTTATGGCCCTTCAATGTAGAAAAAGCTTCAGTCGGCAGCAGCCCACACATACAAAGATCCCTCAGAAATTATCACAGTGTTTTGGTGCCTGTGCAGGCAGTGAGTGACTGGGGACTTTCACTCAGGGCCAGTCTGCTCACACAGAGCTGATGACATGGATGCATTGGTCTGCCCTTTTGCTTTATGCCTATTAGCACTCGCAGAACCGATTGTGTTTCCTGTCACAGCTCAGCTATTATCAAGTTCTGCTCTTCATATGTGGACCACAGTGAATTTGAACCAACTCCAGCAAAACATAAAGAGAGATACTTTGGATTCCCATATGTGACAGGATACGGTTTGACCTGTGTGGCCCACAGTTCCTATGCCTTAATCGTGAAAATCCCTTGCAAAGTCAATGTGTAAAGCTGTAGGTAGACTCATTTAGATTTTATCCCTGTTATTATAACACTAGACAAATCAGACACTGACTTCGACTTACTGAAGTACAGTGTGTCCTATAGATAGCCACTTGTATTATTTCATATATGACTATAGCTAGAAAAAAATACAACTCCGTGCGAGAAGATTTGAGCCAGATTTGAGGTCACCTTATCTAGACCTATTGCTTATACTGAGGTCTCCAAGTAAGTTTTGAAATGCAAAAGCCAGATTTTATTACAATATAAATTAGAATGCTTAACTTTTCAAACAGAGAAACATGAAAATGAAACAAGCACTACCATAGATGCCTACAGCATTAAGACCATTACATCCAAATTTAGGCTCCTAAATAAAATTGCTTAATTATTCACAGGCACTGCCCAACTGGAAGCTCTGACTTCAGCAGAGAATTATGAGTATTGAGTACATAACCATGCATAATTAGGAAACTTAATATCAGTTTAGGACTACATTTTAATCCTAGGCATTTGAAAATTTTAGTCGACATGTGAACGTACTAGCTGTACATGTAAGGTTTTGCTGTGGGGCATCCAGATACATGTCTTCAGCAATTCTGAAAAAATGTAAATTCAGCTAGGTCTCCCCAGTGGCTTACCATGTTTCTCTTGTTAATAACTAACAGTTTTAAGAGTTACCCATATGTTTTTTGTCAGTCTTCAGCTTTCTAGGATTACGTGTGTACCATGTCTTGAATGACAGAAATATCATGATCTCATAATTTATACATTGTTAAGTAACTATGTATTGTGCCCATGTGAAGCACCTTAAAAACTGCTATTTATGTATTAAATCAAAGCAGATCTATCTTGTGCCTTTCTCCAGATGTAGAGATCTGAGGGGAGGTGGCAGTATTAGTACAGCTGTATGGCAAATCAGCAAGGCTGCTGGGCAGAGGTCACAGTTCTACCTCTTAAGCACAGCTCACTGCCAGGTTACTCTGCATGCCTCCAAGCACGTTGGTGCTGTAACCATTCAGAATGGACTTTCCAGCTTTTTTCTTAGGTACTGTTGATTCTTATAATGGCAATTAAATTTACAGATTCAGTAAAACCATAAAAGCAGCACAGATAGCGTTGAGATAACATTTACCTTTTTTCATGTTAATTCAGTCGACCTTCTCTTGTTGACTTCAAAGTGAAAAAGATGTAGTAATAAATGTGAAATTAATATGCATTTCAGGACTCATGTAAGCACACAGCTCCATATTTAAAAGTCACAAGGATGCTCTCTCTTTTACCCATTATGGCTCTTAACGAAATAACTGCATTCGTTTCCTAAATAACCTGAGTTCTGAGACAAACATTGATAGGTAATGTTCAATGTCAAAGAACAATGCCGTTGTCCAGGGATGAAAAGGTGATGTAAATATTGCTATTGTTTACACAGTAAGAAAAAAAATTTCTACAGAGGTATCTAAATTCATATAATGATCCAGATGTATGTCATATTCTGTCAACATTCGTGTAAACTTAAGCCAGTTTTGAAAAGTAACTAGTGCTTATGAGTGGGTTTGTACCAACTGAGAGGGCTCAAAAAACACCTGTTCCCAAATTCTTTAAATGGATCTTATCGTAGTCACCCCAGAACTTCAGGATCCTGAAACTAACCCCTCTTGGCAATCTTGGTAAAAGTGACAAGATTCATACTCATTTGTCAGCTTTCTGTGAGAAGAGACCTAATTCAGACAGCATTGTCTCTGCCCTACAACTGACTGACTATAATCTCTTTGAAGAGGTGGAGATCAGTTGATCTATACGTAGTGAGTAATTATATCAAAATTCTCACACATGTTCTCAAACACCACCAAAACCATTATTGAAGCATTTGAATTTCACATAAATCTTTACAGATATCTGCAGAACCTGTAACTATCAAAGCAGAACAATTGAAATAACTCCAAAATTATATTGGACTAGTCCAGCATTATTTGCAATTGAATTCTGCTTTGCATGGAAAAGCTTTACACCTAGTATCGTTAGAAATAAATATTATTATTCTCAGTTGTAGTCAGGATCAAGGTTTCACTGTGCTAAGTGCTGAATATTCAGAAGAGACAGTCCCTGCTCCAAGGAGGCTGCTAGTTTAAGAGACAAAAAAACAGAATCCAGATGGGGAAATGTGATACAACATACAAGCACAGTGGTTAAGGTGATGATAGCTTCACATCTTAGCCAAGAGCCTGCAAACTGCACAGAACTGGTTGATATCCACACCCATACAGTAACCCATTGATTCCAGTGGGGCTCTGACAGACAGCCAGAGCTTCCTTGAAAGCTCTAATGCCGAAACAGGGGTGTATTAATTCCTCCTCGAAGGCTTTTTCCCCTTCTATTTTATTAATTCTATTTGAGCATTTCTCTCTTTTTACTACTTTCATTTTTACCCTCTACCTATACTTTTAATCAGCATATATAATTAAAACTGTCCAAGGTAACTTTTGCTTTTTTAATAAAAAAATAAATACTAGCTATTTTCAATTTTAATTTTCAAGCATTTCCTTCATTCTTTCAGTTAAATCCCTTCTCAACTAGTTATACCTTTCACAGTCTTCTGCTTTTACTGTTTAATTCCATCCCTTCCTCCTTCTCAAATCTTGGAGTTACTTTAAACTTTTAGTTCTTGTTCCCTCTCCCTCGCCAAATTCTCAGAGAATCAAATTACTTCTTCTACAGTCAGCACAATGTCTTGATTATCATTACATTGTCTAATTTAATCTTTACTAACCCATTCAGCAATATGAATTCCAAAATAAAGTACTATACGAATAATAGTGTGAAAATAAACTGTCTAGTAATGATTAGAACTCCTGCTGATTGCCTGGCTTTATGTGAAATGATGGCAATCACATGTTCAAAGCATGCCAGCTGAAGTGTGGCTACCATACTTAGCAGTTTGGTTTCTTATGTGACAGTAGTATGAAACACAGCAAAGAACCTTTCTATGGCTGTACAGGCTTACATGGTGCTTAATGAGAAAGCTGTGTCAGAACTGACAGTGAAGATGGATCTTTAATACAACAACAGGTAAGCTACAAAATGTGAGAGAACAAGATTTGGTGGTGGAAAAATCAAGCTGTTTGCTGTATAAAAAAGCTTGCGATTGAACGAGAACCAGACTGGAGGATGAGTCACGGCAGCTGTCTCCCGTGCTCCTTGTGCCTCCTCCTCCAAGGGGAAAGAGCTGTCTGAAGTGCAGTATTTGGAGTTGAGGGCTTTTGCTTTCCTCTGGTTTTAAAATAGCAAATATGCAGTGTTGAGTGTTTATGGCAGCAAAGACTACGAAAGACATGCATCTAGTTCTTGGAAGGGGGAATAAGTTTTGAGATGCTTCTTACTTCCAGTAGAAGCTCACAGTAAAGTTGACTTTTTAGTTGCTGTATCTCTGTCAGACAGGAGTTGTAATTTTGGCGGTATTGTAAGGACAAACATTCCTACTGCCAAAAAATGTCCTTTTGTCAGCATAGTTTTCCACTTGGGGAACTAGCAGAAACTATGCTGACAAAAGGAC
Organism: Steatornis caripensis; assembly: GCA_013398225.1. Lineage (NCBI taxonomy): Eukaryota > Metazoa > Chordata > Aves > Caprimulgiformes > Steatornithidae > Steatornis > Steatornis caripensis. The sequence goes on from VZSC01011568.1 coordinate 805,119, forward strand.
ATTTTCGCTGGCATACAGTGAATCTACCTGAGGAAGGTCTGCTGATAAAGCTACGACAACAAACATTGTACAGGTAGACAAAGAAATTTCTGCCTTCTGCAGAGATGCGTTTATTCTGTTAGGAGATGCTTCCATTGCCCTTCAGGAGTCACTGTGGATGCAAATTTCATCCCAGAGACTAAAATGATCATAACTGAACTCTGCATTTGGACTGATGACGACAAATCTAACAAGTGAGTGGATTTCAAAGTTTCTGTAGTATAGTCAGGAATCACGAAGCAGAAAGATCCTCACGTGACATAGGTGATTGCAAGGCATTTCCATATTAACACTGAAGTACCACATACCTGGGTTGGGTGTTACCCCTGTACAAACCACAGTCTATTGCCACATACATGCTCAGCCTCAGAAGCTGCCAGTTTTGCACACAGAGAGGCCCACCGAAATTCTCCAGGAGCCGCTTTTCCGGCAGCTGACCATGCAATGAGCTGCAGAATCATAGCCCACAAATACCAGAACGAATCTGTATTCATAGAATGCATTTTACAGCTGCTACTAGGTAATTCAGTGATAACCTGTTTGTGAAACAAGTATAAGTATCATGGTACAGACGCGAAAATACGGGCAAAGTGTCATAAGAAACATTTGATATACACTGTATTGAAAGATTATTCGAACCTCCTACAATTTGAGTTTATTTTATTGGTATAATTATACATTCTTGAACATTGGCTTACACTGTACTTTAAAACCAGTTTTATAGCTTCCATATTAGATGACTACATCTTGCGTATGTTGGGATTATGAGTTGGGAAAGACACAAGATTTATGCGGTCACTTCTAACTTGCAACTTCCTGAGCCAATGCTCTCGTTGCTAGCATAATTCTTGGTTCCACACAAAGATCTTCAAGAGCAGGCTAGACTTTAGCCATGCAACTCTCATTAAAAGCAGCTGGGAGAGTAAATCTTCGTGTGACTAAAATGCAGGGATATGAGTTTGCCAGTAATATGCCTCTCAGTCTACGTGACTAATCAGTCTCATCTGTGATAGCATGATACAGGTAACTATGAGGGACATGCTTACATTTTACTATGTTTCATTAAGCTGTAAATCAATCACCTTTTTGGAAAGTGACACTATCACATTGACACATGATTATGCTACCTCGGATGCCCCTAAGGAGACACATTGCAACCCTATTTCACACAGTGCACATGGAGGTTATTCCCTCACCTCAGGTTCATAGATGGCCTTAACCATCCCAAGGCTCTTCCTACACTCAGAGAATGAACAACAGGAAAAAGCAATACAACAATTGTTAGAAATTACTATTCGAGCCAGGACTTCCTATCGCTTTCAAAGTTTGACAAGTGCATATGCCTTTGCATAACTAAGTAGATGTTTGCACTGCAATTGCATTAAGTTCTTCAGTGAACAGTACCAATGGTGAATTTGTAAAGGTATTTAAATGTTTTGATTTAGTAACGGAGTTAGATAGGAATCTAAGTATACTTCAAAATGCCCCCTGAATTCTAGCATACTACTGCATGCAGGTTCATTCATTTGAAATGTGCGCATAGCCCACATTCCTACCAGGGCAGGATTTGGGATTGACTGCAACACGGATTACACGTTTGAATGTTCTGAAAGAGGCATCCAAATCTTCATGCCATAAGTTTTGCTGAGATTATTGTACCATTATATTTTCTCAAATGTAATAATGCTACCATTGGACATTTATATAATTTTCTGTGTCTTCTGTTGGCCCTTTTTCCCAGGGTGTACATTTATAACCTGAGGTTATAAATAATTAATAAAATTTAATTTTCAATACTATGGAAAAGGATATGCTTGCTGTACCTTTAATAAAGTAGGTTATAACAAAACGAACACGTGAGCTTTGACTGAACAGGAGGTTGAGATAACCTGTGATATTTTCCAAATGTAAAAAAAAAATATTGCTTGGCTAGTTAGTGTTGTATAATGTAGCTATTAATTTCAATGGGTTTATGCCACAATAGAATCCTCTCAGTAATTTTAAATACGTTTGCACAAAATGACCCCAGCAGCTGAAAGAATGAATCCTATTTCGTTCCTACCAAATCTAGTCCAAAATTAATTTCTGTGCATAATTTGTTGTACTCATCAAAATTCTGGATTTAAATACATAGCTATAAATATTTAAATATAGGTTTTCATTTGTAATTTCCAGTGTATCATTATAAAATGGCATAAAGTCGAATATCCAAAACTATGGCTGATATAATTTGGGTAGTTCCATCAAGATCAATAGTTACGCTGATTAACACCAGCTGAGGATCTGGCCCAATAAATAGCTAGCTACATAACGAGCAAAATAATCCACTCTGCTATTCATTAGAAAAAGAGCTAACAAACACTTAATCCAAGTGTTGGGGTTTGCAGAGGGTGTTCCAAAGCACGTAGGCAGTTGTGGGCAATTTGGGAGCGGATCAGTGTGTCAAGTTATGGAGTTCCCACATTTCTCTGTTCTCGGCTGTAAACCCTTTGCATATTTTGGGAGTAAAGGAGGAGTCTACATTTTTTGCAGATGCTGGAAACGTGCCATATTCTCCTATTACAAATATTTCCAAATACTGCCAAATGCTCCCATTGGGAATACTCCTTGTATCTCCATAACTACTGGTTTTGCTCAGTCCCTTACTCAATATAGCTAGCCACTAGTCCAGCTGGAATAGTCTGGTCAGAGAAACAGGGCACCAGAAATTCAGACCCATCTAGCTGAAGAAACTGGGCTGTTAATAAATCCAGCGTGCTGAGATTTATTACATAATTTTTACATTAAAAGAAAATATGAAGTACTGCCTCACAGGTGCAAATATGTTTTACTGAGGATCATGTAAAGACATGATCTGAAATGATAACAGTATTTAAAAGTATGATGTGAGAGAAATGGTCTAGTGATAATAGCTATAAATTTCTTTTAGACCTGTATTTTCCACTCATTCGTCTATCACTGACTTCAGTGGGGCCAAGAGTTCAACTCTGATGTCCTAATGATTTGGGAAAAATTGAAAGTATCTCAGCCTTAAAAAATTTTATTTTCCACCTATAAGCAGTCCTTGAGATCAAGTATGTTTCCCTGGTGAATCTGAAAGGAAGGGAATTCGTGTATTTGCTACCTTCTACTTTCTACATGCAATTTTTCTATTTTCTTATCATTCTGTAACAATGAAAGATGCCACATTAGTGCATAGAGCCTTAATCTTAACCTGTCAGATGCATTCATTCCTTTCACTATAAAAAATTGCATTTCACATTTTCTTTCCTCAGACCCCAAATTTGCGAACACTTAAGCTTGTGCTTAATATTAAGTCTCATTTGGTACAGAATGGGAAAGCAATGAACTGTACTTAAGAGACATCAGTGCTCTACAGAAATATTTTATAGCTGTTTTTCTAGACTACATTTAATTATTATAATACCAAATTGAACTGTTTCATCTCATATCCAATATACTAGAGAAATCTTGAAGCTGCTCTTCAGGCTTCTTTTGATCTGGTTAATATTTTCTGGTTTTGAGAATTTCTTCGAACAACCCAAATATTTAATTGCCGTTCTTTTTCCTCTAGCCTAGCAACTAAGCCAGAGCCATCCCACATTAAAGGCAATGAAAATACACTAAACTGATTTACAGTAAAAATATTTATATTTAATATTAGTGTTTCCATAGTAGGTCACTAAAGGAATAATAAAAATGGTAGGCTGTTGTTACTGTCTTAAAAAAAGGGATTTTTATTTAAGCAAATCATGTCAGTGTCTGAAGCCTACTGGATTATCTTCTAACATATGGTAAGTATTGGTTATGTGGTGTGCTGGCTTGCATTTCATTGTTGGAAAAGCATAGAAAACTGATTTTAGTATGCCTTTGCTCTTAGCAGCAGGGTATAATCATTTTTAAAAGAAATTATGGAATCAAGCATTAGCATACTGTGTAAATTTAGGATTTATGGAAGGATGTCATATATCACGCACATATATTGCTTTGGGATGCTTAGAAAATCTTCAGTACCACATGTCACTGTTTTGTAGTTGTTTAAAATGGTAACTAAGCACATGCAAAAAGATAGGAATGCTAGGATAGTCTTCTAAAAAATTACATTGTTAAGTATTTAATAAACACACCGAAACATTAGTACATTATCTATTTTACAATCACTGAACTTTAAAGAATTTCCTTCTGTGAATGCGTCAGTTATCATTATCTCTGAGGTTAGCTAAGCCCCAGATATTTAGCACATTGCACCCTTGCACTTTTTACAGGAATTTATGCAGGTGCCTGGAGGTGGGAGGGTGCGCGTGGGTACAAGCGGGGGCTCCTCACACCCACAGAAGAGAAAATCGGCCCCTCGTGTCCCCTCACACTCCCTCATGATGGGCAAACTCTTTTCTCCATGTGAGGGGAACGAGCGCGGTGTCAGCAGGTGACACTGGCTGGCTGGCCGAGCCTACGCACCTCCAGTGGGCGCAGGATGAGCAGACAGGGCTTTTACCCAGCAAAGCACCAGGAGACACGTGCCGTTCTGACACCGACAGGTGTTTGACGGATCTTCTGAAACAACACCCTGCACATTGTCACTCTAAACAGGAAGCCAAAATTGTAATTGAAAGGTGAGAGAAAAGTGCACATCAGATACTTGCCAGCTCACGCTTACTACTGATGGTAGGCTTGACTTTACCCTTCGCTTTAGATTTCAGCAGCTTAATTAATCTACTAACATCAAAAGGAAAATAATCTATTCCAAGCATTCATTCTAAAGATTTGGTGCTTTGAAACTTAATTTCAAAATCGATCTTGCCTCTGTCAAAATGACTGTAAAACTCAGAGATGAGAAGAATCCTGTCCTGTGACCCTCCACCACTGTCACTTTTGTTCCACCAGATCTCTCTAACGTGTCACCTCTCATTTGATCACTGTCATTTATTCCATACTTGTATGTAAATAAGGCTGTATGTTACTCAACCACACAGTGAGATCCAAGCCACAAAACCCCAAAATTAAGAGGATTTAAGCGTATTGGCTGTTACAAGCCTATTCTGTTAGATTATGGCTGTATGGGGGTTTGTAGTGAAGCCACTGCGGTGCCAAGTCCTGGCAGCAGGCTGTGAAGAGAGGGCAGAAATTCAAGGTAGTCCCCTTTTTTCATTGCACCATGGCCCATGCTGTGCCAATGACACTGGCCTGCCTGTCTTAGACATTGAGCAGTGACTGGCCAAAGTCCTCTGAGCTGTGGGGCTAACACACCTCTTGGTTGTCAAGTGCCAGGCAGAAGATGGCACTGTGTAAATAATGAACACTACTAGTGCCTGGAGACAGACCATAGACCCCAGGGAGATGGGAGGAAAGAGAAGGGGACTTGGACTGCACAAGGCGGCTCTATTTAGAGACCAACGAGACAGTAACGGGGGGAGCTGCTATTGATGCAAATGACGCTTAACAGCCATTTAGGAGAGAACACGTGTTCATGTAACAACTGTCCAAAGGGGCTTGCTTAAGAATAAGACATCTTGACATTCTACTAGGGGCCAGCCCTGGTCTCCTACCCTCAGCTAGGTGCTTGCTTGATGGAAGATAGAAAAGTAAAGCAAGAATCAAAATGCTGATACATTAGATCTCTTAAACTTTAAACTACTAACTGCTCATGGAAGGAACAGGCACAGCCAGAAGCAGTATCAATTAGTTTAAATTATAACGTGCAATGCCAGAGTCAGCAATCACATCAGCAACTTGTCTGAGCTTCTTGAAAGCAGCAGAGGTGCACATTGAAGCACAAGTGTCTCATCCCATGTGACTACTTCACTGCATTTACAGTGACTATAACTCACATTTGCAGGCAAATATTTAGCAACCCTGACATAGACTGTGACCTGTCACTTAGACATGTTCCTGCAAAAACCCTGTTAATTTGTAATAACCTAGAGATATCCCAACTTTTGCTACTGCTCCATGGCCCAGCATCCTCCGCCAGTGCCCCAGCCACGTTCCTAGGGCAGCCAAGTTTTTCAGATACAGTGCTTGGATGGACCATGAGATATGTTGTCTCTGTGCAAGAAAGTGGACCCTGGGTGAAGCTACAGGGAAGCCAGCTTCGGATTCAGATGTGATCCTCCAAGGTCTCCTGCGCCTGAGAAGAGATTCTCTTCTTTCTTGTTACCCTGGTCTGGCCCCTGCTTCCTCACTGGCATTTTGCAAAGACTGGAGGCCTGGGGCTGAGCTGACTGCCTCTGCCCAGGTGTCCAGGAGGGCAGTGCCAGAGAATGGTTCTCTGATCCATTAAATCATTTTGAAAATGCAATTATATCTAATTAGTGTTTAGCATTGGCCGTCTTTAGTGTTTACATTGGTTTGTTTCCATGAAGTGAGATTTCTGGGTTATTTATTACTGCTAATACGTTACGCCCTGCTATGACAGTCACCTTATGTTCTGCCAGTTTGGGTTTTTTTGTCAATTACCCTGATTTCGTGTATGACTCCTGATCTTTAGCTACACATTCTTTTCACGGCACCCTCCAAAGACAGGAGTTTGTCCTTGTTGTAAGGGCTGCACAATAAATAAGGGGTTTGTTTGCAAGCAGCTTGACAGGGCAGGTTTGCCCAAGCACACAAGCTATCCAAATTTCACATGAAACAAACCTCTTGCACTGGAGGAGAGTAAAGAAAAGCTGTGGCTCATGGTTGAGTATGTATTTGCATTTTCCATCAAGGGGTTATTTGATCCTCTCTACAGGGAGCATTTACTTGAAAGATGGGTCTCAGCCACAAAGTGTAAGTTCCATTTCACTCTCCCCAAAAGTTTGGGGTTATTCAGAATGCCCAAATTCTGATCCTCCTCCATGCCAAACTTAGTCTGTGGAACAAGAGTTACCTTCCTTCACATTTCAGCTGTCTCTTTAATAAACACTCTTTCACTGTTAATCACGTCTCAGCCTCTTGCTCACATGTGACAGTGTCAGCTCAAGCATAAGCAACAAACTCATAATTCAAAATTACTTGGCTCTGCAACACAAGATAATCTTAAGGAACAACTGCAAATTAAATACTGTAATACAATATTCACTTACATGTTATCTGATAATGTACACTGTGATTTAAATCCTACTACTGTCAAATTCTTTGAATCATTAAACACATGATACCAAATGGACAGTTTATTGGTTCAAGAAATGTTTTGACATTTTGGATCAAAACAGTTTTTAGTATGGTTAGCTAACTTCCTTAGCAATTGTTTTCTAGTGTGCTGCATAAACTAAGGACACTTTTATCGGTTATGGCGAATTATCATTTCTCACTCAGAATTACAGAAGTATATAAAAATTCACATCTTCAACAGTGGAAGTTCTCTAGAAAAGAACAGCATTCATGACTCATGAAGAACTAAAGGCTATTGTGCCTTGACATTGTGGAGGGCTGGGATATTATTAACCCAAACTTCCACCAAAAACATATTTATTTTACATTAGAATTAAGCTTTAAAAAAATTGGATTTTACTTCCTGAAGCCACCAAGGTTGCTGGCATCCTAGTTCTATGAGTGAGTTGTGCAGCTGGATTAGATCAATTAGTCCCAAAACCAAACATTAAATAAGCTTTTACTAATATTAGTTCATGCAGTTGCATTCTGTTACAAAAGCAATATTTTAAGAGTGAACAGCAACACATTTTCAATTTCCTTGTAGACACTGAGCACAGAGTCAGAATCCAGAGTGTAACACATTTAGTAGTGTAATCAGTTCATCTGGCTTATTTTCCTGAAGCTCTAGTAACAGTTTATTTTTACTTTTTTATGTCCTTACCTAGTAACGGTTGTTCAACTGCTGTTATGTAATCTACAGTGAACACTTCAAAGAGACAAGGGGAGAAGAGGAGGAGCGTGTAAAAAAAAGTTTATCACAGTCATGTAGGTAACAACTGTGTTACCAAATATTTTACTTTATCCTTTCTTATTAAAGCATGCTAATGGTTCAGATGTGCACTCAACCATATGTGAAGCATTTACAGCAACCTCCCAACAGTTATTTTTGTTTAAACGTACGCTCTTGAGGCCAGCTGTGGCCTGAGTCCCTAGCTCCACTCCTGTCCGCTTTCTAATGGGGCCAAGCACAGTAAGCTGTGCTTTGCTTTCTTTGGAAACAAATGAGAGCTACCACAGATGTAAGCAGGAGCAGAAATAGCTTCCCTGGGAACCACCAGGGAGAACCTGGGGCTCCTGCATGGGAGAAGCTGACGTCTGCCACCGACAAGGAGGGACGGGGACATGGCGCTTCTGAAAGGTAGACCCTAATTTCCACCTTACCCTCCTAAGGTCCAAACCGTCTTCTGCCTCAGCCAACCTCCTTCTGTACAGGGAGATATTTCTCTACGTGTAGATTGCAAGACTAAAGATTTTAATACTAAATGTTGTTTTGCAGAAAAGAAGTCAATGCTGATGATGTTTTCCAGGATCTTTTTCCCATGTATATTAACATCGTGCCTCACATTTCAGTGACTTTTATTCAAACTTACTACAGCTGAGTTGCAAAATGTTGTCTTTGTCCTTAAGACCATGACAGAGAACTTTATCTGCATTCAGATGCCTACTGGTTTGTGGTATTTCAATAATAAAACAGCAGGATTGAAGGCTCATGATGAGAAATCTGACTAATTACCTGTTAGATGATAGATGGTTGTAACTCGGCAGTGCCAGTCACTGAAAACAAAACACTTCTAGATATCAATCAGCTTCCTGACAAATTCGATTTCCATCACATTCAGTGGACAATAACTGTGAATTTTACCTGAGCAGCTATATAGCTTTGACTTTTAACTTTCCAATAGGCATAATGATATTTTAATAAAGTAGAGATTTTTTAAAGTAAATTAGTATTTAAATACCTGACATTCATATTTCAGGCTCAAAGCTGGTGGAAATAATTAATGTTGTAAATCTGTCTTGTATTCTACTGCAGACAGCAAAGGTGTATTTAATAGCAGTTTTTCTGTTTTCTCCATATATTTTTATTTAAGACCAATTATTTACAGCACTTGTAATGGAGGTATTCACCCTCTTTTTCTAACATCTTATTCATCCATATGTCAACGAGTTGGGTGCAGGTTCTACATACGACTCAAAAAACAAAATGTCTTTTTTATCACCATGACATACCAGCATGTGGGCAAAGTTAAAACAAAGAAGGATTGGAGCGTGGAAATTGAATATGGGCTTGAAGAACCACCTCTCTTTCTTTCCTCATAGGGACCAATTGCATTGTCAACATCTGGAAGCTGTGGATAAGCTTGTCCAATTCAGAATTAATCTGAGTCTACTTACTCTGTTATAAATCAGGAGAGGTCAATTACAGTGTGTTTAATATCAATGTCAACTGTGTGAGATGAGAATTAGGCTCTAGAGGTCATCAGTGCCTGTGTTACATTGGACACAATAAAACGAAAGCTAAGACGAAACATCAGCATTGCCCCCACATTGATATGTGCATCCTTGTATCACTGCAACTGATCGCCCAGATGAGCAATTCTCTGCCCGCGCATCTTACATGCACAGAGCAGACATAGCATGCTCTGTCCCAAACATCTGAAATCTTCACACATCACGGGATACAACTTCAGACCAAATCATTTATCTCTACTTTATGACAGGTGGCATCAACACAGCAAATAAGAAAGGCAGCAAAATTATGTTCATGCTTGTTTTAGAGCACTGTGGCTCTCCTATTTCATCTAATAAAAAAACTGGAAAACAAATAAAATCAACCCTTAATACAATTGTCCTTCTTGGAGGTGGGGACACAAGGCACAGCCATTTCAATGTGCTCTGTCAGCTGCCGGCGGCAAAGCGCAGCTCCGAGGAGCCGCCATAGGTGTCCGCCTGGCCCTCGGTGTAGGAACTGCGGGGAGCTTTGTCCTTGGGAAATGGGATAATTATTAAGCAGGTAACATCTGGGACCTGCTTCTCTCAAGCAACGTCGGGGAAAGATAACTGTGTTAGTGTAAATGACGGTCGAGGGTTTCCAGGGCTGGCCACTGGTCTGTGTGTTCAATTTGATTGATTGGCAGGTGCTGGGAGAAGCCTTGTCTGCTCATTTTTTCCAACCAGAAACAGCCTCCGTCTTTATACAGAGCTCCCCTCACAAGCCTCCTCTCAGCAGTGGGTCTCCAGGCAGCTGCTGGACCAGGGATGGGCAGAAGACACCTGGGCAACCCTGGAGACCATCCTGCCCCAGGGCTGAAGCAGGGACCTGGTGGAAGGGCACGGTGGATGCCGCCCGCCTGAGCTGTGGGGAGCTCCGAGCTGGAGGTGAGTGGTGCGAAAAAAACACAAGTGGATGAAAGGGCTGAGAATTTTTCGCTGGAGTCAGAGTTTAATTAGGAAACACACTATGGTGCAGTCATTTCTCCTGAATGTTTCTTTCTTTTCCAGGTCCTGCCTCGACACCTCAGCGTAAGCGCCCCAAGAAGAGCTGCCTGAGCACCAGCCGCAGTTTGCAGATTTCCCAGGGCGCTGCAGGTCACACACCTACGGATCAGATTTGGTTGCCTGGCATTATGTTGGGTTTAAACGGTTTTACACTGGAAGCTGCAGCCAATTTGCCCTCCAAACCACATCCCTCTTTGCAGCCTGGCATTTTGCAAGTAACTGTTATTTTCCAATTTGCAGTAATACGTGTTGTTGTTTCTGAATTTTCAGGAACTATTTCTACTTTGTGTTAAGAAAGATCCTTACTAGTACTCTCAGAGTTTGTCTCTCATTCCGTACAGTCGAGCTATCACTGTAAAAGATGCCAATATGTCTATGGAATAAGAGATTCAGTGAAAAATTACGTTCTTACACGCAAGTTACTAAAGATTATGCCACCAATCTGCATGTGTGCACATATGCATACACATATATAAAAGAATATATACGCGGGTAATCAAATAAGAATAGCTTATGTTATTACATCCTTTGGATGATGGTTGTATCAACAAATTCTTCTGTTTCTGATACCAACAATAAATTACCAGGCTCGCATTTATGCACTACTTTCCATCACATATGTATTGAAGGCTTTGTAATGATTTTTTCTTAATCAAACACTGTACAGAGGAGGTCTACTTAGGCTTTTCTTAAAGCAGTCTGACATCAAAAGATTTCAAAAGGACAAATGCTGCTTTTAAAAGCTAATGTACTATTTATGATTTTAAATGGCAGAGGTATGATTTAGCCTGCTTTATTACAGGTGTTATAAACGTTGTTTCACATAAGAATATTACTCTCTCGTTGCTTTCAGGTAGAATTTCCGCTGGCTTCATTAAGAGGCCTGAATGTAAAACAGCTGCAGAACCATGAATTGGGCGCTGGCAAGTGAAATCACTCAATTTTTTTCTGATTGCTTGACACGGCAACATGGCAGCTATTTAATTACACTCATACAAGAACAATAAATAAAAGTCATATGACCTTACGTTTCAATAAAATAAAATCCACTTACTCTTTTTAACTAAAATGTCATTTCCCATTTATTTTCCTGCGATGTGGTTGCCAGGGTCCAATTTTTAGGCTCAGTGCACAACACTGATAAGGTCAAAACCTGAGACACAGTGATGTGATTAGCCCTGTCCTAGGCTGCCTCATAAAAATGTCTGCCACACAGCACACGCTCTGTCATGCAAGAAAAATTGTTTACCAAAGGGTTCAACCGAAACGAGAGTTGCATGAACGTGCAGAGGGTGCTACTCTGACTTTTTACCGCCTCCTCTCAACTGATTTGTACAAGGGAGATGTGGTGGCAGAAAAAAAGTTTTTAAAATGGGTAAACAGAAAATAAAACTAGACACTCTGGAAAACCAAAAATTGAGCTGGGTGGTCTGGCAGCTCAAATAACTGTTGCAGATGACCTTATGAAACCGAGGTGTGATTCATCAATCCCATAATACTTGTGATATGTGATATTTTCCCTGCTTCGGAATAGGCACCGACCCAAACAAAACCTGACCTGATGAGGTTTGGTTCACAGAGGTCTCATCTCTCCCTGAGAATAGGTGGAGTTACAAGCATCAGTACCAAGCACTAATATGGTACCATAGACAGAGACTTTATTTATCATGCAGAGAGTGAAAACAAAGCTTTCTAATTGATTTATTAGTAAAAGGGAACAGAAGAATCTAGTATGGACAAACTGCATGTTCCCCACGTCTCAGCTGCCAGGACTTCCTGCCCTCAGGCTTAGATATATTTATCTGGTTATAATTCAGTAAAGTTGTGTGATTTCAAGCCATTCCAAACAAACAATACATCTAGGATATCATTCAAGGATGTCCTGACAATGCAATATTTCACATTTCAGTTTGAAATAAAAAATGGAGATGCTAATTAAATGCTCTCACAAAGATAAGTTGTTCTTCTCAGAAATTGATTTTATTTTTTAAACAGTTTAAGGACTGTAAAAATTAAAATGATGACAGCTTTATCTGGATGAAATTACTGTAACATGTACATCACTGGGAGAGAGAGACAAGCATATGGAATATATATATATATATATATTCAGAGCTTGATTGTGCTGTTTCTTTGTATTCAAAGGCCTCTTTGACTTCACTGGAAATTTTACATATGTGACAGTTGCAGAAATGAGTCCTCAAATTGTAGAGAAATCAGATTTCCATGTTAAAGAGACCCTGTTTCTAATTTTACTTGGAAAAATCATAGTTTTTCATATGGCCCCATCTCATTATTTTTCCAGCTTTTCTAAACATTGGTGCTTTTTGTAAGCGAGGGACATTGCAGGGGAGAAAAGAGCAAGAAAAAACCAGGCCTTGTGTTTACCAGGGGACAAATATGTGACTGGAACAAGTATTTGGTGTTGAGTGTACTGTCAGGAGTAAAGAGAAACATGGGTAATACCATTTGCGCCCCAGTGCTCAAAATAAAATATTAATGATGGCATTTCCCTGAGAAATTAAATTATTAGTGAAAAAAATCTTTAAAATATGCATTTTGCTGCCTTGTTGAAAGCCCTCACACAAATTATGGTCAAATTAATATCCTTTTGTCTTCGGCACACAGACTTCATGACCTTCAGAGATGTTCTCATGTAAATGTCTGAGGTTTTCTTATTTAGAAAAAGTCTTATTTCACATGCACTCACTGGCCAAGGAAAGAAGCACAACCGTTAGCTAGGTTTGAACTGGTGAAAGTCATCAGTTTATTTGCAGGAGTCATGAGATGATCCGGGCTCTATTTAGCCCACATTTAGACCTCCAAAATGATTCAACTTTAGTCATTTTTGAAACAAATGCATTGATGCCAAAGGGTTAAGTCTGACCAGACCAGTTTGTCCCCAGCTGCACTGACGGTCAGATTCAGCACATTAAGAGAGTGCTCTTTTTACTGCAACACTTCACAATGTCTTCATGGTTCATACTCAACCATTAGGAGTGAGTCGCTGGTTGTTAGATAACTGCAGTTCTCACTAACCTGAAAATAAAAAAATCAAGATCCATTCTAACACCAGTCGTCCATACGTGATAAATTCTGGCTGCTATGTCTCTAAGAATAATATAATTATCTAAAATATACTTCGTTATCCCAAGTTTCCAATGCACATTGTATTATCAACATGAGTAAAAAAAAAAAATTTAGTTTCTGGATCATGGCTATTTCAAAAAGACAATCGTGATGTAAAGGAGGGAGACATTATGAATCATGCTTATTAATTTTCTATGGCCTATATTCAATCCTGTCTGGGAAAAAAAATCATGAAAAAAATCGATGACCTGCCAATAAACTGAAATTTTTAGCATGTATTATACACATTAAAATCATGTTTCAAGTAGGTTAATAACACCCTATCAGCCTCATAAGCAGTGAAGGACACAGCCTTCATCTGCCCTGACTGTGTGACACAGGAACAGGCTTGCTCCCGCTGAGACTATGAGGGGGCTAAAACTTTCCTTTCTCTAATAAGGTCACCAAGAAACACAGATATTTGGGGCATAAACCTGCAGTCCGTTGAATACTTTCAAGTGAGGAAAATCTATGTACCTCACATGGTGCTTAGCGTCTTGTCAAACACTGGTGTGCTGACTTCAGGTCGGATCAAGCGTCTGCCTCCTGCTCCAGTCTTTGGAAGAAGACTAACCCTAACAGTGTTGCTATTAAAATTATATAAACAAGTATCTTCCACAGTTATATTTTTTCCAGTAAGGTTTTTCACTGTTGTCCCCCATTTCAGACACAATCCACTCTGCTAAATTTTAAGGATAGTTTTGCAGAATTGATACAAACATGGTTAAACCTAAGATCCCACAGCAGTACAATATGTGCTAAATGGCACAAATTTGTTACAGTGGTAACAGTAACACAATTATGGTTAGTGGCCTGTCGCTGCTACCATCCAAACTTCAGCTTACAATAATATAAAACTCTTGACAGGCCATTCATGGATCAAAATATAAGGAAAAAAGAGAAATGGTTTTAACAACTGAAAGTTTATGGAACTGCCAGATGACAAGCTAGCATATGGAAGAGAAAAGTAAATGAACAGTGAGGGAAAAAAAAAGAACGTGCGCATTGCACATGGGTTTTATACATACACACAATATTTACCTTGACACTTTTAAAAAACAGTACATTTCTTAAAGGAATGCAGAGAAATGAAGACCCAGAGGGGATGTTCTCCTCCATGTCAGAAGTCCAAACTGAGCTCGGGAGAGATGGAAGTTCATCCCACAGACATGAAATGAATGATCTCTGCCCAGCTGGGCAGCAGGCANGAAAAACAGTACATTTCTTGAAGGAATGCAGAGAAATGAAGACCCTGAGGGGATGTTCTCCTCCATGTCAGAAGTCCAAACTGAGCTCGGGAGAGATGGAAGTTCATCCCACAGACATGAAATGAATGATCTCTGCCCAGCTGGGCAGCAGGCAGTAACTGGCACTGGAGGTGGACGTCTCACAGGGGAACGGAGGGATACGTTAGGCAGCGAATGCTGCCCTCCTTACAAGCAACAGCCGCCTAATAGATAAGCTTTCAGTCCCTGATTTGTTACTAGACATTACACCAGAAACAAGATGGGTAAAAGATACAGTTTGGTGTTACCGTGCTCTAGGTTTGCTCTATGGACCGAGAAAGGAGGAGGAAGAAGGGGACTGAAGGAGCAGGAGAAAGATATCTCCTCCAGTGAGTGGTCAAGAGCACCCAAGTCAGGGTCCTGCTCTAACCTGCTTGGGATGAGCTTCTCCCTCTTCATCGGCTCTTTGGAAGCCAACACAGGTGAGCAGCCAGCCAAGCTGCAGCAATCTTCCCAAGGTGACAGCCACTCCTCCCCAGCATCTCCACCAGGATGGATCAGGCTGGCCCCGAGAACTCTAAGACCTTCTTAGGGATTATCTCTGAAATGAGGTCCCCCATTCAAGAGATGAGTGCTCACCCATCTTCTCACAAAGAATTGAATATCAGAGGACTACAATGGAGGCTTTGGTTACTAAAACATAATAAAAAAAAATCCACCACATTCCGTAACTCCATGTTCTTGCATCCGATGAATCCCTAACACAAATAATTCAAACTAATATATCGTTGTAAAAATAAATGAATAAAGTATATTTCATTATGCAGTATCCTTGATTTTTCTGGTGTTTGTTTGATTACTCACTAATTTGCAAAATGTGGTAATCTGCAGTATGCATCCCAGTCATTAGTGAAATCACACTGTACTTTAGTCAACAGGCTGATGAACTGACACGTTGCACCAGCAGCAACCAATACCCCATATAGAAGGGCAAAAACAAATTAAAGTGCCTGATTCTTGCTTTTATAAAAGCCATTTTACAGCACTCAGGCAATAAAGAGTAACCATCGAGTTTCTACAGAGGGGCTTATGGCGATACAAATGAACAATAAAGGAAATAATAATCTGACCAAAGACACTTACGGATTTTGGGGTTTTTTTCACATATTTCATCTTTTAGTATCTCTGATTAAATTTGGTGAGAATATCTAGATGACACCTAGAAGACAAATATAACTCACTATGGATCAACAGCATAAGTTCCAACACCCAATTTTGAGAAACTTATGCTCTCTTGAACAGATATATGGGTGTTATCATTGGCACGGCTATAAATAAATATTAAATCCTCATCAGTCAAAATAAGGAGTACTTTAAGATTTCACTTTCATCAGATAATAACACCTCTGGAAAAACATTAATTCTAAATGATAGCATATTTATTGTTTGACAAAAACTATCTTACAAAATATTTTGTTTTAATTTCCAGATGATTTACATAATAGATTATAACAGCTGCTATAACAATTCCAAAGTTGTTTTTTTCTGAGAAGTCTCTGAATCCTCTAACACTACAAGTGTTTTTTCAGGTCTTATTTTTTAAATTAGCATGCCTTGAGAAAATACCTACGTGTATTTTCCTAGGACCACTCTAGCTATTGATCTCAACTCAACAAAAGTGGAAGAATTCATAGGTCATTTCAAAGTCACCTGTTGAACTAAAGTTCAGAGAGGAAATATTTCTCCTTCGCCAGCCTAGAACCTCTGCAGACCAGAGGGCAGTACGAAGGCTTCGCAGGGCACGTACGGTTGCGGTGCACAGCCAGAGCAGAGCCTCCTGGCAGATACCACTGCATTTCGGCACTTGAGCCCTGAAATAACTGGTTCTATCCTGAGTTCCTTCTCAGGCAAAACTCCTCCTGAAGCAGTGGTGGGCCTTTTGTTTAATTCTAGCCACGTGCAAATTTATTTTGGGATGAGCAAATAATTAATCTATTAAAAGGTTCCATGGGACATTCCGAAAGTTGCCGTGAAAAATTATTGTCAGTGCAGAGCTGAGATGCTGCTTGATAGAATTAGCTCATAAAATAGTATCATGTGTAATTGCATTCATGTTGTCACTGTCTCTTTGTAAATCTCCAGAGATTTACAGCATCACACACTGGAGCAAGACTATCTAATATTTATAATGTTTCATTATTTTCATCTACTTGGAACAAAACCTATAGACTTACAGAAAATCCAACATGATGTGTCAGAAATAGCAGTGCCCACTTGCAGGATTTACAGCAGTACACAAAGGGCAGGCAGACACAATACCACAGTAATTGCAAGCTACCAAACAGCTGCATGGCATTTACTCAAAATACTTTATGCATTTAACACACTTACTGAGCGGAACTTGAAATAGGCTCATTGTTTATTTGGGCATGTCAGAGGGGAAATTTTCTTTCTTTACTAGACCTACGGAGTATAAACAGATCTGGATGGCGAAGCCTTTTCGTCGTACTTCTACAGGTAAAAATAGTATTTTAACTAATGACAGCTTTGGCTGGGGAAAAGTTAAAAGGCTTCAGAACTTTTCCTGTAGTTTAACTTGAGGTCCTGTTTGGAGGAGGACGGCCAGATTGTTCTTGCATAGCTTTCATATCAAAAGTGAGTTGTTTACAGCTTTTTGAAACATTTAGGATTTCATCTCAACATTTCCTGATTTATGACCAGAAAAACTGGGAGCGTGCAGCTTTCTGACTGCTACTGTCAGCCAGCAAGCACTGCAGAGAGAGTAAAACAATTTCCTTGTAATTGGTGGGGTCTTAAAATACATGTCCGAGCTTCGTAAAGAGCATAGCACTGATGTCAACGGGAATTTTGCCAGATTAGGAAAGGAAGAATTTGGCCCTTTCTCTGCAACTACTGACAACACTGCACAGTTTTATGTCATTAGAATTTTTTAATGAAATGTGCTATTTTTCAGTACACGATAGGACTTAAAAGGAGAGAGTATCTAAATATGAAGCTAAGTTTGTAAAGGAGCCTCTTAAGTCCTCTGCAAATGAGGGGAGAAAATTAAAAATTCCAGCGATCCTGAGATTTTCTAGATAAGCAAGTCCATATATTTTTTAAGGGGTGGGGATTTTTAAATAGCTTTGCTTTTTGCTTTAAGTATCATGAGAAGGAGAAATATGATATTAAGCAGGATCTGATCCTAACCTTATGGCTCCGGTGGGAACAGACTAAACCCCTTTATAGCATATCTGTTTGCTGTAGCAGTGTTCGCTGCATCTGAATTCTCCTAGCAGAAAGCAGCATTTTCACAGTCAAGTTCCAATATTATCAGGGAATTAATTATTAAATTATATTTGTAGAACAGAGCTGAGGTTGGGGGGGCAGAGGGAAGGGTCCCTCATTGCTATCGCTCCTTGGCAAAGAAGACTATAGATTTGGTAATCTGATAAATGTTCAACTTTTAGTCATGTGGCTGAAAAAATTGGTTTACTGGAAAGGACCTGACCAAATCATTTAGACAGTTGCTGCATTCATACAAAAATACACATTTATCTACAAGAACAACAGTTTAAGAAACATTCGAAAAGCAATCATTGCTCGGATAAGGTGAACCTTGCATATTATTCTCATCCGCTTTGCAATACCAGTCCAGCCTTCCTATCGGCACTTACATCCGAACACAAATCCTTTTATGCCAGACATGAATCAATAGATGTTAACCTAGCTCAAGAATGTTACCTGTAAATAGTGTGCTGTAAACCAAAGCAGAACTGGAAAGCGATGTAAAGTGCTGTACCTGTACTGTCATTTATACTGTGTCTAAAGCCTGTTCCAACTCAACAGGAGTTTCCCATTGATTTCAACGTGGTTTCATTCAGTCTCTTATTTCGGCCCTCATGTGTTTCACCAGTTTAATGTAGTTACACTTCCTGGTGGCCTTTGTCCATTGCTCCTTATAGGAACATTCAAGAACTTGCTATATGATTAAAAATGTTTGTGGAAGCGTGAACCACATTGTATATTGCTCAAACATACAGGCTAAACTCCTACAAATATCAAAGCAGAAAACTAATCCAGCATTAAAAAAATATTTTTATTTTAGTTTTTAAAAAATATCCCAAGCACTTTAAACAAACTAGCCAGACAATTCTAAATGTTCATATTAGGGATATTCACCTCAGTGGAAGTCCTGCTGCAAGCAGTAATGGTAAGTAAAAAAATAACTAAATCTAAATGGATCAAAAAAAAATGACTGACACTAAAATTGTCGTAAGCAAATAACCTGCTTCACTCACCTTCAGGAAAGATAAGGATTTTGATTTGAACATAGACACTTGCATTAAGTACGTAACTGCCTGTATTATAACCCCACTTCTTAAACCAAACATACCAGTAATCAAAAGCCTAAGGTTTCAACACCTTTCAATAAAGCCTAAAGTTTAGAAAAGGAAAACCCAAACTCGAATAATTAAACGCTTATTTTTATAAATAGGAAAAAATTTCTTGAGTGCTGTGATGCTGGCTTTGCATTTACAAATTCTTGATTTGCCAATCATATTATATTCACAGGAATTCTTGATTTGTATTGCAGAGCTGGTGGAAATACATTTCTATTTAGCACTCACGTTATCTAGCAGATTAGTATTTTGGGGGTATTTCCTAGATGATAGTACTTTCAGATGTCAAGCAGATACTACACTTGCTCTGTTAGGAATTTTTTTAAATGTACAATACCTTAAAACCCAAAATTCCACTGCTTCTCCCCGTTACAATGCTTCATGCTGACTTGGGTGTGAATTTTCACCATTCAAGAAAATCAAAGACAGGTGAAATTTTAAGTGCAATATAACATCTATTTGC
>VZSC01011569.1:0-60186 GCA_013398225.1 Steatornis caripensis
CAACCGTTGTCATTCCGTCTCCCAGCAACAACCGTGTCTTCTCCTCCTTGCTCCCCTTCTAGCCTCTCACAGCTGGCAGAGATCTTACGAACAAACAAGGCTCCCTGCAGCGAGGGTTGACCACGAAGGTCGCCCACGAAGGTCGCCCACGAAGGTCTGATGCTTCATTCTAGCACAAGGATGATCTCTTCACCTGCAGAAGTGATAGTTCTTGGTTTACTTCTAACCATCAGCTCTCAGACCTCCATCTGTGAAGCCCACCAGCCCCATTCTGGGCTGAACAGCTGGTGGCAGTGTCTAGGCTGACACCCAAGTGTCAACAGGGTGGCTCTGTATTTCCGGACAGACCTGATCCTGGGCTAGGAAGTGAAACGTAGGCAGGTGAGAAGACACTGTCACCTCATCCTGTCTAACCAGTCACATTAACCCCAGGACAGGTTCCCTGGGCTTGTGTTGTTAATGCTGCCTCAGCTAGGCTGAGGGAGGGCATCCCAGGGGGTGGATTTTGCTCTGAGAGACCTTTCTTTGCCTGTCTCAAGAGGGAAATTTGCAGTCTGACCTTCCTCCAGAGATTTTCCTTTTTCCAATTAATACCTGAATAATCAGCATCATTTCATGCCAATTGTTTTGTGTTTCTGTAACATGGAGGTTCTCTGCTCCTCTGCTACCCAGCCCCTCTGCTCCTTTCAATTAAATTGATTAAGTGCTAAACCACAACTTCCACATCCTCAAAATCATTCACACAACTGGTGTTGCAACAGAGCCGGACGGAGGCAGAAGTATATCCTCAGAAGGTCATTGCCACATTAAAGTCGAGAACAATCAGTGTCTGAGGACTTCCAGGAAAGACTTGTTGAAAAGAGGATGTGGCTGGGCACCTCTTCTGAGGTGACTCTGAAACGACTCCATCATCTTACCCACATGCGTGGTCAACCATGCCTGCTTGGGGATAGCAGAATTTGACACCTCTATAGATGTGTTTTCTTGACATTTTCAGCTGTCCTCACTTGGGCTATCAGGAAATGCCAGAGGAAGACCAAATAATTCTTCTGGTCTGTGCTGGAAACATTGCCATCAAACACTTATTTCAGCTTCCAGATGGTTTGGACTGCCTGCATGCTAGGGAAAACCAGTTGCTCTCTACTGCCTCACTAAAACCATTCTGGAAACATATTGTGGGTGTCCATCCATTGCTTACTGGTCTCAGTGATGATGAGGCAGCAGAAAGTTTTTCTTCAGAGCATTCCTGTGGGCTTTAAGCCACCCCTTTGTCTATCCTAAGCAGAAGGAAGGAAGATGTGCTCTCTATGCCATAAGATCTCTAGAAAATTTCAGGCCAAAAATCCACAGACAAGAGTAGAAAAATATTCCCAGGTAGTTAAGTCCCACACAGCCATTGAGGAACTCAAGGGCTTCAGTAGCTACTAGGTACACGTGGCCAAAGGCAAGATGAATGTCTGTATCCCTGAAGGCAGACCTGTCTGATTAGCTGTTCATATTGCCACCAGCCTTGGTGCCTTTGTGTGCTACCATCAGGCGAACAAAGAATAACTATTAGCAAGTGCATCCAGCATGCATTAGTGATGCAGTGTCTCAGCCAGAGGAAGGACTTCGGGATCCTTGGGGAACAGGGGAACAGCAGCAAAGTTGTGTTCAGAGGAATTGTGATCCATGCTGGGTTTAACCATGAGAGCTACAAGGATTTATGGTCCATCACAAATATGGGAACATATCTGAGTAACTAACTCTGTTTCTATCCCAAAGGCATATTGTGCTTGGCTTCACAATCTTGCAGAGAAAGGAGGTTGGGCCCTGTTCATGCCACATGTGATCTATCCCCATTAAACTCAAGGGAGTCTCTCCATTGCTGTCCAGGGATGCTGGATTGAGGCTTCCTTAGATGCAAGACTGCCAGGAGGAGGCCAATGGCCGTGAGCCAGGGCCTAGGTCCAGGCCATGAAGATTCTGCGGTGGCCCAGAGCCATAGCCACTTACGGGCACAACAGGTCTTCTGACCCTTTTCCTCTGTGCAAAACAGCAGTAGAGTTATTAAAGCACCAGCTGGGCCAGCAAAAATAAATCTCTCAGATCTGCCTGCAAAGCCAGAATGCTACAACGTGACTCTTGACTTCCTCTTGGGCTCCGGGGCACCTGCCATCCTCCCTCCCACGTGAGTTTACGGGCATATCCTCATGCTGTGTTTACAAAGGGATTTCAGGCTCTTTTAGGATAAGAGGTTGCTATAGAAACAGCAGATAGGAGATTGAGCTCACTGGGAGAAGGCCTGGGCTCTATTGGCTTAAACAATAGGAAAACCCATCGGGGGAGTACATCTGGCATTGAGTGTGGAGCACAGTCTGTCTTAATGAACACATCATCCTTTTAGGAAAAGTAGGAGACTGAATTTCTGCAGCCCTCTAGAAGACCAAAAAGTTCCCAGTGCAAGAAGAAGGTCCACTACGCAGGGAACACCAAGAGACACTTCCAGCCTTGAGGTGGGATCTGGCCACCTGACAGGGTCTTGAGCTCAACCACCCGGCCAGAAAGCTTCTGCCCAGCTCGAGCCTGGGCTCATAGCTCAACACTGTTGCCACCGCTTAATGCCTTTGGATGGTCTGTGAGCAGGCAAGTGGAGGTGTCACTAGTCACAGAAAATGCAGAGGAAACAGAGTCAGGAAGCAGCTGGATAAATGAAAACTGTTACAACAGACCAGTGAGGACAAAGCCACGAAGAAACATGCACCAGAATAATTAAAAAGGGCACCAACTCTGACCCAGGCAAGACACATTTCAAAATGCAAGCTGCAAACCAAGAAAATAGTAAGTCGGCCCCAGGGGCACATCTTCCCAAAGGAGGAATCTGACCACAGAAGTCAAGCTAAGACATTTGGCTGCAGGTTGATGCTCGCCCCTGTTCTTGTTTCCTCTTGCAGCCAGCCTCAAACAGGAAAAAAACCTACCAAAACCACACACACACTCCCCAAGAAACCCCACCACACCACCTGGAATAATAAATGTCCAAAGAAAAATGTCTGTGCAAAGCTCAGCCAGGGCTCATCAGCAAAAGGCCATGAATAAGTGCTGAAATAGCAGGGCATTTCCATTTCCAAAGGCAGAGCTACCACACAGCCCTGAGAAAACCCCTTCACAATCAGCCTGTGTTGAAACAAACCCAATCAGTTAGACACCGAGAATGAGTGTCCCTCCACGGATCCCTGCAGGGAGCTGATCTGATTATAGAGGGAGCCAAGGAGGCACAGGAAAGCACTCAGTGGGGAGTTTCAGAGAAGAAAATCAGAGAGGAGTCTCAGACCAGAGAGCCTGTGAGCTATGCACTCAACTGGGTGCAAATAAGACACAGTGGAAGGAGAGTCTGCCTTGAAAAAAGATGCAGATTCTCATATAACCTCTCTCCTGAAGTGGTAGGCTGGGAACAAGAGAGTGCATGAGTCTGGTCTTCACAGTGGTCTTTGTGGCCTGAACAGCTGAGAACCCAAGGAATGAAAGCTCCAGCCCTCTTGAACCCTGGTGACTGCAGCCCTAGGAAGATAGTCTTTCTGCACCTACAAGCCACACCGCAAGCCAAGAAGTGCCAAGAAACACCTCCTACACCCCGGATGGCTGAAGCCTTGTTATGGGCACAGGGTGGAGGTGACGTTTCCTTACCCTCATGAATAGGCAGGTTAAGGCCAGCAGCGAGTTCCCCAGGGACTCTCTCCCCAAGCAGGCTGCCTGGTCACCCCACCACCTGGCAGCAGCGGGGCTCAGACGCAGCGGTCAGCAGGCCATGTCTCACAAGCATCTCTAAGGTCAGCTCCAAGGAGATGCCTTTAGAATTAATTCAACCCCACAATGCACGTAAACAAACATACCACCAGCTGACCCTAAGCTGAACACCCCAGCACCTGTTGTATGTTGTCATTTGCCCCTCTCCCCAGGGCTGTTTTCCAGGAAGAAAGAATTGGGCTTCCCCAACAGCTGGGGCAGACAAACTCTGCCAAAAGTCACAGGCCCCTCCAAAAAGAGGCAGAACTTATCATCCACTTCTGCTAGCAGTACATGGGGTCTGAACTCAAACACATCTTCCAGGAGAGCCCTAGGTCTCCTCAAAAGGATTTGGATCCACTGCTCACATGCTTAGAGCTAAGCTCATGTGTTGGACTGGTGCTTTGGATGGAGTCCTCTATTCCCCCGCACTAGACATGCTCAACAGCAGAAAGGGCCTGGACTTGGTGACTCAGAGCCCACCAACTGTCGTGTTGCACAGCACGGTGAGCAGTCCATCCTGTCACACTGCAGCTGGGAGCTACGAAGGACCTTATGAGACAGGCACCAGAGGGAAGCCGTGCAAAATAATCTGCAAACCAACATCTAATAATATTGCCACATCCCCAAAGGGAAGAAGGAGAAGAAGCAACCTGAAACCAACTGTCAAAAAAATACACTCCCTGGTGTGGACAGGGAATGGGTTTCTCCCTAGGTGCTGGAGTCACTGGTTTAACCTTTCTGCTCACCCCTGTCTTCTCACTTTAAAGTAAAATGCTTATTTAACAGAAAAAAAAAAAAAAGAATAGCAAAAACCGAGTAAGAGCATCCCCTGGAAGTGGGGATCAAAGGACACCAGAGGACAGAAATAGACTTGAGAGAAAGGCAGGTGCTGTGGGGAGGAATGTGTGCTTTGCTAGGGGTCAGGACACCCTCCCCTTGGCCAGATCCTGTTACAGGCAGCAGGATTCAGAGATACACAGAGATACACAGAGAAAGACACTGATGGTAACTGAACAAATCCTGCTGGAGTCAGGCAGAAGCTTTTCCCCCTGTTACTGAGACAAATTCCCAGCCAACAGCCCCTTAAGTGGAACAGGAGAACGCCATAACTGATTGAAAGGCCTTGGTCTGTCTATGCCACGTTCATCTTCCTACTCGGGCATCCACCCCTTCATTCCTACCATTCATCTTTCCACTTTTTTTTCCTACCCACATCTATCTGACTGTCTCACACATCCATCCATCCAAAGCAGCGCTGGAGCTGTTTGGTTCTTACAGCACAGTAACATCAAAACTCAGGAAAACTTCCTTTCTGAGCTGGGATCCATCAAGTCCCCAAACTCTCAAGGAAAAAAGGTATTCCAGTTTCTCAAGTCCTGCATTTGGAAAAACGTATGACTTGCCCAGAGGAGAAATCAATGCCAGAGGCCTTGGAGAGGATGACATATCTGTAACCTTCCCCAGTACACCCATCTGCAGGCAAGACCACCTGGATGGAAACATGATCCTGTTGTAATTAAGAGTATTTTTCAATAGTGTTGCCAAAGGACAGGTAAGCATACCCTCACCCTTCTCCATTTGTCATTTTAATAGTAAAATGAGCTAACAGTGCAGCAGAGGAGGCAAGGGCTGGTGCACTCACTGCATGGAGAGCAGAGAAACCTCCAGAAATGGCATTGGCAGCACACAGACAGAAGAAGCCCTCTTATAACTGATACCAATGCACCAGGAGAACTTCTTGGCATGCTCAGTTTGCACTTCACATAGAGGACAGTGTGGGAAGTTTTAGTAAAGAAAAATGACATTTTAGGTTTGGAGTATGATGTCTGGGATAGCGAAAAACTAATTACTTGATCCAAATGTGTGCAAGCATAAAGAGGCCGTGACCGCAGCTACACTCAAGAGCACTGAGGGATGGGAGCACAGAAAGTGATTTCCCCACGTAAAAGAGGACGATCTGTGTTTGAATGTTCTCCCTCTTAAAAACACAGCATGGCACCAACTTCTCTAAGCATACCAAGTTCTGGGACAGAGCAGCAATCAGGCTGCCAGCAGAGGGTATTTGTGCAAAAGCTGTAGAGGTCAGACCATAACCTCTTTCCCCTGCCTTAGGGGGCACACAACCCTTTAGGCCAGCTTAGAGCTCCACAGCCTTGGGGAGGGCATGTGGGAACGAACAAGCCCCAGCTGCAATGCTTGGTCCCAGCCTAAGGCTCAGTGGACAAAACAGGATGGTTGGGAGTTGTGACTTCTGCAGCTTTGGGACACTTCTACCTACTGCAAGCCCAAGCACACACCTACTCCCATCAGACCAGGGACACAATGATCCACCAGGCTGGCCCAGTCTCAGGAGGAAGATAAAAAAACCACTTGTTCTTTCAGCTCCCAAAGAAGAATAACCAGCTTTGGAGGTCAAAGTCCAGCTCCTGCTCCAAGGGGGGAGGCAGGACAGCACCCATTTAACTGGCAGAAGGGGCTTAGCTAGAGCTGTATCAGGTAATGGGATAATAGAAGCAACCAAAAAAAGAGGAGGTGAAAGGATACTCAAGTTAACATTTATATTTGTGCATTTGGCAATCGCAATTCAGTTGGAAACAAAAGCAAGCTGGGTGTCAGGGACCAGCAAGAGCAGGGCTGCTGCTGAAGGAAAGCAAGCTGAGAGCAGAGGTGGCCCTCACAGAGGAGGGCAGGATGCCCCAGCACCTGAACAGGGGGAGCAGAGCAGGGTGCTGATGACAGGGTCCATTGACAGCCCCAGGTGAGCCAAATCAGGCCAAGAGAGACAAGTAAAAATAAATCTAAAAGTAACAAGGGGTGTTCCCAGGTCTTCTTCTGTTAATAGCTTATTGCCAAATAGCAATAAAAGGGAAGGAAGAATTCACTTCTTATCATACCTTCCCAGAGGTGTTGAGTAGGGTAATGAAATAGAAAATTGTTTTCTGAGATACATTCAGCCCTGAAATTTGAGCCTCTTCCCCTGGATGATTGGGACGGGAAAAAGAAATAAAAGATGACCACTGTCTCCCAAGGTCATGGAAGAAACTGAGGTGTTCGTTTAAACAAAAAAAAAGGGGTTGTGTTTCTGGAAGAATTCATCAATGGGACTGGTCATGCTGGCACTTGCCAGGCAAATTCTTCCCCCAGGAGGCTGTGGCAATTGGAAATACCGGAAATTCTTTGTGATTTAGCCACTGTTTGAAATGAAACACCAGATTTGGGGCAATATTGTCTCTCAGCTGCATTAAAAGCCAATGTGCAGATGCTCCCCGTGGGCCATATTTTGCATAGTCTGTATAGGCAAAACACACTGCATATCTGCCGAGTTGTAGCATGGTACAAGCAGCAAATGAAGTATCTATCTAGCAAATATCTAGGGATATTTGCCTTCGCAGTCCTCTTGCGTTACACCTCACTGCTGAGGCTACAGATAAGGGAGGCAGGTACTGTCCCCAGGAACAGTAGCTTGCACTGTACTGCAATGACAGTTCAGAATTGGAGCCTGGGGTGCAAGATCCTCAAAGCCACCCAGACCTGCAGACTGGAGAAAAGCTCCCAAAGGACCACAGGAAGATAAAGGTACTACTAAGCCCACATGTGACAAAGCTAATCCCAGTCCTTTTGCTGGCTGTTCAAAGAGGGTCCCACTAATAAGAAACCTGAATGTACATTAACAGATCTTCACACTCCATGAAAACCCCCTCCTGCTACCCCTGTCACTAGAGATGTACCCAAACACAGCAGGGAGGCTGTGCAACTCAGCCCACAAGCACTGCCCTAGTGTCCATCCTCACTCTCCTTAGACAAACCTAGTTAAAATTTGTGATGATCAAGCCCAGCTCCTGCAAATCCCTTCTTATCCCAGACAAATGTCTTCTTGAGCCCTGGCTGACTGCAGGCACACTGCTCTCCCCTGTCCGCCTTGGACAGGTCTTCCCCTCTTGGTTCTTCTCTCCCCTTTCATGCTATATCGCAGGTTTCGCTTCCGCTGAAACATGTGCTGAGAAGCCCATCTGTCTGCTGGCAGGACAGGTAGCTTCTTCCACAGACACGTAACCAATGTCCACACTTTCCCATCACTCTCCTGTCTACCACTGCCTCTTGGATATTAAAAGTCACCTGGAGAGATGATTCCGCATTGCTCTGTGCTCCTTCCTCCAGTCTGTCACTGTGTAAGCCACTTGACAGGTGATTATTTGGTTGCTGAAGCTGAGGAAGCTGGGCTGAAGGAAATGAGTGTCTCCTTAATAAACATGCAAGCTGAATTAGAGTTTCTTGCTGGACAAGCAGATTGTTTTGGGGTCGCATCACTAAACCGCATTATGGCTTTGTGGATAGACTTGGGCTCTGTGCAGCTGGCCTGCTGGCCTTTTCCACCGTGGATGGTCACCCCTTGTTCCTCCCCTGAAGCAATGAAGCACTGCTTAACCTGACCCATAGCTGGCCTCCTGCTGGCCCATGGCCATGGTTTCTCCATGCCTCTTGGTACCACATGTGATGGTACAGGCTTGTGGCTCTGGTTACGTTGATGCATCCACTCGAGACTCTGCTCTGTTCCTCTGCCAACAGGCTGCATTTGTCTGGCATCGCTCATCCACACAGAGGTCCAGACTTCAGGGGACCACAAGAGCCAGTCCCTGGATCGGGGCCTCAGCTGGGACACTTCAGCAGGGTGGATCTGTCCTGCTGTCAGACTGGGCTCTTCTCCCTGCACAGTCACTAACTCAGTGTCCGTCTTCCAGGAAGCAGGTTTTTTTCCCCCATTATGTAAAATGGATAATAAGCAGCTAAAAAGATGTAACGTCAAATGCTGGGAGTCCAAGACGGTTCCTTGGACATACACTGTGTTGTCCTAAAGCACTGCACTTTTTGGCTTAAAGAACTAATTTTGGGAGCTTTAGTCTTTGGTGGTCTGCCATCCCAGCTGGAGACGTCTCTGCCCCCACCACACTCCTCTCCACCACAGGGATCTTCATACACTCAAGCTGTTGGGGGTGGACCTGGATCATTCCCAGCAGCGAGGTTTGCATGTTTGCCTGTGGCCTAGAGCCACAGAGCTGTGGCATTGTGATATGGGACAAGGAGACATCACACCAATTCTACTGCCCACCAAACAAAGGACCTTGGCTCACAAAACCTGGAGTGCGAAAACAGCCTGTGCTGACAGCACAGCCAGCAGCATGGTTGTTACTGAATCAGTGATGGACTTTGGTTTGGCTGCTTAAAGGCACCCAAGATGAGTCTATAGCACTTTGGGATTTATTTGCCTTCCCAGAGCCAGATCAAAGCTCTCAGCACTGTGATGGGGTGGCCCTTGAGAGCAATCTTCAAAAGCTTCTCATTTACGGAAATTCACTGCCTGACCTATGTAGGAGTTTCTGCTGGTCTGTTACCTGCATCTCCAGGAACCGTTCAGTGTCATACAAAGGGGTTGAGCTTAGGTTGAGTTTACACCCAGACGCTTCAGCAGAAGATCCCCACACTAGATCAAAACCAGTGTGGAACCATCCCTGTGGTTGCTGAGTGCCTTACGGTCTTCAAAATGGCCATGAGGAGCCATGCAAAAGTCATGTCAGCCTCCAGTTCTTTGCTTAATGATCCCTCCAAACTAGATTTCACAGGGAGACAAATACCGATTTTGCTTCATCCAAGCCCCTCTACATTCCCAGCTGTCCTTGCTCTGGTAAGCCACCCTCTTCATCACCACCCCTCAGAAAACCCATATAAGAAAAATCAAGTTCTATGTGTTTTTTCTGGCAGCTTGACATTTAATAAGTATGCTCTGCAACTTGAAAGGTCAACTAAATCCATAGTACTGCTGTGGCACCTTGTTATGTATTTAGAAAACTAATTAGGAACATGGGTACTACAGGGGAATTCTCTTCTGCCCCCATGCAGCTTAATCGCTTGTCCTTTGAGACACTAAGAAAAAAAGAGACAGAGAGAAGCTGGCACCTGAAAGAGTAACAGTACAAGGTCGTAGCCCCATCTGCCCATCCCAGTGATCAGCATTAATGCATCGCTGCAGAATTCAGCCTCTACTAGCCCACAGCTTGCCGCAGGGGCAGCAAGGCTGCTGAGTGGTACTCGCAGCAAGGCTGGCAGCCCAGCACCATGTCGCTGCGGGAAGCAGGGACAGAGCAGCCTCCTCCACAGAGGTGACCTCTTCTGCCTTGGTTTCATGATGTGGGGAACAAATGCAGGTTTGGAAACACCCCAAGATTGCATTCCCAAAATGCACTTTTTTGGAGAATTTTTGAACACAGAGAAGGAAAAAAAACTTTTTAAAGAAAAAATAGAAAATAAAGAAAAATAACTGAAACGTATCGCAGATCAAAAGTCTTCCTTGTTGTGCAGAGACACGCTGGGTGAGCAGTGGGATGAAAGTGAAAAGATTACTTCTGAGACTGTGAAAAAGCTCATTGGAACCAAATTATCATCCCCTTTCACATTCATTTTCCATCCGTATTTTTATTTGGGGCTAGGAGAATGAACCTACACTTCTGACTAGCTGAACTTCCCACTTTCTTAACCTCCCATTCCTTGGGCCTCCACTTACTAGGCCTCCCACTCCCTGAGATTCCCCATCTCATGGCCTCCAAATTTCGTGGGCCTCCCACTCCCTTGGCCTCCCACTCCATGGGCCTCAACTCAGCTTCCCACTCCATGGGCTTCTACTCTTGATAGCCTCCCACTCACTGGACCTACCATTTTCATAGGCCTCCCAGATCCTGAGCCTCCCACTCCATGGGCTTTAACTCTCTCGGACTTGCACTACCTTATGGCCTCCCACCACTTCTCAGCCTCGATCTTTCAGCCTCCCAGCCTCCCACTACCACTCAGTTGATAAATACCTTCCCACCTCCCACTACCTCTCAGCCTCCAATTTATTTCTCTGACATCCCACTACATTCCAGCCTCACACTACATCTCAGCTGCTGAATACCTCTTGGTCTTCCACATTTTTTCCAGTTTTCCACTACCTCTCAGCCTCAATTTTTCTCTGGCCTCTCACTAATTTTTGGCCTCCCACTACCTCTTCGTATCTCCCTACTTCCTGGCCTCTGCTTATTTCCTGGCCTCCCACTGCCTCTGTGCCTCCCATGGTCTTTCAGCCTCCATTTCTTTTATGCGCTCCCAGTACTGCTTGGCCTTCCAAAACTTCACAGCTTCCACTTTTTTTCCTGCCTCCTACTACCTTTTAGCACTCCCTTTTTCATTGGCTTCCCACTCCCTCTCAGCCTCCCACTCCCTCTCAGCTTCCCACAACCCTCTTGACTTCCATTTCTTTTCTATCTTCCCACTACCTCTCAGCCTATGAACACCTTTCAACTTCCCCCAGCCTCTTAGCTTCAAGTGTATTTCTCTGGCCTCCCACCACCTCAGCGTCCACTATTTTTCCGACCTCCCACTACTTCTTGGCCTCCCACTACCTCTTTGCCTCCATTTATTTTCTGGCCTCCCACTACTTCTCAGCCTCGCCTTTTTCTGACCTCCCATACCTCTCAGTCCCTGCTCTTTTTCTGACCTTCCACTACTTCTCAGCCTCCTATACCAATTGGCCTCAATATTTTTCCAGCCTCCCACTAACTTTCAGCTTCAACTTTATTTCTGGCATTCCACTACATTTCAGTCTCCAGTTACTGCTTTGCTTCCCATTTGCTTGTGGCCTCCACTTTATTTCCAGCCTCCCACTTCCTTTTAACCTTCCACTACTTTTCAGCCTCCACCTTTTTGTCTCCACTTTTTTTCCAGACTCCCACTACATTTCAGTCCCCTGCTGCCTCTCAGCCTCCCACTACCTTTCAAACTCCCATAACCCTTTGGCCAGCTTCTGCCTCTTGGCCTCCCACTACCTTTCTTCCTCCACTTTCTTTCCAACCTCCCACTACACCTCATCCTTCACTTTTTTCCTGGCTTCCCACTATCTTTGGCCTCCATGTTTTTAGTCTTCAGCTACCTCTTGGCTTCCCAGTCTCTGAGTCTCCCATCCCCTTGGACTCCATTTGCCATAGCCTCCCACTTTTCTGGGCCTCCCACATGTTGTACTTCCCAAACACCATGCCTCTACTCAGTTCTGCCATTTGGTGGGCCTCCCACTCACTAGCCCTCTCCTCTCTTGACCTCCCCCTCCATGGACCTCTCACTCTCTGAGCATCACAGTCTCTGGGTTTCACACTTTCCTGAGCTTCCCACTCTTTGGGCCTCCCACTTTCTGAGTCTTGACTTTCTAGACTGTCTGAATATCTGTTCCCTGAGCCTCCCCCTCCCTTGGTCTCACTCTCACTGGACCTCCATGGGCCTCCTCCTCCACTTCCCCATGCAGGGGGGAGGCCAGGGCTGATCTAGCAGTGTCACCCCTGCTCCGAGCAGGAGGCTGTGCTGGAGGCTGCGCTGGAGGCTGCAGAATCCCTGCCCATCCAGAATTTCAGCAATCCTATATGGTTGTTTCCTGCTTGGGGATACATGTCGGACGTCCTCCTACTTCCTTCGTCCCAGGGTTGTATGCTGCCATCCCACCAGCTCCATCCTCCCACCTACAAAGTGACTAATCATCTCCAGGGTCTGGCAGCACTTCCTGCAGCCCGGATTTACATCTCTGCCACCATCTGTCTCTGCTGTAACCTGGCATCTGCTGGCGGCCCACTCCTGCACAGCCGTAATTAATGTCTCCGTTTCCCTTTGCAGTGCTGCCTCAAGATGCTACTTCTCAGTGCCCATTTCCCTACAGCCCTGTTCATGGCAGTGCTATTACTGCGGTCATATCTGCTCATGCGCCGAGCACATTTCCCTTCCTCTAATGACTGAGGGCAATACCATGGTTTGCATCTCTCCAAAAACTACTGGCAGGCTCTTGATCTCTAGCTCTCACCAGGTACTGCCCCTCGGACATGAGCAAATCATAGAATCATTTAGGTTGGAAAAGACCCTTAAAATCATCAAGTCCAACCGTTAATCTAACACTGCCAACTCCACCACTAAACCATGTCGCTAGGCACCACATCTACACATCTTTTAAACACCTCCAGGGATGGTGACTCAACCAGTTCCCTGGGCAGCCTGTTCCAATGCCTGACAACACTTTTGGTGAAGAAATTTTTCCTGCTATCCAGTGTAAACCTTCTCTGGAACAACTTAAGGCTGTTTCCTCTCATTCTATCACTTGTTGTTTGGGAAATGAGACCGACATTCACCTTGCTACAACTTCATTTCAGGTAAAATAATAAGATATTTTGCATATCATGAGCGTTAGAGCCAGGAGGTACCTGCTGCATTAGCATCACAGAACTGAATTGCACCAGCAGGACTGTGCAGTCCAACGAGAAGAGACACCGGAAGGATGAGATCCCAGTAGCACAGCAGTGGTCAGGCATGGAAGACCCGTTTCTGTAGTGGGGTTGATATTCTTATTTACGTCATTCTATAAGATTTCCTGAGACCAACCATCCAGGCCAGACCTCCTAGGAACTCCCAGGAGATAGTCTCTGTCGTTCATCATGAGCATAAAGCAAAGCCCAGACAGGGTTAGAGCCCTGCAAGTCCCCTTTGAGGATTTTTGATGGTTTAATCCCTGCCCACCACAGCTCCTCTGCCGGGTGAGCACTCTCCATGCAGTCAAGGTTTGGTCTGTCATCCCCCAGCCCCTGCGATCATGTGTGGGTCAGCTTTCCCACTAAACACATGCAGCACACTTTCAACTGAGCCCAGTATGATTTTGTACTTTCCCCTCATGCTTGCGTCTGGAGTATGTGTCTCCCTCCAGGTACAACCTTAAGAGCAGTTTAAAGGGCACTTAGTCTGCCTACAGGAGCTGCTGTCTGGATGGAGTCAGGATGGATTTCTAGTCTGCCCTGAGCCGCCACCTTTGCAAAAATATATTAAAAAATACATGAAAGTGAGCTTCTAATTTGAAAACCTTTGCATAACGACACTGCAGTGTGCCACCAGAGTTCAGATCAAATGTGATCAATTTTCAAGTGAAAAAGATGGCTCTTGCTCATATTGCTGACCACAGAGGGCTCCCACTTTGTTAGGGTTGTCACCAAATTCTTCTCACTAACATGACCCTAATGGTTGCTCGTGTGTAAATGAGGGCAGAGATCAGCTCTGTGGCTGGCGCTTCCTGAAAAACTGAGCCAAACATCTCCACAATAGTCACGGTCAACAGCCAGTTGCTTTTCACTCACCATCTGTCTGCTGTCAGCCAAGTCAAAATGGAAACAAGCCCACCCTCATTCATCACCTTGAAAAAAATCATCACCTAACACCATTCGCAACACAAAGGTCTTCTCATCCTCAGAGCTAATGCACTGGGCTTCACGCAAACTGCGGGAGTGATGCTATTAGCAGGCAGCAGTAGGAGTTTTTGA
This sequence comes from Steatornis caripensis, assembly GCA_013398225.1. Lineage (NCBI taxonomy): Eukaryota > Metazoa > Chordata > Aves > Caprimulgiformes > Steatornithidae > Steatornis > Steatornis caripensis. Next base: position 14,136 of record VZSC01011569.1, read on the forward strand.
AGTTGGATGTGAGCTGGGCATCCAGGCATGAAGCACAGCAGCAAGTCCTCTGAACTCGCTCCATGCCAGATCGCTCCCCGTTACTCTCCTTCTGCTTGAACCCGCTGAGTTGGTTTCACTATTTTCTGTGCTGTTGGTTGTTCTCTCCTTTTGGGAGAATTTCCCTGTCTGATTAAAATATTTTGTTGCTTTCCAAATGACTGTGATTTCTGGAAATAATCAGGCAGAAGAACTAATGGCCAGGAGTAAGGAACAGGGAGGGGAAAAAAAATCCAGGGTCATTCACAGCTTGAAACTCTGACCTGCTTCTGCTCAGCTGTCTGCCTGTCATCCTCCTCCTGGACTCCTTAGTCAGATAAAATTTGCCCTGCTACTATCATACAGTCAAAAAAAAATGTCATTATTTCCTCTGCCAAAGAGGCCTTCTTGAAAACTGGTAGAAACCAGCCAGGAAAGAAAAGGGAAGTGGAATAATCAGCACTATTTTTCAGACCAGGGGAATCAAGGCACAGAATAGGGAACGGGAGCTTGTAGAGGTCACAGGGGCTGTCAGTGGCAGAGAGTAAAAGGGACCATGGGACTGTGTCCTTCTAACACCTTGGCCATATCTCACAGCCTCTAGGAGACAAACTTAGAGCATCACGTACTTCTCTGGCCCTGTTGCAAAGCATTCCCCTGCCAGCAGCTCGCTTCACAGGGAGGAAGTCTGAGCGACAGACTCACAGCAGCACCGGGAAGCTGGGTGAGGGCAGGATCAGTGCTCTGTCTCGAGGTGCAGCCAGTCCCTGGGGGCAAGTTTCCCCTTGGACAGCACACATCCCTTCCTCTCCCTCTTCATTCCTGCCCTGACATTCACCTTTCCCATCCACCTTCCCTCTCTCTCTCTTCATGCCCAGATAATCCCATTACTTAATTTGATATCAAGCTTCTGCTAAGCACCGTCACCTCAGTCCCTTGGCTGAGCTACAAATATACCCTGAGCATGGAGATACTCAAGAGCACGATCATACTGGCATAAGCATTGCTGGAGTCTATCATTTGGTTTGGAAACTTCCCTTGGGGGTCACTGAGGGCTTGAGCCATGAGTTGTCCCCACAAAAAGGGATCCCAAAAGTTTGAAAGAAACTGCCTGTAGGCGACTGATGAAATACAAATCTCTAGTTCCAGGATAAATCCCTCTGTCTCGGAGTGGGCGCCAGGTCTCCCAGGGCCAGTGCAGTTTAGTCTCAGGTGAAGAACTGGACTCATGAGGACCCCTGTTTTGTACTGTGGCAGGGGTCCTACTCCCAGGTCTCTGATTGTGAGCTCCTAGCTCACAAGCTGCAGGCTCACATGCCTGCCACAGCCCCCCCACAGCTGGCTGCACCGCCCTCGACGAGTGCCAGCTTTCTGAGCAGACCTGGAAGAAAAGAGGCACTACATGAAAGGCAGAAAGTACCACAGGGGGAGAGCATTAAAATGAAACATATAGAGCTGCCTGCTTCTGTTGTGTCTTCCCCCACACCATCAGCCTGGTCTTTTTTGCTCTGTACTGTAAGTGTGACTGGCTCTGATTGATTGCCCTTTATTTCCTTATTAAGCAAGGCAGTTGGGAAACAAACACCTCCCCCTGCCATGAAGCCCCATGTATAATTTTTATTAAAATGTTCTTAACTTGCTTTGTTTAAATTTTATTTCCTCTTTCCAAAGTCTGTGCTTTCGCATGCCATTAAGAGAACCATAGAATAAAATTTTAAGGGTTATGAAATGCCAGGTTTTGTTAAGTAGATTCTGGATGATCTTAGCAGGAATCTGGCGTGTTGACAAACCTGCCACACTGCCCATTGTGCCCAATATTAAGTCAAAGTCCTATTTGAATCTTCTCCATGAATGCCACATGCCACAGCTCAAGGAGCGGTCCCACCTGGTCTTCCCCAATGAATATGCCAGTGCACTGCTAACATCAGCTGCTCAATGAACCAGAAAGCCCCCCACTGCCGTTACCCCGCTCACCTGACACTCTGACACAGGCCCTGCTCTGCAGACTAGACTTTCATTAGTCAAGTATCTATCAAGACGCTGGGGATAATGGGCTTTCTCTCCAGAGTAGTAGGCAGTTTCCCTCCCTGGAAAGAGTTGCTTCTTGTACCACCCCATAGCAGATGGGTGCAGGACAGCACAGAGCTTGCATGATTGCTTCAACAGAAGGTCATTCCATCACATGTTCTCCAGCTAATTGGAAAGCTCAACGGGGGCTAAGGAAAACAAATAACTGTCCCTTAACCTGCCCGAGTGCCTTCCTTCATCCTCAGCATTCAAATGAGCTGTGTATTTACATCTGTCGTGCTTGCCTCGAGAGCTACACTGCACACACTTGGATGAGTACAAAAAAAGGTCATCTGGTCCTGCCGCGCGGGGAGCGCTGCTGAAGGGCTCTGAGACTCAGCACTCTCTCATGCACGAGTGTCACGGAGAGCCCAGGCATGCACATTCTTGGAGGAGGGGTAGTACAGCCTTTCATCTCTTTTTCCCACAGAGGAAACACCTCCACCAACCTTAGAAAACCAGGTTAGGAACCTTTCAGGGCAAAACATTACTGACCCCACATACCTGCCTTCTACACTGCGAGATACCACCTACCAACAGGAGCAGCTGAAAGGGATGTGTGCCCATGCCTCAGCCTCCCCAGCTCACAGCTGAGTGTATTTGCTTGCAAGACAACACCCAGCTGAGAGCTGCAATTCTTGTTTATCTGGAGGAGGGAGATTTAGTAAGCCCACCAACAGGCAAAGGCATAAAGACATGAGCCTTTCTTCTAAGTACTAGTGCTAAGAGCCATGTGGGTAAAGGGTTTACTTCACAAAGCTTCTGGAGATTTCTTTTTTTCTCTTCTGTTCCAGCTGAAGATGAAAGATCAAAATCTCAAACCTCTGTGAATTAAAAATGAAGCAAAACTAAAATAAACCACCTGCTTTGGGCCAATTAAAATGTTTTGTTTCAGTAGTTTCTGAACATACTGTTAATAATCAGCTTAAATTGCAGGAAAAGGGTGCTTCAAATTAGGAAACTATAAAAATCTTGTTGTCAAAGTGCGACTTTTCAAGAACTTGAGGGCTCTTTTTTAACTGAGACATTTGTCAAAGCCATTCTTTTTTTACTCACAGAAAGTTTCGGCTTCAATAGACCTGGTACACTTCTGACACAAACGGAGACAAGGAGAGAGAAAGGCACGGCTGCCCTTGCTGTTTCAGTCATGGCCCAAAGCTGGTGGGAAACCAAGGTTGTACCCAAGGTCACTGACTAAATCACCATCACATCAAAGGTTTGAAACTATAGGATCAGTTCTGGATCCCTCACTGGGTTTTGCTATTGCCTTTCATTGCACCAGGATTTCACTAATGGCTTAAAGTCTCCAGCTCATCTTTCATCTGCAAGCATTACCTGCAAACCATATTACCTCCTTAGGAGATTAATGGGACCATACTGCACAGGAACTGGTGGTTTCCACATCATTTGCACTGCTGATCCAGGTGCCTTCTTCAGCGTGCTTTATGATGGTTCTACCTGGACACCTTGGACATGACTGGAGTGATAAGCAGCTGCCTCTGCTTTGTGTGGCAGAAAAGAAACCTTCTCAGCACTGCTTTTATCGCTAAGACAAAGCAGAAGACATTGCTGCTCTTCACAACATCAGCATGGAGGCCCAAGCACTATTTCAACAAATGATGCTTTGACACCTGAGCTATTGCAAGTGGCTCTGGGCACGGTAAGATCCCTGAACAAGCAGCAGACTGGTGTTCACTTAGGAAGGGAGTCAGAGAGAGGCTCAAAGGCAGAAGTAGCAGAAAGAAACCTGCATCTCTGAGGTCTCCACTAAGGCAGTAATGAGAAGAACAAAGCAAGGAAGTTGTCCACAGAGCTGCCATAACAAGCGCGCTTCCACACAAAAGTCAGTAGAGGGGGAAAAAAGGCCTCCATTAAGCCACCTCAGCCACTTTCCCGTGCAAATATTGGGAAAATAGCCTCAAACAGACTTGCATGAATGCAGAAGGAGTCTAGAAAAAGAATAAAAAGGCATTCCTAGGATTCCTGGAAAGATCCTGGAAAGTGACATAAAATTCCTAGAAAGCAAAGAATTTCCTAGAAAGCAAAGAATTTTTCCTACAAAGAATCCTAGAAAATTGAGAAAGTATTTGCAAAGTTCCTGGTAAGCACTCTAGGACATTCCTAGGAAGTAACACAAGAAATGTCTTGAAAGCAACATGGGGCGTTCCTGGAAAGAAAAGGGGTTTTCTAGCAAGCAATGTGGAAATTCCTAGGAAGACACTTCAAAAGTCCTGGAAAGTAATGTGAGAATTCCTAGAAATCATACTGAGATATTCCTTGGAAGAAACACAAGAAATTCCTGGGAAAAGTTATAAAAAGCAAAGGAAAAATTCCAGGAAAGGGAGAATTCCTGGGACATTCCTAGAAAGCAGAGGGAAGAATCATGGAAAGCAACCACATTGGGGAAAATGCCTAGAAAACATCATGGGAGTTTCTAGAATGCAACACGTGAAATTCCTGGAAAGATCCTGGGGACAATCCTAGAAGGCTAGAGGCAAATTCTTGGAAAGCACTTGTGAAATTCCCAGAAAGCAACATGGAGTTTCCTAGAAAGAACCCTGGAAAATTCTGAGAAAAGGTGTGATGGGTTCCTGGACATGGGACATTCAGAGAAAACAAAGGCGAAACTCTTGGAAAGCATCTACAAAACTCCTAGGAAACAACACAGGGCATTCCTGGGAAACGTCCTGGGGTATTCATAGAAAACAATGGTGAAATTCCTGGAAAGAAATGAGGGGAATTCCTAGAAAGCACCCAGGTTAATTTCTAGAAAGGGACGTGGAGAATCCTACAAAGCATAGAGGATATTGCTAGAAAGCACTGCCGATCCTCATTTTGAGGTGAAGAACATGTGAGGGTGGCAGCAGACCTAGAGAGAGGGTTGGGTGAGGTTGAGAAAGGCATGGTACCCCCAAGATCAAGAGGGTGCTGCAGACGAAAGGCAGAGGAGCAGCCCTCATCCTCAGGAAGGTCCAGCTCAGTGCCAGGATGGCTGGACAGTAGGAATGTCACCTCAGAGCCCCAGGCACACACATGAAGGCACACAAGGTCACATTAAGTCTGCCCACACTGGTCCTGATCCACATGCATCTATTCTGTTCCTAGAAACCTCCAAGGATGGAAAAACTCCCTTTTTCATGCCAAAGTATCTCTGTACTTAGTTCTTCCTACTTCTAGGAGGGCTTTCTTTGGTGTACAGCCTCAATCTCCCTACCTCCTCTTTCCCTCTGTCATCTCAGGCACTGAGAAGGATGTGTTCCTAAGGTCAGAGGATAATTCAAGTTGACGGGAGCTCTGGAGGTCTCTAAGTCCAACCTCCTGCCCAAAGCAGGGTCAGCTCTGAGGTTAGACCAGGTTGTTCAGGGCTTTGTCCACTCAGGTCATAAAATCCTCCAAGGACAGAGACCGCACACCCCTTCTGGGCACCTGTTCCACTGCTTGACTGTCCTCACGGGAAAAACTTGCGCCATGTGGGGAGGATTTACACAACCAGTCTGAGCCTCTCTTGTTCCAGATGATGTCCATTGGTGCTCATTCCCCCACTATGCTCCACCGTGAAGAGCGTGACTTCGACTTCTCCATAACTTCCTCGCAAAAGCCTCCTGAGCACGTTCATAGCTGTTCGCACTGCCCGCACAGCCCTCCCTTCCTCTCTGGCAGGCGATCGGCCCATCTGCCCAACTCCTTCAAGACCAGCTGTTTTTTTCCATGGCTTCTTCATATGCTGTTTCTCAGCCCATTTCTGCTCAGGAGGAAGAAAAGATCACAGAGAAGTTGGTGGCATCACTTTCATGATGTTCCCCTCGCCATCTGACTCAGCTGAGCAGGGAAAACTCTCTGGGAGACAGCCCAGTAATTATCTCCAATAGGCCTCTGCACATCTGATTGACTTCTCTTTGCTTTCATGCCTGACACTTCAAACATCAGGCATGGCAAAGCAGGGGGAGGATTTGGCTAATGGAGTGAAGCAAGAACTCCAAAAAACATATAGCGGCCTCATCTGGAAAGCAGAGTGTGTCTCAGTCTCCCCGCTGCGCTCAGCCTCCGGGTTATCGCCTGGATGCCCAGGCTTAACAGCACAGACAGTAATCATTTGTAAATAATTAATAGTGAGAGTAGCAGAGGCAGCGCTCACGTCGCTCACTGAAAGCCAGCGTGGGATGTGACCTCAGAAGGTGAAATCCAGTCTTGGAGGCTCCTGTTAGGTGTGGAGAGGGACCTGACGGGTCCTAGGAAAACTGAAGTCATACCTCTGCCGCTGACCTCAGGCAGGTTTGTGCCTCAGTTTCTCCACCCACCCCTCTTATCCCACCCATGTTTTGACTGGGAATGGCTCCCACTATGTAGAAGAACAGTACCCAGCACATGAGCCCCTTGATCTCACCCAGCTACCCAAACAAAACAGGCCTGGTTCTGGTGTCTCACGGGTAGCCATGGTACAGCCCCACATCCGAGGGTCTAGCCAAAAGCTCTTCTCCTCAGAGCCAGGTGGCTTGATCCATATTGCTGTGTGGCAACAGGTCCTGGCCTGCCTGTCTGCATAGCTGTGCCCAGTCACTGACCAGAAGGCTGTTAACTGGCACGGACCAAATGTGGGACAGTGCCCTGGCTCTCTTAGGTACTAATGTAGACATGGCCACCTTGGCCCCTCTGGGGCAATCCCTACACTGGGAGGTAAAAGGAGATTGACATGACCTGTTCCTTTCTGTCCACACCGTTTCACTGTAGCTCAGGTTGCAGGTGTCCAGCTTGGGCTTAGGAAGGGCTGAGTTGAAGGCACCTCACAGGGGACTGGTTTCAGCATGACTATGTTCAGCCTCCCCCGCACCACCTGAAGAGCTCACTGGGCATCTCTGTGGAGTGGTGGCTGCTCTCCGAGGGAATTCCTGCTCTTGCAGAGTGCAGGTTTCTGCCTACAAGATGACAGCTGCTGCTAGGGCAAAGCCATGCACACCCACATGCTGGCTGAATAATGAAAACAAAAACGCCTTTCTCCCACTGGATGCTGTTTTATTGCCTGGTTTGTGGTTGCTGCCACGTGGCTCACTTCCAGGGGACACCACCCAGCACTTCTGTTGCAATAAGGAGAAATGATTGCAGAGCCCAAGATGCTGTGCATTTGGGAAAGCAGATCAATACATGTTCAGCAGATCAATCACTGTCTTGGACAAGGGAATTCTAGCTGGAAAAACTCTCCTGCTTCTGCTGGGTCATTAGTAGATTCCCCTATTCTAAATCAGGGTTTCCATCTAACAACAGTGCTCTACTTGATTAATGCTGATTAGCCCTGCTTTACTTGGTACATTGATTAAAAAGCGAGGTTCATTTCCCAGGTTTCCTTCCCAATCATATTCCCTAATTTCTTTTGGCACTTCCACAGCCTCTTAATTCTTCAGTCCTCCAAGAAGCTCATCAGACAAGGACAATGCTGAGGCACTAACAAACAAAGGTCAGGTGTGAATTGTATCCAAAGGGACGCTCTCTCCTGTGATATGTTACTCTATATGGTAGACTGGCTGGTGGCATCTTCACATTAAAATGTTGCTCATGGATGATTTCAAGATAGAAACCAATCATTACTCAAGATTTCCTAACGTACCAGCAGAGCTCTGGGCCTTCTCAGATACATTGCTTGATTCCCACCAACTGTAGAAGCAAAGGGACCCATATTGCCTCTTCTCCAGATTATCGGCTAAATTGCCATAGGAGTGGTTTTATGGGTTTAGGCCAATGGCCCACCCAGCTTGTGGCAGATACATAAAAATCAATGGAAACAGCACACATACATACAAAGTGGCCTTTACCCAATCTTCCTAGCTCTGGTGATCTGTGGTTCAAGGGTCTTCATCAGCTCGAAGCTCACGGGGTTTAACATCCACGAACACTTTGTCAAATCCCTCCCTGAGCTCATGACAGCCTCCACAACACCCTGTGGCAACAGGATGGCCAGTGCAATTGCTCTTCATGTGAGAAAGCACTTCCTTGTGTCTATCGAATCTACTGCCTTCTTGCTTTGAGAAACACCTAGTTATGAAGAAAACACAGCAATCCTTCCCTTCCAGCTCTGTACTGTCCATGATATGATAGGTCTCTGTCATTGCCCCTTTAGGCGCCTCTTGTTCCATCCGGGGAGTCCTACTTTAATACAGAAACAATTTTGCAGCTTATTGGAAGTTGTTTCAATAAAACAAGCAGGGATCAAGAAACAAAGATCCTGTTAACTGCCTCTTTCACAATAAGAAAGTGTAAAATCAGACTATCTTTAAAATACAACTAAGTAAATAACAATTTGGCACCGAGAGCAACGAGTTAATCTGACATCTGAATATTCACTGCTATTAAATAAGATGAAGACATGCCTCCTTCAGCTCTTATGTAAATAGAACTCATCTGCGATGCAGATTTTATTAATTAACTGGCAAATCGAGAAAACCCCAATAGGCTGTAATTGAACTTCACGTTGATGATAGATGAGGAGACACTTACAGGCCATCCGCTGTGTCTGCACAGTCACTCCTGGAGCTGCTGCCATCCCTTCGTCCTCACAGCAAAGAGGCTGCCCCATCCTGAGCAAAATCAAGAAGACCTGAGGGGCAGACGCCTGGAGCTGACAGGATACCTGGCACATTTGCCTCCTGAAGCACCCGCTGGCTGGTCACGCTGCTCTGCAGGGCATCACCTGTCTGCAGCTCCCAGACTCTCGCAGGGGGCAGTCACTAGCTGCTGACCTTTTAACAGAAGTGAGGATGCTCATAGCTTTCTACCTAATCACCTCTAACGTGGAGAGGGGACACTTGCTAACACCATGGAGAGCTGGGTGGCTCAGCTGTGCCTGGGGGTCCCAGGTTACCTCAGAAATGTAAGATTTCCAGATACCTGGGGATGGTATACCCTGGTGATGATATACCCTATAGAAACACACCCAAAACCAAGACCTAAGGCAAAGCACAGACTGGTCAGATTTATCTTGGTTGCTCAGCTGGGCAACATGGATGTGACAGGGCAGCCCGTGCAAGGAGAAGGCAGCTCTAAAGCCCCATGACAGCACCATGCTGTCCTCTGGCAAGGTGGCACGTGGCAGAGCCCAGTGAGAAGGAGATTAAGACATTATTGATGTAGGGGGAGAAGGGATGAATAAAACAATCCCCTGCATGGTGCTTTGCAGTTCTTGGCGGGGAACTAATTTTGCTTTTATTTTGCTAGAGAAACAAGGAGGCTACAGGGAGGCGCCCACCCTTGGAGCTGCTGGAGCTTGGGTTCGTCTTGGCACAGGAAGGGGAAGTGGCATTTGAAACACTGTGATGTGAGAAGAGTTTCATTATTGCTCTGGATGGCCCCTTCATTAGAGGAAAACACGATATTTAATGAAGGGGAAAGAAAACAGGAGCTCCCTGCTGCGTCCAGAAAAGCGTCTCTTTTCAGCTTTGCTTCATTCCCCTTATTTACGGGAGCGAGGGAGGCTGGCCCTGTCCATCCCTGTAGCACTCCATCCCCAGGTCTCGTGAGGGGTGCTCCAAACCAAGATCTTCCCACAGAGAGCAACCCACAAGCACAGTCCCTGCTGGAGTCCCTGGCTTTGGGGTACCTCCCCGTGCCCATACTGAGGCGGTCGGAGGCTGGCCTTGTGTGTGGGCATGGGGCACCGAGGTGTACCCCCTCTGCAACAACATGCACCTCAGGTGCTACACACACAACAATTCAATGCCATTCTCTTTTTATCAAGGAGAAACTGAGGCACTGGAGATGTGTTATCCACACTTGGCATCAAGTCTGAAGGTCATGCCTGATTAAAGAGCACAGGGAACACTCTGCCCACAGCTTCCTTGTAAAGTGCCCTCAGATTCCCAGGGAAGGGCTTGGTCTCTCAAGACTGACGTAACAAATCCAACATGGGATTAACACGTCAAGCGAATTCTTCCCAGCTAACACCAATTATTTGCTAAGATACATTTGCTCTCTCGATTACACCCCACAAAGTTTTCAGCATGGAAAGGCAGAATCTCTTTTCTTTCCCTTCCTTGTCTCCGAGTAATTGGGGTTTTTTTTAGCAATGTGTCAACAGATTTCAGGAGTAGAACCAACTCACATTCCCTTTGCTGGGACGACTCTAGCTCTGCTAGGAATTGAGATGAAAGGAAACTTGCTTTCATCCCAGCCTAAGCAGGCAAGAAGTGGAGCATGAACAGAGAGAAGACAAGCAGAGAAGCAAGCACTATGGTTTTATTCTGGGTCTCTGCACCTAAAGCTATCCTTAATCACCACTCATGATTCATAGCCTTTTCTTTCACTGGGAGCTCCAGACAGGGTAATTTAGTTTCAGAGACTCACAGGCACGTTGCCGGGAAGGGACCTCTGGATATCTCCAGTCCAGCCACTCATAATTTGTGCTGGTTCCCTCATGACCTGTCCTGTTCCTGAAGTGAGGGGCTTTGAAAGTGTCCTGAGGTGAGAGAGCATCCTGCAGTGGAGAATGTATTGGAGGAAGAATAATTGTTCCAACAGTTGCCTACTCTCCTCACTGCTCCCAGAAACTCCCCAGCTCACCACCACTAAGCTACCTGCACCAGGAGATGAACTCTGGGACCTGCATGGGCCTTGGTTCATGGAGGACAGCAGGAGGAGGGGATCCGTAGGATCTCAGAAGACTGAGTAAAACAAAAGGACAGGGGACACTGCTTGCAGAAAGCAGTGAGGTTCACAATAGTATCAGGAGCAGGAGAGGGGCTGTGTGTGTGAAGGATGGATAACCACAAACTCACACCATCAAACCCAGCAGTCATCTGACTTAAATCATTTTTTCCTGCTTGATTCTCAGCTGCAGCCAGAAGCTGGACAAAAGTTTGCCAGGAGCCAGCACCTGACTCTGCCGTGAGACCCTTTGCCTGCTCCGGCTGCTTCACCTCAAGAGCCAAGTGCCTTCGTCCTGGGCCTTCAAGCATTATTTACAAGAACGCATTGCTAAGACCATCCAGTGACTTCCAAGTGAAGGAGCAAATTTCCTGTAAATTACATTTCCGGCAAGCATCTGTCCTAATTAAGGATTACAAAATGAATTTACCATTGCTCCAATTAAAATCCATTCACAGCTAATACTTTCCTCTTTTCCAATGTTATTTATTTATTGAGGGTGGGGAGGGAAGGAACCACACTCGGAGTCTCCAGAAGTTCTCTGGATTTGGAACAGGCTCAGCTCTGCCTCGTTACATGGAATAGGTCCCTGGAGAATGCAGGCTGATTGCAATCTAATTTATGGCATTCATCAACATATGAATTAATGCTGGGGTCTCAGATATGAGGTCTCTCTATTTCCCCCTCCCTCCTTGCACAGGCTCAGCAGCTCGGCTCTGCTGCCACGCTTCCTGGTACTTCTTCTTCCCTTCATTAAAGAAACAGCCTTGTTTCCAGTTACGAAATCTTGTTTATGGTGAACGAACTCGGCATCTCACCCGGCTTTCTGTGAGTTAAAGGAAACCAAGGAGGATCTAGTCCCTGTTTTGAATAAGTTTGGGATCTGGTACTCAGCTCCTGTGTGCCTCAGCTTCCCCGGCTGTGACACAGGGATGCTGTTCCCAGCTTCCCTCTGAAAACCACGGGGAGAATAAAAATACATTTGTGCTTTGGAGCCCCGCAGGGAAGGTTGCAGAGGGCTTTTATGTGTTTTAGATTGCTCCTCTGTATTGTTCTTGGCTTTGACCTTGGACTGAGCTGGACAAGAGAATAATCAAACAAAGCCACTTATATTTAGGGTGCATGTCGGACACTTGTTAAAGAATGCCAAAAACTGCGAAGTCTTCTGGTAGCAGCCATTAACCCATACAGTGACTGGAAGGCCCGGAGCTGTTGACAAGGTTATAAATCATCAGCAGTGGTGGATGAGGGGCTGCTTGTGTGGCTAGAGGCTGGCACGGGCAAAACATGACAGCAAAACAAATCTAAGGCCAGAAAGTCGGTGTGTGCAGCATGTCTCGGGGCAGGGAAGGCAGGTCTGGGAATGGGAAGAGACACACGGAAGAGCAGAGTGCATTCAGCTAAAGGGGAGACTTTTGCTTTGTTGACATGAGGAGACAATAGTTGCTTCAGGTAACAGTGAAGACAGGTATAGTCTAAGGCGGAACTGCAGGCCTGTGATGTCTAACTGCTGGGGTCAGGCTTCTTTTCCTTGGGGCATAGTTCCACAGCCAGAACTAGTTTTGAGACAGGAATCTCAATATCTGTGCTCTCTCACTGCTCAGATCCCAGAGTCACCTTTAGCAGGGACCCATTCTGGAGAAAAGGTCTGTGTGCAATTTCGCTGAAGCTCGGCACCACCACGAACAGAGGGGCTGCTGCTCCATCTCTCACCTGTTCTTCCTGAATTGTCTAAGTGTGCCTGAACTTAGTAGATGTGACTTAGTTGTTTCTCTTCTCTCTGATACAACAATAAAGCATGTAAGGACATTTTTACACTAATCTGTATATCGCTCTGTCCATCAAAAATGTCAAAGTGTGCTCCGAGGAAGGAGGGAGTAGGCAGTTCTTTGTGCTTCATGGGACAGACCAAGATGATTCTTCGCTTGATTGCAGTGAAGAAGACTCGAGCAGAATTCACTAGGAAAAGCTATAATCCACAGTGAAGGACAAGAACTGACTGCATAGCTCCTCATTGATGAGAGACCTCCTTCATTTGTGGAACAGCAGGTTCAGCCAGGAGAACATGCAATTCAATCAACATTATGAAAGCCAGACTCTTTTGTGAGCTCTGGACTATTTGATGTAACATTAGTGGACATTTAATACCTTCAGAGTAGTAAAGTGCAGGAGTAAAAGGACTGTGTCTCTGTGGTTAACAGCCTACGCAACGAAATAATGCCCTGCTCATTGTGAATTTCATCTTGAGTCTTAATTCAGACTTCTCCTGGGGTTTCAACTCCTACAAGGGAACAATTTCCTGTCTGAATTACTCTCTGGTAGCATCAGGCAGGCAGGTTGGAAAATACAACATGCAGCACTTTCACCACGAAATAAAAAGATGGAAAGTATGCAATCACACCTCTGGTTGCAGGTGGCTTAAAAGTCATCTCCATACTTATTAAATACATATTTTTGACTTTTGCTAGTTCTGCTTCTGAGTTTATCCTATCCCAAAGTAATCAAGAGTTTTGCTGCCACTGCCACTCACAGCTGTCTGCTGCTGACAAGAGAAGCATTGCCGCTAGACATGGAGCACCACAGGGTGCTCGAGGCAATGTCCCTGCTGAGACGCAGCAGAGCTCAGTCCAGGCTGGAGCTTCTTCATGCTCCTGTCACTCATTCTGGGGATGCTGTAATTCACAAGGAGCTGGCTGATCTTGCCTGACCTGAATGGGGAAGTATGGTGCTATCATCCAAATTCAACCTTCAGTCCAGAAGGGCTGTGCCTGCATCTTTCCTCCATTCCAGCACCCATGTACCTATAGCAGATGAATGTTCTCATCCGTAATCCATCATTTGCACACATTGCTTTGGAGCACAAAAACCAGAGCTCTTTTAATATGAGCATGCCTGGCACGGCAGAGCTGGCCAGGACATGGTCCCAGGGGTTGGTTTCCCAGCTATGAGTACAGGAGCAGTCTGCAGACACAGACACAACCCAAGCTGATAACGACACATGGATCAGGCATGCAATGCACTGTGTGATGCTGAGATGAACAGGTGCCTGGGAAACAGCAGGTAAGGGTTATGAAAGGTGGTGGGGAAGGGCACGGCTGGAGCACAATCTGCAATGCAGAAGAGAGCACTGCATCGCCTCTCAAATGCAGTGGCAGATTAATCAGGAGTCACAGAGTGTATTTGTAACCTGCCTGGCAACCCAGCTGCATTTCACACACTCAACCCTACTCAGCTCTTACTCCACACCTGAAGTACCAACATGACTTCACAGGTCCCATGTTAGCAGCACGTCCTGCTCTGGGAGGAGAAAACACAGGAGCAAAGACTTTGCAAGGGAGAGACAGCAGAGCTACACACTCCTATGTGTGTGTCTGTAGGGGAACGAGAACTAGCATTTGGAGGGGTCTGTATATTTCTGTACCTCCAGCTGCAATGGGGAAAGTATTTCAGGGAAGCAAGTAAGTTTTCCTATTTGCCTTGCTAAATTTCTGCATCTCTACTTTACCTGCTACCGTTGTTGACATTTAAAGTTTCCTCCTGGAGCCCACATGTGAGCATGTGCACGAACACCTCAGTCCTGCTTTTTCAAACTCTCTGAAGACTCAAACAGGGTTTGCATTCATCCAGTTCCTGCTGCATTTTGCTTGAAAGAAACAGCTGGTGGCTTTTTTGTTTTAGCTCTACACATTCAGCTTAGATGGCAGAGAAGACAGAAAATGTAGACACTGCCAGCTTCTCCCCCCAGATCCCTTGAGAAGATTCGGGAGATACTGGATGCTGACAACCTGGCTCACCTTCTCACTGGATTTCAGGATAGTGAAGCTGAGAGTGGAGAGGGACATGGAAAACCCAGTACTTTTCTATACCTGTTGGGATGAAGCCTTCGTGTTCTGTTTGGACCATATGTATCAGATTTACCCACACATAAGCCCTGCAAATAATTTGCAGATTTTTTTTTTTACCTATCCTGTGGCCAAGCCTTTTCAGGATGGAAAGAGAACACATAATTCAATCTTCCACCTCACTTCCACTGCAATTTGTCCAGCTGGCCTGGGCTTGTTTCCTTGGGAAATGCTCCCCTTTCTTTCACAAAGCAAGTTTTTCATGCTGGACATTTTTGTACATGCCTCCAGCCTCTCAAATCTATTGACATTTTTTAAGGTAGGGAAGTGAAGTAGAATAAGCCAAGCTGTCCATGAGACAGTGCCACATGCACCCCACTTTGTTTACCAGAGATAGCAGATAGAGAAGAATCTTCCTAGGCATTGCACTTAATGTGACATCTTCTTGTGTCATTTATTATTATCATCTGGACTTCTTCAGCTTTGGGAGCATGAATAATACAGCATTAAAAAAAAACATATTTTTTTAAAAGGTGTTTTTATATATAGATAGATAGATAAAGATAGCTCTTTCTGATTCATGTGCTAAAACCTGCTGCTGTTCCTCATTTGTTTGTTTTTTTCAAGCAGAAATGGCTGGGCAAGAGGAATGCCAGGAATGGAAATCCAGGATAAGCCTATATTTCACAACTTCCTGTCATGCAGGAAGGTTTCTGACAAAACTTTGGAACAGGTCTGGAATTTGCTTGGAAATGAAGTTGCTGCTCCAGGGTGTAGGGCAGCAGCCGTGCGCAGCCATGGCAGGGAGGCAGGGAAGAGCATCTGACCCATCCAGGGATGAATGAAGGTCAGCATGCCTCATCCGTGCAAAGACTGAAGAGGCTGGGACATGAGCTGCTCAGCCCCCATGAGCTAACATTTGGATAGGAATGTGGATGTCACCCTGTGTAGCTAAAATTTGAATGGTTTGAAGAAGTCCTGTGAAGACCGTTTTACCTTGTGCCAAATGAGGGCATAAATCTTTGTGCTTCTTATTCAGCTGAAGAGGCACGGTGGTACCTTCAGTGGGGATCAGGGTATGATGTTGGCAGCCAGCGCAGAAGAGAGACATAACAAATCTTAAGACTTACAAGTGACCCATTGGCAGACAAATGTCTCCCTCAAAAGCGCAGGTATATCTGCTGGAGCTGCACCTCCTAATTGTATTCTCGGCCAGCTTCCGGATAGCTCTTGACCAGGCCAAGACACAAAGCCTCCCATGCCACGACACACTTCCCAGCGATGAACTCCTACACTGCTCTCCACCCCCACAGCTCAGTTTGCACCTGACGGTTGTTGCCACATCCACAGCCCGTTGCCTCCATATCCCTTAGGTGCCACAAAGGAGGCCAGGCAGCCAGCAGCGGAGCTGGGAGCAGGGGCAGGTTTCCAGCCATGGTGTAGTGTCTGGGCTGTGGGACTACTTCAGGCTTCACCCACTGCAGAAACCCTGGGATCTGGTCTCAGTCACAGACAAGAAACCAGACTGTCTGCTCAGGGCATCGCTCGCGATGTGTCAGAGCGGGTTCTTTTCAGCTCTGCATGGACACAAGCATTATCAAAGGCATGTCCCCATAGTCAGTTTGATCCTGCCTGTACGGAAAAAACCCACCAGTTCTGTGACTGGAGTTACACAGAAGAGTAAACCATGAAATAAAAATACTAAGGAAATTGCTGAAACAAACACTGAAAATCCATCATGAGGGACAAGATCCTTCTTGACCTGCTAAAACATTATTTGTTCTTGTTCCCAGGGGCCTAAACACTACTCTTCTTCATGAGATATGTGTGTCATTGGATATGTGTGTATCCCTAAATTTAATTTGTCCAATTGCATTAGAACAAGCAGCTAATTCTGAAATTCATTTTGCTCCCGTAATGAACCCCTCTGCCAAATGGCATTTGGGTGGAATTGTGGAGATTGTGATTTTTATTTAAAGTGATTTATCGAAACCATCAGCGATGTTCCCTAAGTGGAATCCATGGCAATCCTTTTAATCTCCCCCCACCACCACAGCAAATGCAAACATTTTTTTTAATAACAGAGAGTTTGAAATATCAGGTTATTAAAATCCACACTTTTCCATTTCTCCATGCTCTCTTCCTCTGTAATGGGATGGAATCCATAATCATGGAAAGAAAGCCTCCCTTTCAGATGAGAGATGCAGAAGGTGCATAAAGAACAATTAAGCATCTATATAGTCGCTTTGAATTGATATGGGTATTAATTAAAATTGAAGAGGCCAAATTTACTTTTACTGCAAGGAAACGCAAAAGGGTTTTTTTTCTTTTCTTATTACCCTAAGCCCCTTTAATGAATTCACCACCTGCAGCAGACCTCAGAGCTCCCCCAAGTGCTTTTCCAGCCTCTTCCCAGAAGTGCTCAGTGGAGCTTTAGGAAGCCGAGGGGGGCTGCCCTCTCTCCCACCGCAGCGAGGTCTTGGGTGCTGTCACCAGCTGTCCCCAGGCAAGCAGAGAACCGCTGGCTGATAATTTGCTTCATCCTCTGATGTGCTGATTCACAGCCACGCGTTTCCCAGAGATCTAGGTGTGAGGTGTGGGAGACAGGGCTGTGCCAGCTGTGCCAGCTGTGCTGCGAGCCCCTGGTCGTGGGGAGCAGGATAGGGACGACCAGCATCCACGCTGCCAGGCCACTGGGCAGTCCAGGCAGGCTCTGCAAGGAGGTCCCTGTGGGTCCCAGCTTTCAAGGTTGCCCAGAAGCAGTGAACCTCTGACAGCTCCAGCTCAGCAGGGTGCACAGGCACCGAAGCTCCTTTGGCAGGCACTTGAAAGCAGTGGGGAGGAGAAGGTGTCAGCCAGGTCTCAGTACGTTCTCCTTTTGTTTTTAAATGAGAAAAAAAAAGTTGGATGATGGTATGGCAGGAACGGAAAGACTGTTGTCAGCCGAAGTTTATAGGTGAGGAAGTTCTCTCCCACCTGTAACCCCATTCAGCCATTCATTTGACCAGTCCTCACCACTTATGCCGAATTCCTCTGGTTCGGCTGTTTTGTCCCATATCACGCAGGGCAGAGACCCTGACCCAGCTCCTTGGGGACTCCAGCCCACGTCTGATTAAAGCACTTGAAGGTGGTGAGGACCTTAAGACCTCCAGAGCCAGAGCATCCCCTTTCGCCCTCAATTCCTCTGACCGATTAATCCCCACCATGAACACACCCCTTTGCAAATACTTTGCCCCAAATTGCTCTGCTCCATCCCCTCCCAGGAATAATGGGCACAGCGTGGTGGGAGCCCAGCTGGGACAGTTGCGCCCAGAGCCAGCCCCAGGGATGGCTCAGCCCAGACCAGACACTTTCCCCTTTCCCTCTGGTTGATGCACTGGTGCCATGGCAACTGCTAACACCAAACAGCTGCGGTGAAAATACAGCTTCAGAGCAGCGTCAGTCCCCTAGTACCAGTGGGCATGTCCCAGGAGTTGTCCTCTCCTCCTGGGGACCCTGGCCAAAGATGTGCCTCCAGAGCGGGGCAAAGCCAACCTGCACTGTGGTACTTGTGTGTGGAGCCCCGAACTTGCCTTGCATGGAAGAGTTTCTTTAAAAAATAAAATGTTGCCACATTTTCCCTCTTGGAAGGATAAAACCTGGTGTGGCAGGACACAGAGCCTGGGGGAGGAGCCTGTTGCCTGGCCCCCAAGTCATCCCCATGGCTTCATGCTCCAGAGACAGAGGAGCAGCTCTGACTGCAAGCATCATGATGCTGGGGCAGGGTGACATCAGGACATGTCCCACTGCAGGAGATATCTCCATGCAGCTGCCCAGATGTGTTTCTGTAACCAGTCTCAACTCTGTAGCTTATGAGAAGAAATTTTAGGGGGCTGTAAAATGGTCCTGGAGGACGGACATCACTGTAACCTGGTCCATGCACACTCCAAGGGGACAGAAAATGTTTTTACTCCACATTTTCTTTCCTCCTGGGCTGCAATCTGTCCATCACTTACCTGAGCCCTGGTTATTTTATTGTAAAGGAGAGATGTTGCCATTTTATTCTATACCCTTCCAACCCCAAGGCAGTTGATTGCTGCTGGCTGGTAACACACACACACACAAAAGTTAATCTTTTGCTATTATTTCTCAGAAGCTCCATTTGGCTGCATCCAGGCCTAATGTGGTGATTTCCTTGCCCTCACGACAGATATTTCTTACATGGGGAAGCTGCACAAAAAAAAAAAGTAGATGTGAAAATGGAGCTGTGATTTATTTTCACCTCCAAATATAGAAAGACCATTTCCCCCTCTCTCAGGCTTCCTCTTCCTCCTCTTTAAATAAGTCCCAGCGCCTTCCAACCAAGCCAGCACCCCAGTGAAATCCCATTACCAAGGCGGATGAGGAGATGTGTTTGTAGGGAACTCGGACCAGTTTAAACCCATCATCAAGGTGACCAGGGACAGGCTGGCACATACCGGTTTACACAGACAGCTAACCGGGGAGGGGAGATGGAGAGGGAGCTCAGCCCCAAACCCTCTGGGCTTTCTGCACATCAGGCATCCCGCTGACGCCAAAACTTCGCTGTGCAGAGGCTGGTGGGGGAGCAGGGCTGTGGGGAGCGTCGTTCCCTTGGGAGGTCGGCAGTGGGATTGATGATGTCCGCCCTCCTCCCGGCAGCACCCGCAATTCGATTTCTCTCTGCCGGCGGCGCGGCTCGCAGACAAAGGCTGTGCTCCTCGCTCGGGGCCATGCTGGAGCTGGGGGCTCGTCCCCAAGGGGACACCAGACCTGTGCCCCGCGCTGCCTGAGCCCGAGCTGCCGCTGGGACACCCAGCCATGCCCCCATGCACACGTGTGTACCCTCACGCACACACACGCACGCTCCAGCTGCTCCCCACCTTCCCCTCCACCCCTCCGGGAAGATCCAGCGGCCAGATTAAGGCACGTCTTTCGGCATCGAAAGGATTAACTCCCCGGGGAGAAGCGGCAGAGGCTGAGCCTACGCTCCCGCCACACACCGCCAGCTTCACAGCAAGCTCGGGAGTTGTGGAGCCTTAATCCCCCTCACTGCTGGCAGCCGAGGCGGCTGGGAAGAGCGAGCCGGGCTGTAGGCTGAAGGGACAGGAGTGGAAGAGGACGAGAAGGGGTGCACGCACACCCCCCCACGCATGCACGCACACCCCGCAGATGGCAGGCAGCGGCACTGGGTCGGTTATTGTTTGCAAGGAGATCCGTAGGGAGCCAAGCGCTGAATAAAACAAGCTGGAGCATCAGGCGAGCAGATCTGTTCGCTTGCAGAAGTCCTTAAGGTAAAACTCGAGACTGGCCGCTCCTCAGCTCGGCTGCCCTTCAGAGACCGGGCGCTGGGCTCGCTGCTGTTGTGATTCTCA
Organism: Steatornis caripensis; assembly: GCA_013398225.1. NCBI lineage: Eukaryota > Metazoa > Chordata > Aves > Caprimulgiformes > Steatornithidae > Steatornis > Steatornis caripensis. Next base: position 34,063 of record VZSC01011569.1, read on the forward strand.
TCTCTGACTATGGTTTTGTTTTCAAAGAAATCGATTGGGAGATGCCAGCAAGAGAAGTTGCCAAAAGCCAGGCTGGCGTGGCTGGGAGCTGCATGCCATCAGCGCCGTCACACACCGTGAGCAGCTGAACTTTGTGGGTTTTGAATATACATTTCTCCTCTGCAGACACTTCGGGCAGTGCTACGGGGAGAGTCACGGCACCGCACACCTTGCGCCTGCTGTTACCCAGACCGAGTCTGGGGGATGGCAATGCGGGGATTTCTGTCTCTCTAAGGACCATCACCTGTGAAAAGAAGCTGGAGAAAGGCATTTTATCTTTCTTTTCCAGATGACTGAAAACACGTACAGGATCCTGTCTCTCCAGCTTTCATCAGTGAGTAGCATCAGGGAGGGACGGCTGAGGAACAAAAATGATATCAGTCAAAATAATTTCAGCCTCTACTTTTTCAGAAGGAACTTCATACCCATAGGGGTTTGCTGCTTGCTTTTCTAGGAGCGAGGACCGCTGTACCACAGATGCATCCCTACCAGATCATGTAAGAATTTGCAAATCAGAAACCTACCCCAGCAAGACCTTCTCTGCCCAGTTTGCAGTACATGGTTTGGTGTAAGCACGGCAATTCTCACCTCTTTCTCTCCCTTTTAAATCTCTTGGGCTTGGAGATCTCTTTCCTCATTGCAATTATGATTATTTGCAACATCAGTGCCATCAAAGATTGGAGCACTTTCCTCTCCCAGATCCTCCCCAGCGTTAACAAGACTCTGAACTTGGTACAGCAAGTGGAAGCCACCACCAGCTCGGTGGTAAGTGTCCTCCAGGACCCCGAGCAGGACAACTACCTGTCCAACAGCCAGTCCATGAACTCCAGCAACTTCACAGATGGCCTCGACCACTTGTTCCAGTACTCATACTCGGACAATGACCAGCTTTACAAGGAGTACAAACCCCCTCCTCGAGATGCCATTCCTCTGCCCAAGGCTGTCCTCTACCTTCTCATGGCAGCCCTTGTGGTGGTGGCAGTGGCGTACGCCATCGTTGGCCATCTCATCAAGGACCTCATTCATGACTTTATAGGTGAGTGCGGTCATCACGCGTTGTGTGCATGTGGTCAAAAAAAGCCTGGTGCAAAGCCTGGGGATGATGGCTGGTGTCTGTCCTTTGGTTTGGGTAGGTTTTAGGTCAAGATTTTACCCTTTCACATTTATAAGAGTGTTAGTCTATCCGATGTGCTGTGTTCTCCAGACTGAGCTGTATGTTGATCAGCTTCCCAGAGAAAATCCTTGGGTTTAGCCTCCTTCCTAAAGAAACGAGGCTTGTGCGTGTGTGTATAAATACGTATGTGCGTATGTCTGTGCTGCCAAACAATCATAAGATCCATTGACCAGTTTCAACTGAGCTTGGATTAGAGGTCCCCGAAATGAAAATTTTCGTGGCAACAGATACCTGAGCTCAGGATAACAACCCACTAGTGCACTGTGAAAGAAAAGCTTAACCCCTTATGAGACACCAGTGAATCCACAAACTCCTAGGAAACACAGGTCAGCAGTCTGCCTCCCGTGTACAGCACCTAGCACAACCATCACAGCCTCTGAGACTGCTGCAACAGATCTGTAAGACAATAGCCCAAAGAGTGTGGATTTTTATGAGAACTGGTTTCCTGGATCTTTCATTTAGTCCTGTTGCTGACGGATGAGGTCCCTCGTCATCGGGGACCAGAGCTCAAACACTCTGCTGGCTGCAGCCGCTGTGGGCAGGCAGAGGTGCTTGGGTGCTCACAGCAAGCCCTCAGCGGTACTCTTGCTGTTTGCACCGTAATTTGTAAGGCTGGTGGTGCCCGGGAGTGCAAATGTGCCCAATTCTGTTCTGAATGCCCAGTACTTTCGGCCCCCACACTCCTGCAGCAGGGAGCTGGTGGCAGTTTTCCAGCTTGGATAGTGGGGCAGGAGGGATCCACAGAGGAATTTAAGCTCCTGGCTCCTGCAGATGTGCATACCCCTCCTGAAAGCTCTGGAGAGCTATGTTCTCTGCACAGGAGCAGGGCTGAAATCCCTTTGCACACCCCTTGCTCTGAGCCTGCCCTCCAGCCAGGAGGGAAATCACACTTATCTGGAGCAAAATCCACGTGTTCATTCATGATTCCCCTTTATTTCCCTGCGCCTGGGGTGCAGGAGATACACACGGGCCAAACTGCCGGCCACTGCCCACGGGGCAGGCAGCGCCCATGCCTTGTTGATGGGAGGGCAAGCCAAGTCCCAACCAGGCTGGGTCCAACAGATCTGGGACGTGGGTATTTGGGGAGGAGGTATTTGGGGCAAGAAGGATCAAACCTCCTGGCAGGGAGCAGTGCTCAGGGTCTCGCTTGAGGCTCAGCCAGGAAAATGGCAGGGAGCTGCTGCTGAGGAGTCTTTCTCTGCCCCAGCTGGAAGGGAACAGATACTGCCTTAAAGTGTTAAATATAACACTTAATCAGCAGCTTGCTGGGGCTGTAACATCTCCCGGATCTGCCTCTCATCTGATTTAACGTTGCCTTCCCAAAAAAGGTAGGCAGCAGGGACAACACCTAAAAATATACACGCTCCTGCCCTGAGATGCTCAACGGACCAGGTCAGAGTAGGTTAGAAAACCCCTTGAGGCAGGAGCCGGTCCACTTGCAGTGACCCTGCGGAGCAGACACCTCCTGCCCCAGTTGCTGGGGTCTCTGACGCAGGAGAACATGGATGTGATGGTTCGAAACCAGCCCTTGGGCGGGTACTGCAAAGCAGGGCCAAAATCCACCTAAATGTCGTGCCCTCCAGGGCAGGGAGAGTAGCTGAAGCTGCGGTCGGGAGCATCTGTGCCTCTGCCATGCTATTTTCAGCTCAGCACCAACTCTCCCTGGTGACCTTGGGCACCTTTTGCTTTTGTCCCAGTGTGGGACGAGGCGAGTGGAGTGCCCCTTCCCTCACAAAGCCCTCTGCAAAGGGATTTCCACAGCCTTCCACAGCACCGTGGCCATCCCAGGGCTGGACAGGCACAGGGAAAGCCCTGAAGCCTGCCTGCTTTCTGCCACTTTGGAAGAAGCCCTTTCCCAGCTGAACACCCTCGCTGCAGGCAGAGCATCCTTCCTGTCCCAGCTGGAGGTGACATCTCTCCAAGTTAGGAACAGAAATCCAGCTGGAGCTTCTGCCCCACGCAGACAGAGAGGAGAAGGCATTCCCCAAACTCCAGCAGCACTCCTCGGTGCCGAAGGCTGCCTCGGGCTCGTCCTATTTAGCACTCTGGGCCTGTCTTCACACCATTTATATGCTTAAAATGAGCCAGTCCTTGGAGGAGAACGGACGAGACTGTGTTTGTTAACACTGCCAAGCAGCAGCCTTTAAAAAGGTTTCATTTGAATGATTTTGCATAAAATGACTTCAGGGACAGGACAGAGGGACCGAGGGATGGTAAATAAGAAGCTGGTCTATTAGCTGCTTTAACACAATGCCTGGATTTATATACTCGGCAGCAGCTCCAGCCTCCACTATCAGCATTTCTGTGCTAATCATATTTAGAAGGATACAGAGAGAGATGGAAATAAGATGCCAAAGGGCTGGAGCCTGTTTCAGGGAGATTAAAGTGCGAATAGTTAATCGCTACTTTAAACAGTTGCTCGGAGACGTCAAGGATGATTTGGATTCCTCAATAACAGCTTATAGGACACGGCCGGGGGAGTCAAAGCATCACCCAAGCCCCATGCACTCATGGGGACAGCGAGAAGCAGACACTGGGCTCAGTTCAGGATGGCGGAGGGGCTCTCAGGATGCTGCCGAGCTCTTCCCCTGCGAGATCTGAATGGGTATTTGAGACACCAACACCTCTCTCACAGCCACTTCTTAAAAATTCAGTTAGAGCTCGTCCAGGCATCCCGGGGGGGAAATAAATGCTGCTGCAATGCCCAGTGGGGTGGGGAGGAGCAGAAAAAGGAACACTGCATCAGAGGAGAGGGAAAGATGTATTGTTGGAGAGGGGGAAGGCAGAGTTCGCCTCAGCCAAGGTGGGGATCCTGTCTGTCCTCATCCCTCAGAGCATCTGGATATGGATAAAATGGGTCTGAAAGAGCCTCTGTTCAGCTCCTCCTGGAGCAACCCGGACAAGGGAAGCCCAAAATACCTTAATTTCTCTCCAGTCCTTTCCTGCTTGCTCTGAGCTGACAAAGTCTCATGTTTGTGACTTTCCCAAAACTCATCGGGCACCCCTGCTCAGGGATGATTGCGAGCCCCCTGCGGCGGGAGGACGGCTCCTGCGTGAGCGCGGCTCAGACCCGGCTACCAGTTAAGACAAATTGGGTCGAAGCGTTTGGAAAGCAGCTTAACTCGGGAGCGCTGGAGAGCTGCTGGAGACGGCGCTGCAGCGAAGTGCCGGCTTGGCAAACGACAAGCCTGTCGCCAACCTACGAAGCGCCTAATTACTGCGATCCTTGGGAATGAGCCCGCCCTCCCTCCTCCGTCCCCAGCAGTTCACTGAATATTGCCCTTATTTAAACACAGAAAAAAAGGAGAAAAAAAGGGGGGGGGGGAAAGTTTGGCTGGAAACAAAGCAGTTGCCATGGAGACTGTGCCGTGTTTGGTCCCCGGGAAAGCATCTCGCTGCCTGCACGGGAACCACACAGGAAGGGTCTGTCGGTCTGCGTGGGAGCTGATGCTTTGCAGGGAGACTTTTGCCAGTGTCACCCGGTTCAGCCAAGGCCTCCTCTGAGTTGCTGATGTCTGGAGGAGACCCTGAGGAAACTTTTCCTTTGGGAATGGGCCCAAGGCAGATGCCCAGCTGGAGTAAGGCAGGGCAAGCTCGCCAACACTGGTGGGACTGTGCTGGTCAATGGCTTCAGGACTGCTCAAAACCCTAAGCCAGTCTTGGAGCGGGGTCTTTCTTTTCTTTGCCCTTTTGACCCACCAGCTATATTTTTTTTTTTCAGCCTTATCTCCATCCGCCACATTTCAGGCTTCTTTTAGGAAAGCATCTCCTTGAACAAAGAAACTGTGCGTGAATGTAGCGTTGCTGAAAATAGCTGCTGGGTGATCCTGCAGGGACTAGGGATCTGCTTTTAATTGCTCCCACACAGAACCGCAGGGCTTTAAGGATAATTCAACCCATGGCAGGGATTGCAGATAGCATCTCAGGCCCATCAGAGAGGACTTACATCTTCTTTTTGGGCTTTATTTTGAGGATGATTTGCCCCCCAAAGTTATGGGAAAAGAAGAAACCATGTCAGGTTCCCTTCTGTTTCCCCATCTCAGTGCTAACCCACCTCTGACACCAACTGCCCTGCCTCAGTTCCCTTTTTGGTGCCTCGGGGTGCATTGGGGGTTCCTTGGCAGCTGTTTTAGGGGTGCTGATGTTTAGAAGCAGCTGCCATATATGGCTTTGACCAGGTTAATTCCCACTGCCAGCTACTGTAATAACAGGCAGATGCCCCATCCCTGCATCCGCCCTGGCATCGCTGCAGCTGCGGGCTGCCGCTGTCGGCCAGACAAGCAGACACAGTGGTCTGGAACTGAGAAAAGCAGGCAGAGGCAGCCCCACTCTAGGACAGCTGCTTTCACCGCCAAACCTTTGAAGGACAAAGCCTGAGCAGCGAGATGGCTCCCAGCACACGCTGCCAGGGATCTACTGAGGCTAGCGTCAGGGATGCGCCATCATCCCGCAGCAGTGTTTCCGTTCCTGCCATCGCATGGTCCGGCGATGAGCTGCATCAGACACCTGGGGTGAGGACCATGCCTTTCTTCTCCTCTGCATGTGCTGGTCTTCTTCGAGCTGAGACCGAGCAGGGCTCCTCGGGCCATCTTCCCTCCACCTCTGTGGCAAATGCCTAAGGCTGGAAGATGCTGAGAGCAACTAACCACCCCCAGGAGCATCTCTGCCTGCCACGTATCACACCTGAGTCAGCACCTCTCAGAGACCCACTCTCCAGCAGCAACACTGCCCTGTGGATTGGACTGGGATCAAATTCAGGCTTGGTCCAGGGTTATCCTGGTGCAGAGAAGCTGTTTTTAAGAGAATATCATGATTAATTGAATGCCTTTTCCATGCCACCCCCTTTCCCACCAGACCCTTCATGCTGGCGATAGCTCTGCAGAGGAACTGTGTCCTTACCTGTCTGTCCATTGGCAAAGCAGTGTGCTTGTGTTGCTCAGGGTCAAGGACAGTTTTGACTCATCCAGCACCGCTAACCTCAAAAATTTCTGCAAAACAGGGAAGGAAGAACAGACTCCAACAGCAAGTTAATTTAGAAAGATGTGAATCTGGCGGCAAAGGGAGACTTCTTGCTAACAAATTACTACCAACAGAGGCAAACAGAGATTTTCCAGCAAAACAAACCAAGGAGATATCTGCTGATTTTCCTAATGAATAAGCAGAGCCTGTCCTGCAAATGAAACAGATACGGTGTCCAGCTGCGACTGCTGCATTGTGTCAAACGCATGAGGGATACCCTTGAACTCGTGTCTGCTGGAAATGCTTTGGCTGGAGCTGGTCCTGCCTTGCTGCAGAGTACGAGCTGATCGCTGGGTCGAGACCTGATTCAAACAAAGAGGTCTTCTGCTCCTGCTGCTGGGGAAAGAGCTTTTTTAGCAGCTGTTTTCACACCCAGCTCCACTTAAAGCAAGTAAAACCAGAGCACGAGTTTGATTGTTCATCTAACATGTTTCCCTTTCCGTTGCTTGTTTCCATCTCTGCAGGGAGTGTGAATGTCTCACTCACTGGGTTGCGCTTAAATTTCAGCCCTTTCTCCCGCCTCCCTCTGCTCATCTGTCAGGGACATCTCTTCTCCAGTGGCTGAAGTGCCTTACGGACATCTCGCCCTGTCACCGATGAATGCAGGGGACATGGCCAACCCACTGGGATGAGACTGGGCGTAGAGCATCCCTGTGCCCCTGTGCACACAGGCAGCAGGAGGCTGCTCCCCGCTGCCTGCACTGTAAGGGGTTTCTGAGCAAGGATTGNACCCTTGAACTCGTGTCTGCTGGAAATGCTTTGGCTGGAGCTGGTCCTGCCTTGCTGCAGAGTACGAGCTGATCGCTGGGTCGAGACCTGATTCAAACAAAGAGGTCTTCTGCTCCTGCTGCTGGGGAAAGAGCTTTTTTAGCAGCTGTTTTCACACCCAGCTCCACTTAAAGCAAGTAAAACCAGAGCACGAGTTTGATTGTTCATCTAACATGTTTCCCTTTCCGTTGCTTGTTTCCATCTCTGCAGGGAGTGTGAATGTCTCACTCACTGGATTGCACTTAAATTTCAGCCCTTTCTCCTGCCTCCCTCTGCTCTTCTGTCAGGGACATCTCTTCTCCAGTGGCTGAAGTGCCTTACGGACATCTCGCCCTGTCACCGATGAATGCAGGGGACGTGGCCAACCCACTGGGATGAGACTGGGCGTAGAGCATCCCTGTGCCCCTGTGCACACAGGCAGCAGGAGGCTGCTCCCCGCTGCCTGCACTGTAAGGGGTTTCTGAGCAAGGATTGTCCCTCATGCCACTGGTATGAGGAAGGGTAAAACATGCTGCAAAATCTGGGCAGCCCAGAATGGTATTTTTCTGCCCGCTTGGATCTATACATCCCAAAGGTCCTGCTGCCAGGGATGCTGATGAAGACTCAGGCAGAGCCAGGGAGGTGCAGGGGCACTTTGTGCCACATCACTCTGCTATTTAGGGAGAGATGCTGTTCCGCAGCTTCTGATTTACCCAGTCTATCCTATCTCCTCTCCCCAGCTGCTTTGGATCAATCACTCTGTATGATCTTACCCCATCTCAGCACTTTCCACCTTGCCCTTCACCCTGCAAGACCTCCGCAGGCATGCCGAGCTTTGGCAGTGCCTGGTGAGTGGGGAGAGCTGTCTCTGGGTTAGATGCTGCTCCCCCACCCTGCCTGAGAAAGTCACTTTGTCCCTCTCTTTTATCGGAGGTATTCACATACATGCCTGTGTGCATGTCCTGATTTCGCAGCATGTGTTACAAGATCTTTCCAGGGGTTGGGTGGGGGCAGGCGATGCTTTTCCTTACCTCTAAAGTGTGACTGTCCTGGGTCTGGGTGTGCCGCTGCACCAACAGCACATCATGGGACCCCTGCTTGCCCCAGCTCTGCCCTTGGGTGCCCCAGGTCCATTGGGTGTCCTGGTTCAGCCTGACTTCACTTGCCTTTATCTAGAGCACGTGTGAACTTGAATATGGACTTTGCTCTGGAAGAGGATTTCATTTTCCTCTCGGTGCCAGTTGTGCCCATTTTCTGCTGCTCATGCAGACTCCCCTGCCAGATGAAAGGGATGGAGAGAGAAGCAGCTGTCATGATGCTAAGGGCTTCAGCTACCTTCAGTCGGTCACCACTGTCCCTCAGCTCTCAGCTGCTCACCTCCCTCCATCACCCGATTACAACCCCCCACAGGATTCATTAGCAGAGGTTTCTAACATGTGCTTGTGCTTGACATGGAGGTTGTGCATCCCATCCCCTGCAAAGGTCCTTCTGCATCAGAACAAGGTTTAATCACATCAGGACCAAAGATGTGCAGGTCCCCTCTCTCCTCCCCCTCACCCCTCCCCAGACATCCCATGGAGGACCCCAGTTTCTCACCCACAGGCTAAGCAAGCTGGGGAGGATCCAGAAGGGGAAGCTGGGGAGGAGCATGCACAGCTGGGACAGAGCCGGCCGGCGGTGGCTGGTGAGGGAGACGAGGGCGCTGACATCTTTATGGTTGTTTCTCCAGGGTCCTGCTGGCAGGAGATCCTCCGCCAGCTCCATGGGGCCTCACTCCCCTCTTCCGCACACGGCAACACGCTGAAGTTAGAGGCCATAAATGGCCACAAATAACGTGTAATTGTGTAATTACTTCACTCCTTACTTACACAGTCAAATCATAAAGGCATCACAGTAAATACCCTCTAATGACAGCCTAATTACATCTTCCTGCAGATTACCGGGTAATTAGATCCAGCCGGCTCCAGAAATAATTCCCAGGGAAGCAGCAGTTCGGATTAGCGCGTACAATCCAGCCCGCACTTACCCACGAGTTAGACTGCGTCAGCCTCACGCAAGCCGCCTTCCCCAGGTGCCTCGGCCAGCCATGTCCCCTTTGGTGACAATGCACTGTGACCCTTTTCCCATGGAAATGACTTTTGCTGAGCTCCGCCGGCAGTCTCCCAAAACACCCGTCCTCTGTGTGTCTGCCTTTATCACGGTGCTGTGCCCAGCTCTTGCTTATGCTGCTGCCTGCAAATATCCCCAAGGGCTCATTCTTTGGACACCAAATGCCACCTCCCCTTGCTCACAGGCATGCAAAGCCATGGTCTTTGCTTCCTGTTGCAACCCTCATCTGATGGCTCCCAGGATATTTGGGGACTTGTCACCTCTTTTTCTACAGGTTATTCCTCTTCTTCCGTGCTAGACCAGTCCCTGCTTCCACTGGAGTTTTACCACTGACGTCAAGGAAAACAAGTCGAGACCTTTAATAGTATTTGTAGGAGGCAATCTTGTTATTGCCTTCCGGATCCTCCTCATGCCAAATGGTTACGCGGGGGCTGGCACAAGCCTGGGAGGTCTTGGAGGCAGGAGGGGGGATCCAGCCAGTGTGGACCCAGCCCGGGCTGTGGGGCCAGGTCGGGAAGCAGCCAGTGGAGTGCTTGGCTTTGGTCTAAATCCAGTAAATCCAAGCAAAATGGAGGCTATAAAGGAAAAAATACCTTAATGAGCCTCCTGAACTTGGCTGATTTCTTCGGGAAAGGGTTGTGATGGGGAGCCCAGGCTCTGGTGGGGGCTATGGACCATGCAAATGAAAGCTACATGCCCTGGCTGGGACTCGGGGCAGACCCAGGGCTCCCAAAAGCCTTTGGACTGTGTCCTTGCTGAGTTCCTCAATCACTCTGGCCAGCACCACAATAGTTGTGGGGACTGTCGTGGTTCTTCTCCTGCCCTTCCCATTGCACAATTGGCATACCCCGCTGGCATGATGATGGAGGTGAACAAAATAGGAAAACCAAGAAAAAACAGTTGCTCTGTGGACACATCACCTGCACCCGGTGTGGTGGGAGCTGTCTCCTCCTTGGAGCCTGCACCCAGATCCAGCCAGCTCACGCTAGGCAGTGGGGCACAAGCCCCTCTGCTCCTTTGCCGGTTCCCGTGGCAGGGTGGACACCCATGCTGGCTCCACAGCAGTGAGCATCATCCTGAAAGCCATGCCCCATGCCCTTGGGGATGGTGTGGCCAAAGGGCTTTGGGCTGGAGAAGAAAGTCAGATATTACATTGCAAAAATGACAGAATTCTGGATTTTCTTCAAAATAGAAGGATAAGTTTTGGGGCTTTTGAAAATGCCCCAAAATTCAACCTACGGCGCACACACCAAGCACAGGGAGGACCCCAGGTTTTTCCCATCTCTCCTCCTCACCACCAGTGACCCAAGAAATGAAACCTTCATCTCCTTTCATCCCTGGGATCCCACCCTGGCATTTGCCATCATTTGCCTCGGTCTTGCTGAAAAACTTTTTTCCACAGCCCATTAAGAAGGCAACATCTCACTGTGATTGCGTTTCTCTGTCTCTGCTCTGCCAGGCAGCCTACCTCCCACCAAAGAGCTGCAACTGAAATGCTCCACAGGGACAGAAAAGACTCTGAAATACCCCATGTGACAAAGGAGACTAATGTTATTTCTCAAGAGCAATCCGTTGGTGAATAAGCAAAGTCCCTCAGAAACAACTAAACCAGGCTGGTCCTTTTGTCTGCCTCCTGATAGCCATCTTCACTTTATTTTGGGAGCAGGGCTGGAGCAGAGGGGTCCCGGTGCTGCACTGCCAGGTCCTGCCTGGCCCCGGAGGCTCCTTTCTCCTCATCTGGCTTTCTACAGCTTTGGTTTCCCCATTGCTGGTGTCTCCCCATCACGGCTGGGCATGGCCTCTCACCACACCAACAACCAAATTAAAGAAAAAACAAACCATATGTGGGAAGTGGCAGCACCTTCCTCCACTGAGCCACAGCCCCTCGTGCTGCAGCGGACATCTCAGTCACACCGCCATCCAGCAACGACGACTGTATTTTGGAGGGGGATCAGTCACCCCCAGGGCTGTGAGAGCGGCTGGATCAGCTCAGAGCCACATCCTGGAGCGCTGGTGGCATGCCAGAAGCACAGCCCCGAAGCTGCCCATGGAGGGTTTGAAGCCCTGGCGTGGCTGCAATGCACTCCCATGGCAGATAAGCCATGTCCCCAGCCATGCCTCCAGCCCCATTTGGATGTCACACAGTTATTTAATTATCCCCTCTGTTTCCTACAGCAAAAACCTGCCTCAGGGAATCCATTGCTTTCCCATGCCAGAGAGCCCAGGTGCACACTTTGCTTCGGAGACACGTCATTTTCATTTTCGGGATTAGCAGGGTGATTTCATTTGCCTGTGCCGGGAGAGCTTCCAGAAACCCCCAGCCTGAAAACCAGCCCAGTGCTAAGAAGAGCAGAGACCCCAATACCAGGGGAGTCAAGGGGGCCAGAGGGTCAGGGGTGGGTGAGGGACCCTCGTGGCAGGTGAACATCCAGAGCAAGGGGTAGGATGTAGCAGGGGGCAGCAATTTCCCAGCCAGCTTTGAATCTGGCTCCAGCCAGAGGTAACCAGGGGCTCATTTTGTGCTTTTCCTTCCTCCAGACTGGATCTTTGGCCCCAGCCCAGATGACAACAGCAACAAGAGCGACATCAACTGCATCAGCAACAGTGTCAATGAGATGAGCGAGATGCCCGAGGCACCGCGGCGCCGGGACCGCCAGCCCCAGGAGGTGGTCATTGCCATCGGTGAGACCTGCCACCTGCCACAGCAGACGTGACCGGTGTGGTGGCCGGGCCAGGCGGGATTGAGCAGAGAGGCAGGCTGTGGAGGGATGGAGCAGCAGGATAGGACAGCGGGACGGTGCAGCACCCACCTTGCAGGACCGGGCAGTGAGACGAAGGGATGAGCAGAGTCGACACCATGGAGCAAAGCCCTCCTCGCTCCGGTTTTGCCAGCCTCTAAGGACCTCGCTGGGTGGGCAGCATGGCCCCATCTCCCGGGCTCATCAGTCCTGCCCTGATGTCTCGTCATGGGTTCATGACTTCCCTTTCTTCCCTGTGAATAGTAAAAAAAAAGCAAATGCAAAATACACCCACCAAACAAAGCTCACAAGAAAAACAAGCCAGAGAGGAGACATCAGTCCTTTGGTGTGCAGCTGTCATGGGTATGGGGTGGTGAAAAGGGTGAAGGAGATGGGGAGGCTGCGTGAGAAATGGGGTGTCTGTGCTTCTGAGGACAGACTCTGGATGCAGCAGGGAGCTGGGGCTGCAGCCAGGGCCTGCAGAAAGGCACTGAAAGGTGAGCAGTGGCCAAATCCAGCCCAGTACATCAATAACCTGCCTGGGCCATGGCTCCTCCCCTTGGTTTTGCAGCTCCAGCTTGCAGCCTGTTTCACCACGTGCATCCTGCGGCTGTGGGGCAGGGGGGTGACAGTTACAGGATCATCCCAGGGCAACCTCCTCAAGGACCCTTCCTCCCCTGTGCCCAGGGCCAGGGTAGGGCCACCATCAGCTCTGGTTGAGCCCAGCAACCCCTAAACATGAACAGTCCTGTCAGGACCCTGCAAACCCCCACTCTCCAAGGAAAGTGGCTGGAGGGGAGGGCAGGGACTCCAGCTCTTCATGGGGACAATAGCCCCTACATGGCTGCACCCCAGTGTGTCCTCCCCCATCGTTACCCCCAAACTAGCTGCCACCACAAGGGGTGCTGACTCTGCACTGGGGTCAGCCACATGTGCGTGCACTGATGGAGGGTGGAGAACTCCCTCGTCTCCCTGGGTACTGTCCTCTTCCCTGCCAGGGCACCATCTCTCAAAACTGCCCTTTTCCCTTCATGCCACTTCTCTCTGCCCAAAGGCATCCTTTCCTGTTGCTAACTCCAGGCAGACCCCCACTCTCCCCTTTTCAAGGGGCTCAGTGGAAGTCAGCAGCAGCCAAGCAGAGGGGCGAGCTCCCCAACCAAGTGGGAAAAGGAGCATCCGGATGGTTTCACTGGTATTTTAAGGCCAGTTCTTGCCTACTCAGGTCTTTAAACCAGGATCTATCATTTCTGTGTAGAGCAGAGCAGAGGCACTGGGACCAAGCTCATTCCTTGGTCCCAGGGCCTCTTCTTTATTGAGATCCTTTCGATCTCCACATCTTTCCTGAACTTAAAAAACAAGGCTATGCTGATGGCCCAGAGACCCGATCCCGGGAAAAGGCAAGTGGTCAGCACTTCTGCCTCTGTGTTCAGGGAAACAAGCTCTGCCTTTCCCAGCCTGAGGTAACCCAGCGCACCCCTAACAGCAGGGGTCAGAGCATCATTTTCACCTCCTGAAATCAGTTAGGGAAAATGGAAGTGGTTTCACCATCCTGCTCTGATGGCTTTTAATGAGAGCCATTACCAGAGGTCCCACCATGGGGCTTTGTCACAGTAGTGCAAACCTCCCCCAAGTAATTAACCATTTCCAATCAGATACATCATCGCTGCCGCTGTCGTTTTTCTCCCATTTTTTTGGTCTTGGGTTTGTAATGCGGTTGTTCTGGCAGCTGCTAGCCAGCTCATGCACTGGGGTTGTCAAGGGGAGACAGGCAGAGGTGCCACAGCAGCGCGGGGTGATGCTGGGGCGTGACCCCGTGTCTGTCAGCCCCTGGGAGCGGGGCTGCAACGCCAGAGCGGGCTGTGGGCTGGGGAACAGGGAAGTTGCCGGGGGACAGGATCTGGGGGGGAGAGGGGGGCTGTTTTACTTGGTCCCCTGCCCTTTCAACACGTAGAAGCTGGGCATCAGGGACACCCAGGTTCCCCCAGCCACCGCTGCGGAGAGACCGTGAGACCACGTGTCTGGCACAGACACTGCTCTCAAAGGGACCGGTCCCTGCCATGGGGACATGCCACTCACCGGGCACGATTGGTCCCCCTGTGGCTGCAGGCAACAGCCCCCGACAGCTCTTCTGCATCGGGGACCCATCGCCCACCAGCTGCTGAAATGAGGCCGGGGGTTCCCTGAGGATGGTGGCAGCCACCTCTGCTCCAGCCGGGTTCTTGCTCCCTTCCCAGGACATCTTGGGCTCCCACATGCCATGGTTTGACCATGGGGAGCTGCTCCTGCACCGGGCAGCAGCTCGCACCCAGCGCCAGCGTGGCTGTCACCCAGCCCAGGCCGCTGTCCTCCGAGCAGGAGGAGAAGGAAGGAGCCAAGCTCCCTCCTGTGGCCGCCTGCACCCCCGGACCGACCTAGCGCTCGGCTAAGGTGACAGCGGTGTGTGTGTGGGGAGAACCACCGACCACCCCCGTGAGCCGCAGGGTCACGCCTGGTCAGCACCTGGAGCCAGGCTGGTGCTGGGGCTGTGCAGGACCCCGTGGCTGGAGCTGCTTTCTCTACTCACCCTGCTGGAATGTGCCACGCACCGGGGCAAAAACGCAGAGGACAGCAGTTTCCCATGCCACATTCTTTCGCACCCCCTTGTGCCCACGTCATTGCCGTCATTGCCATCATCTGGCATCTGCCTTCCTCCACTTCCCCCTAATCCGGGGAGGGGAGGGCTGTTTGGGGGCTGGTACAAATGGGGCAGCAACCTCATCTGCTCTCCTCACTCATCAACACTCCCACTCTGGGCTGAGCTGTCCCCTCCAGCCCTTTCCTTGTCCCCCGAGTCCTCTGAGCAGGGGACAAGGGTTTGGCCACCCAGTGTTGGGGGCCTGGGGAGAAAATCCATGGGAAGAAGCACCCGGGGTTGCTTTACCCAGGGGAGGTTTTGGGGGGATACTGNTCTCCTCACTCACCAACACTCCCACTCTGGGCTGAGCTGTCCCTTCCAGCCCTTTCCTTGTCCCCCGAGTCCTCTGAGCAGGGGACAAGGGTTTGGCCACCCAGTGTCGGGGGCCTGGGGAGAAAATCCATGGGAAGAAGCACCCGGGGTTGCTTTACCCAGGGGAGGTTTTGGGGGGATACTGAGAGGGGAGGTGGCTGATGAGACTGCTGAGCTGCTCCAACTGCTCCAGACCCTGCGCCCCTTCAGTGCAGGAGGTTGCTCTTTAAATCCTTCTTTCCTCCCGTAAGCGCTTTAGGGAGCAGGGGTGAGAGATGCTGGTGCTTTTTATAGCAGCCCTAATCCCCGCTGCTCACACTTCCTGTGCCCTCCTGCCCTGAGGTCCAGGGCTGAGCTTCTGAAACAGGGGCAGCTGCCCAAAAACTACCTCGAATCCCTTCAGTTCCCAGCATTGCCTCTCTCCCAGGGCACAGATCCCGGCAGGGGCTGCTTCTGGGCTCCAAATCCCTTTGCAGAAGGCATTGGAGGGTCATGAGTGTTGCACCTCCCTCCCAGTTGCAGCACTCTGCCAGAGACGGACAGACAGACAGACAGACAGACGTAGAAGCACACACGGATGAACACTGGAGCAGCTGCCTGGCCTCTCCGCTCTGCTCTGACACTTGCGAAGCTGGAACCAGCCCCACGGCACAGCCACAAGAAAGCATGGGGAGGCTGGGGGCTTCTTTCCTTTCTAATCCCTCCTGCCTTTAACAAGAGGGAAACTGAGGCAGGGAGGGAGCAGGGAAGGGGCAAAGCACTCCTGGGCCCACAGCACAGGAGCTGGTGAGCTTTAAAGGCTGATGAAGCTCCACTCCTGGATGTAACCCTAAGACCTGAGCTTAGGCATTTTATCAGGGTCGTTTTGGTCCTGGAGTGGCCGGTTTCCCTTACCCGGTTTGTGCCCACAAAGCCAGGGATGGCATTTAGGCCATGAAGGCTTCATCCCTGGGGACTGAGGGGTCTGGGGAGAAGGGATGTGAAACAGGGCAGCGGGAGGTGCAGTGGGGCAGGAGCATGTGCCTGGGAGAAGCATATTCCACCTCCCATCCCTGTCCCAGTGGCCAGAGCTGTCTCCCCACCCAACCCAAGTCCCAGTCCCCACCCAGGACCACGGCCATCCGTGGAGGACAGCGAGCACTGCAGATGCTTTTCTCCCATTTGGGGACATTGTCCTCAGGTCCTGCTCCCCATCCTTCCCCACTAGTGTCCCCACTGGGGACGTATCCCGACATCTCCCTGAGAGGTGGCCGTGCAGCATCAGCCCTGGCCAGGCAGCCCTCCCCCACCGGCACCTGCTGCCCTCCCCGCTGCTGCGTGATTTCTCCCTTAAGCAGCTCGGCTTTTACATCTCTCCAGCCAAAAGTCCCCCTGATTCTGCGCCCTGCCTGGGGGAACCCAAGCCATCTTTTAACCTTTTGCTGTTTCTGTTTTACTGCCCACAACAGATGCAATTTTGTCCAGCCCCCAGGACCAGGGGTCTCACAGCAGAGAGCAGCACAGAAAATCCTGCCTAAAGCTGTTCAGATTCTGCCCGCACCACTTTCCCCCTGCTGCAGGTCTGCCCTCTGTCTCCCACAGCCTCTTTGCAACACATCTGCTGTAATTTTCACTTTAAACACCCCATGGGGGAAAAATACCCGGGGGCGGTTCTTCTAGGTCAGGCTGCACTAAGATGGTGAAAGCAGATTAATTTCTCTGAAGAGCAATTCAGATTTCTCTTCCCCTCCCCACTGGGAACCGAAGCAGGGCTGGCAGGCGGGAGGCATCGGCAGGAGCACACACACCTCTGGAGCGCACACGGCTTTTGGTGTCACCCCTGGGGTGACACTGAGCAGGGGTGTCCCCAGGTCCCAGCCCTGCGTGGGAAGCCGGGGGGACTCTTGCCAAGGGATGGGTCCCACAGGTGAGAAGGAGAAGGTGGCACCTCTGGGACCCTGATGGGCTAGGGAGGGTGTCCACCATCCAGGGACGAGGAAGGGGAGAGCTGTGCCACTGCTCGCTTTCGGCACTCAGCGTCCCTGAGCCTAAGCCCGTCCTCATCGTCTACCCATGTTCACGTGCCCACAGGGTCTGGAGCAGTCACGATTGTTTTTCACTCCCAAGGAGTGCCGGGAAGCTCTAAAGCTGGAGGATTAGTCTCCAGAGCAAAGGCATGGCCTGCTGCCAGCCCAGGCAGGGAACAGCTGGGGGAGGCCTTTCCCAAAGGCTCAGTTTGCTCCTGGCTCGCACTCCAGCTTTGTCCCCGTGTTCACCAGCCTCCCGGTCACTCAGCCACTGACAGCAAGAGCTGAATCAGGCGGGGAGCTCAGGGGGGTCCCACAGGGAGGGAGGAGGCAGGAGCTGACCATGAGACNGTCCCCGTGTTCACCAGCCTCCTGGTCACTCAGCCACTGACAGCAAGAGCTGAATCAGGCGGGGAGCTCAGGGGGGTCCCACAGGGAGGGAGGAGGCAGGAGCTGACCATGAGACTCCCGGTTGATGCCTGAGCTGCCCTGGGCAGTTGGAGCGTCCCTTGCCTGGTGTGGCTTCTCCAGTGTGTAATAGAAGTTGGGCACATGCTGCAAGCACTTTCGTTAGAAGATGGGCACTTCATGACTTCTCTCACTTCTCCTTGGCTGCCTCTTTGCACAAAACCTGTAGGAGGTTCCTGCCTTGGATGCCTGTAACCCTGGGGCAGTGGGAAGGAAAAGCTGGAAACTGGCTGGAAATCCAGGACACAAGAACCCTCCTCCACTGGGCTGGTTTAACCCCTACTGGGGGGTCCTGAGCAGGGTGTGGGGAGCGGGCGGGGTGAGAGGTGCTGGCCAGAGGAGAGCTGGGCGATGGGGCCGGGCTGGGTGCCAGGTCTCCCGGGACCGGGACTGAATGCCTCCTGAATTGGAGGTTGTTTTGGCATCACCGGGGTCTCCCTGGGGATCACCACTTTGCTCCAACTGGCACCAACAGTACAGCCTTGCCCAGGAGACAATCTCTGCTGCCAAAACACCGCGGGGCTGAGAGCAGGGCTTGAGGACATGACCAGCCCTTCCTGCCCCGTTTCTTGGCCTCTCCTGCCCCACGCTGCCTGCAACAGGTCAGGCAGCACTGCTCTGCTTACAGAAAACCTTGGCGTGCATGGGCTCAATGCTCACCCAGGGGCTGGGGTGGCCTGGGGCAAAGCCCCCCGCTGCCACTGGTGTCACTGGGTCTCTTCATCGCACCGCTCTGGCTGAAAACTTTCTCTCGAGGGGTTCGATTTTCAGGCAGGTCACCCTGCAAAGCAGACCATGCTCAGCTTGGGAGAACCAGCAGACAGGACGCCATCAGCCCCAGGATGCACTTGCTTCATATGGACCTTTTCTTATCATCTCAGCTGTGGGTGCCAGAGGCAGGGCCATGGTAGGGAGGTCTGAAACAAGCCTTGAGATAAGCTGGTGCTTGTGCACAGCCCAAAGGGTGCATTTTAAAGCAGCCCAAAGAAGTCCTAATGCACAGTTTTCCTCCCAGCACCTGATCCCTGACAATGCACAGGGAACTGTACAAGGGACAACAGGGACCATCCCTGCCCCAGCCCCAAGGATGGTGGGGGTACCAGGATCCAGCCCCACAGGCTGCACTTGCACCTTCACGTCCCCTGCACCCGCTCCCTGGCTCAGCCCACATCAACGCACCCCACGACAGCCAGCCCACAGGGTTGTGTGGGGCCACAGGGCTGCCAGACCAAAGGCCACAGTGGGTGGCAGAGGGGCTGGATGCCACCTCCCCTCCGACCACGGGGACTAGGCTCTTCCCTCCCGGGAAGAGGTTATTTTCACACTGCCTCCCTGCAAGAACTAACATAAATTGCTTAAATGGCTGCAACGCTCAGGGGACAGGCCCTATCAGAGCCGAGCTGCATGCAGGGAGGGGAAAGCCACGGGGACTTTTTAATAACTAGCAAGGGGAGCTATTAAAGTGTTTTACTGCCTCGTTAAGACAGTCTAATCTCTGTGTATATCTTAAAAAAAAAAAATTGGCTTGCTAGTGTTTTTATTGTAACAGAGGTGGGTGTTTTCTGGCACCAGCTGGGATCCTGCCTGCTTTATCTGCTTGTTTCTTACCTGATACCGGCGCTGAACAGCCCAAGAACAGCCCAAGGGCAGCCACAGGCAGGACCAGGCAGACTGCTCCTCCCCAGGCAGCAGTGAGGGGAGGCTGCAGATCTGCCCTGCAGGCTGTTTCCCACCCATGGGTGCTCTGTACCCCATTGCTGCACCCACCTTTCAGCAAGACAGAGGTCCCTGGGGTGTTTCCCCAAGGTGAGTTTGAGACATATAGGCTCCGCATGTGCCTGGACAGAGCCCAGAGGTGGGTGACCCCTCGTCCATGCAGCCCAGAGGGCAGGGGCTGGCAGGAAAACCGTGAGGTCTCAACCACCTCTCCAGCTCCAAGAGCTGGGATCTGGGGGATACCCAGGTTTTGGAGGTTTTGGGGCTATGGGCAACTTAGGCTCCTGTAAGCTATGTTGAAGACTCCACGCCCAGGGGAGCCCAGCAAAGGCTCATCTGCAGCAATACAGAGCTGTTCGACCGCCAGGGCCTAGGTCTGGAAGAGGAATGGGCTGGGCATTTTATTTCTAAGGTTTTCTTCATTTTATTTTTATCCTCAGCCCAGCAGAAAATGGGGAAATCCTGCCGAGTTCTGCTGGCTCCAGCATCCACTTCTCTCACATCTGCAAAAGCTCATGGTTTCAAAGCCAGGAGCCGGAACGGATGCTGAGGCTGGGATGGCAGGGCTGGATAAGCCCCTTGCGTTTGCTTTGGAAAGCAATGATGTTTGCATGAGCACGAGCTCGAGTGGTTTTAAAGGGACCCACCCAGGAGCAAATCCCAACAGCCTGAAGTCAGAGCTGTGGCTGCTCCCGCTCCGGGCTGGGCTGGAGAAATCTCTGTCCTACACCCAGACTCCCCCTGCATGTCCCGGGTGGACGAGGCCACAAGAGCCAAGGCTGTGGCTGCAGAGCAAGGGAAGTAAACAGAGACCCCAGCACAGCTAATGGGCCTGGCAAACACCCAGAAAGTTCTTCCTTGGAAATTGGGGGCAGGAAGGGTGAAGCTGCTGTTTGTAGCTGGAGACTTAGTTCAGCCGAGATCAATACACCCCGTATGCCGGAGATCCAGTCTCACCAGCATCCTTGCTTCCAGCAGACGTGCTCTGGTACCCAGGTGCTTCAGGAAGCGTGACTGTCAGTGTCACCACCCTGCTGTGAGAAGAGACAGATCCCTGGACGTGGTCTGTGCCTCTCAGGACTGGAGGCTAAACCTGCCCTGCCTGCAGAGCTGTGGCAGCTCCAGGGCGTTTCAGCCCAGAGCCTCTCTCCTCCCCCCAGAAACCCGCTGTAAGCTCAGCAAAGCACCAACAGTGTGGCCTGGGAGAAACGCTACCATTTATTAAGCCAGCTATATTTTGTTGAGAATGATTTTAATAGCACTGGAGGACTCACCCCATCTCCCCCACTCGGGACCCTCAGCTGATTCATCGCATGCAGGGCTAGAAGGAAAGCAGGGGACAGCCGGCCTCGGGGCGTGCGGTGGCCCAGCAGCAGCAGCAGAGCTATGCAAGGAGCCACCAGCTGCTCGCAGGTGACGACAGGCAAGCTGAGCATGGCAGCTCCAGGGCAGGCAGATGGGATGCTCATGTGGGGCAACCTGGTCCTGGTTTGCTGGGATTTCTCCAAGTCCTCAGCAGGTGCCGCCTCCAGGAAGTTTGGATGTTGTCCTGCTCTCCATGTCCATCCAGGGAAGTCCTGAGGATCTGCAGGGGAAGGGAGGGTGCTCGGGGGTCTCAGCACAGAGGGCAGTTTTCACTGAAGGTGCTGCTTCAGAGACACAAAGCTGAACCTGTCATGCACCCAACTGCCTTCCTAACCACAACCAGCTCACATCTCGCATCTAGAAAGAGTCACAGCCAGGTCTTCCCTCTCTCTTGGCTCCCCATTGAGTTCAGGAGATGGTATTCTCACTCCCATCAATGCAGCAAGGAAAGACCCAGGCTGCAACCCATGCAGGCAGGGGAACGACAGCACTGTGGCGAAAGCAAAGCTGTCACAGCACTCGGCCGGTGACAGACGCACCTGCGGGTTGTGAAGCCAGGATCCTCCAGGCTTGTCCACGTGTGTGGAAGAGCCCCTCTACTTGAAGCAGGGGGCTGCAGGATGCCCAGGTCCTTCTCTGGATCATCTGGTGAAGGGAGCAGGTCCTGCCCAAGCTCACACGCAGCTGCAAGCCATGCTCTACAAGCCAGCAAGGGGTGTGCTGGGAGGGATGGTGGGCGGACAGTGAAAGGCACTGGCAGAAGCCAAGGCTAAAAGGACAGAGAAGATGTCTCCAGGGCAGAGTCACTGCAAATCCACCCCAGCAGAGGAGCCTCATGTTTCTAGTTGCTGGTAGGCAGGGCAGAGACCTGGCACCATTCATCACACAGATGGAGAATCCCAGCCATGATCCCATCATGCCGCCTCAGGGGAAAGCATGAGCCTTTCGAAGTCCAAGCCCTGCAGGCTCTACCAGGCCACCTGTATGCAGCTGCCTCCTGGGGTTTCTGAAGGACCTGGTCCTGAGCAGGGAGGCAGTTCAGAAATAAACTGGGAGAACTGGATCTCAATTTTCCACTCAGTGCTTTCCCCTTCTCATGTAATCACATGGGGAAGGGAAGGGAAGTCTGCACTGCCATCTTTCCTCCGCAGGGCACGGAAGAAGTCCCCCCAGCCCAACAGGAGCAGCTATGGTGTCAGCCCCGATCATGCTTCAGACCAGCTTCACAGAGGTGTTTAAACCAGGCAGGGCTTCACCTGCCAGGAAGCAGGAGTTTTAGCATCCACCACATGCTGTGGCCAAACCCCAGGTGCCCCAGGTCAACTCTACCCTGGATGGACACTGGCCTTGAAGACAATGATGGAAATAGTCACATCCAACAGGGATGCCCTGCTGATGCTCCTGCCCCACAGCTCACACTGAGCATGCTGGTGCCATCAGGATGTGAATACGTGGGAGCATCTCCTGTCCTCTCTGGGCAGACAGTTTTGGGGAAGAATCCCCAGTTTTTGCAGACAGGAGGCTGAGCATTAGAGGGAGGAGGCCCCAGGAGTGTCACTGTCCCAGGTTTCCCCACCAGCCCTTTCCTGCCACAAACATCAAGGACAACTGAGGAGTGATCAGCCACCTGCACGCACCACCCCAGAGCAAAGAATTAAATTTACGGGGACCCACCTCTCCCAGAAATTCGCTGCAGGGCAGGCACCCCATCCCTTAGAGCTGCATCACCAGACACTGACAGAGGGGTCAGAGGAACAGTGCAACACCACCAAGCCACCCTGTCTCCCCTCCCCAGCCACCCTAGCCCTCCCAAGCGGAGACAAGTGAAGCAGGGCAGGCAGTCGGGAGAGCTGGACTGGGAAGGCAAAGCCACGGGCTACAAGAACGTCACATCATCCTGAGACTGGAGCCAGCGCCAGTGGGCATCATACTCCAGGTGCAGTTTGCTGTTGAGTTTGCAGTTCTCGACGTCAGCCTCGGCCTTCCGAGCCTTCCCACCTGGGTTGCCCTTCCCCAGCCTCTCCCCTGACCCTGACGGCAATTTGGTGTCTCTGCCTTGTTCCAGAGAGGAGGGCTGCTGGCCCAAATACCCGTTGGCCACCTGGGGCTCCTTAGCAAACCGGTGGTCCTGGGGCAGCCCGGGTGGGGAGAGGTCCACATGGGGCCACTCATGCTCCACTTTGCCCTTCTCTTGCTTTGCAAGACCCCTCTCGGGGTCGATCCTGACCCAATCCTGCTCCACCCTGACCAGGGCTCTGCCTGGCACAGATGCAGCGGCGTTTTCGGCAGCGTTTTGGGAATACTCATCCATGTCGTCAGCCAACGTGTCCAGGTAGCTACCGACAGAGATGCTGTCCAGCCTGTCATTGGGGTCCTGCAGGCTGTCCCAGCTGCCCCGCCGCGAGGCCTCCTGGCTCTCCACTAGGCTGTACTGGCTGCTGGCCAGGCTGCTGCAGCGGCTGGTCAGCGTGCTCCTCTCCTCCAGCAGCCACTTCACCGCCTCGATGCCCTCGTTCACCACCACCAGCTGCTGCAGAATCTTCACGTCAACAGCTCGCAGATAAGCCTGGGAGGGAGACAGAGAGCGTGAGGGTTTTGAGATGACCCTGGTGGTTGAGGGACCTGAGTCCCAGCCCACCCCAACAGGGGCGTCACCGCGGTGGCTGCAGGTCTCCCAAGCTGCTTGATGAACAGCATGGCATGGGGGAACACCCTGCAGGAACCATCCCAGGGGACCCTGTCCAAGACCTGGGGACACAGCCATTAGGGACCAATGACTCATGGCACCCAGTGGCCACCAGCCCCCTTGGGGAAATGAACCCAGGGCACACTATGTCTCCTATGGGGACAGGTAAGCAAGGAACTGGAGGCACTGGGTACAGATCTGAGCCCAGGGCATCCCCCAAGCCCTGGGAGGCAGCCTAGGCAGCAGGGCAGGAGGGACCACGCAGGAATGTGCAGGTACATTGCTCAGATCTGGCTGGACCATCAGCACCTCCCCACATTGTTTCGGCCAGGTCCTTTCATGAATTTACTTTCCTCCTTCCAGGGTCTGATCCAAGCCTGGTGACAACAAGACACAGCAGGATTCAGAGCCCGAGACCCATAATCACTCCCAAAATGGGGGAGGATGATGGAGGGGACAGGCGTTGCTGATCACACCACTCGCCTCGCCGTCTCCTGCCCGTCCAAGCCAGGGGGAAGCTCTTTGCAAAACTTCAGTTGCTGCTGAAACATCTGTTTTCCTAACGGAAAGCCCCGCGTGCCAAGACATTCCTGTCTGTGTGATACTGGCCGCCGAAAGCCACTGGATTTCCCCTGCACAGGACGCAAATATTTTGCCAGGAAAGGGAATAAGGCGGCAGTGGGGGGAGAGGGAAAGAAACACATTGCAGGACAGGTACAGGCAGCCTGGGGAGCTGCCCACGGACTCGTTCACAAACACACCCCATCCCCAGCAACAGCAAGCTGCGATGGAAATCCACATGGTCCCCCAGGATCATTTCTAAGCACAGCGCCTGATCCCCAGCATCCGGTGCCCTCAGAGTCACCCACCCGCCCACGAGTGACCCGCCGGTCTCTCGGGACCCCCAGTCTCCGGTCCCACAGTGAGCACAGCAACAAAAGCATCCGAAGAAGGAGCCTGGGAAAACTCCAGCCAGGGTTTCGGCACGTGACACCTCTCAGTCCAGAGGACAAAAAAAAGGGGGCAAAGATTTGTAGAGACCCGACACCAACCCCCATCCCCTCCCCATGCTCTTCAAGCTGGATTTAAATAAAAAATAGCAGCAAA
This sequence comes from Steatornis caripensis, assembly GCA_013398225.1. NCBI lineage: Eukaryota > Metazoa > Chordata > Aves > Caprimulgiformes > Steatornithidae > Steatornis > Steatornis caripensis. The sequence continues at coordinate 58,223 of VZSC01011569.1, forward strand.
GTGCCCAGATTGGGGCAGGAGCCAGCTTCGAAGTGCAGAAACTTCCTTTCTAGGCAAGTTATTTCAAAAACTGCCTACAATGGACTTTTCTGCACGCACTGCTAAAGCAGCTGGCCTTGGCAAGGGGAAGACATGAGAGGAGGAAGGCTAGGAACCCCTGATGGGGGGGTTCCCCATTTTCCTCTGTGTTGTGCAACTGTGGCTGTCAGAGATGCCAGGGGACCCACCCCGAGATCAGAGGGTGGGGAAGCACTCCCCGCTTTCCATATCATTTGCTGGAAAGAGTTGGCCATCAATTTTGCTGCTACTTCAGGCCAGCCTGACCCCCTGCCCTCACTGCACCCCAAGAAACCCCCTCTCCAGCAAGGCAAGGTTAGCGTGGGAGGAGACCTAGGTCCAGCTGTTTTCAGTATTCCTCCAGATGTGGTGATGGGTGCACCGCATCAACCCCATACCCATCCCAAAGCCTGCACGGTGCTCGCTTCAACAGTGCCCACCAGCATCTGGACCCAGGGTAGCCACAGTGTCCAGAGGGCAGAAGGGCAGCGGCGGTCCTGAGTGCGTGGCAGGGGACGGAGCAGACCTGCCTGGATCCCTGCTCTGGGATGGGACAGCCTGCATTGCTCCGTGCCTCAGTTTCCCCCGCACATCCTGTAATGGTGTCCTCCCCCACATCTACAAATGTCCCCCGCTCTTTCAAGGGGACCCCACAGGCCAGTGGAGCTGGGGCGGGGACCATCGTGCTCCTCCCCATGCTCTCTAGGGGCAGGCAGAGGCAGGGAGAGCATCTCCCCGGGGAGGTCCTGCTCCCCTCCCCAGCACGTGAGAAACCCACAGGCACCATCTCCCTTCAAGACATCTAGCCCCAGGGATAAAACATCCTCCTCAGACCTGGAGGTGAGTGGGAATTTGCTGTTTTCTCCTCCCACCGCCCCCTCCCAGGCCAGCTTCTCCACTGAGCAACGCGTTTGCTGGTCTCTGCTGCTGGGAGGGGAATTTCAGTTCCTGTTCATGGGGATGGGGAGACGGGGGGAGCCCCGTACTGGGTTTTGGGTACCCGTGTGCCACTCCCGGGCTGACGACCTGGGCTCAAGACGTCCCCCTGCTTCTTCACCGGCCACCGAGAAGAGCCAGGAGAGAGAAAGGAAAAGCCTTTCTGAGACGAGGTTAATAACGCGTGGCCGAAGCCAGGCCTCACAGACCATGGGCTGACGCTGCCTGCACCTGGGCAGGGCAAACACCACGGCTGCTTCCTCCTCCTCCTCTGAGCAACCCAGGCCGGCAGACCTTTCTCCTCTGGCCAGAGTGCAGCCCGGAGGCCGGCACGGAGGAAGGATGAAAGCTTTTACACAGATGGGGAATATTGAACTGGGCAAAGCACAGGTGCAGAGGGCTCAGCCTGGGTGGGTCCCCAGCCCCCCGGGTGGCAGGCAGGCAGGGATGCGGGTGTATTTCGCCCGTTTCCCTATGGAAACCATGCTCATTCCCGCCCGCTCGGCCTGTGCGTGCGTGGGTGAGTCCCTTCCCCCAGCAGCACTTGAACCCATTGCCCAATCTCGCCACGTTTCCCAGAGGCGCAAGCATCGCCGGTATTCGCTCCCTCCACGAAAAGAGGGCGGCGAGAAAGCTGCCGGCGGCACTCCCACGGCCCCCGGGAAAGGCTGCCGCCGGAGCCCAACCCCGTATCAGCCACTGGAGAAGCCCCAGCAGGAAGAGAACCCCAGGAAAGCTCCTGGCGATGCTTCTGTGTTGTCACCCCGGGGGTGACACCCGGGGCCGGGGGACGCGGACGGGACCGGCGCGGAGGGCCGGACCTGCCACCGTGCCCTTGGCGAAGGTCCCCGTCCTAAATTCCGATCCCTGGGACAGCCCGGTCCCCGCCGGAGCCAGGGCCTGGGGGGTGCGTGGGGCAGGACGCAGGTGGGCAGAGGGGTGCGTGGGACCCCGGGGGGGGATGCTGCGGG
>VZSC01011569.1:60590-95980 GCA_013398225.1 Steatornis caripensis
CCCCCCCGCTGCTCCGGGAAGGTCTCCGCTCCTTGCCGCCTCCGCCCTTGGAGCCCGGGCTCTCCCGCCCCCCCGCCCGGAGCGCCGGGGACCCCTTCGCGACCCCTCCGCGACCCCTCCGCGCACCCCGCGAGTGCCTGCGTCCCTGTGCGGTACCCGCCCGCCTGCCCCCGGCACCGCCGGGGTCCGCTGCCCTCCCCTGGGGGCTCCGGGTCCCCCAGTCCTCCTCTCCCCGCCCGAGCGGCTGCTCTGCGGTCCGCTCCCCGTTACTGGTGCTCCCGGCCCCGCTGCTCCAGCCGGGCCCCTGGCTCTGCCGGGCCTCCGCGCCCAGGCCCAGTGGGCTGGCGGGGGAACCCCTGTGCCCCAGGATCTCCAGCACGGCTGTGGCCCGGCTCTGGCCTCCATTCCTAGGCGAGCTGCGTCCCTGTTAGCGGGGATGGTGCTGCTTCACAGCCCCGCTGCTGCAAGGGGGACGGTGCCTCTCCCCACCAGCGACCCTGCGGGCCGGTATGGCCAGCGACGGCACCTCCGTAATGCCTGCCAGTCTGGGGCCTATCACCGGCTCATGCGTCTTGGCCACTTTTCTTTTCCAGTGAGTGGGAGTGTGCCCACTGCACCGCAGCGGCCTTGCCAAGAGGTTGGTCTGGAGCAGAGGTCCTCGCTGGCACGTGGGTTCAGGGGCTTCCCATTGCCTTGCTCACAGTCCTCCAGTGAATCCTGTCCTCGTGGATCGCTCCCTGCGGAGCTGCAGGTGCTGTCAGGCAGGGAGGCTCTGTGAGGCTTCTGCCTGTGGTACATGAGTGCCTTTTACAGCCACTGCTTGTGCCAGGCCCTGTCTTTGCTGGGGAGGAGGTTTAAAGGTGCTCTCCTGCTTCACCCTGCACCTATCCTGTCCTGGCAGGGAGCCCCAATGGACACAAGAGTGGAGCAGAGCGCGTCCTGACCCCTGCCTCACGCGGCTGCCCCCCTGCCGGCTCCTGTGACTATGGATGAGTGGAAACCCAACCCTGCCGTCAAGCCCCACAAGAAGCGGAGCTGGTACCTCACCTGGAAGTACAAGCTGATGAACCAGCGTGCACTGCGGAAGCTGTGCCAGGTGAGTCACCTGCAGGCCTGTAGTCGCTTAAGGAGTATAATCTATAGTGTTTACAAGTTTACGGAGCAGCAGCATAGGCAGAGGTGGGTCTGCTGGCAGTCCTGTGTGACCTAACATGGTGGGGAAGCATAACTTGTCCCCCAAAAAGCTACATCTAGTGGCTTTGTGCCCATGTGTGGAAGGGTCTGCCATGTCTAGTAGCTCCTTCCAGCTGCCAGTGGACCTGTTGGGTGGATGTGACAGGAGATACAATTATTCAAGCGTCTTTGGGAGGCTTTCAGCTAGAAACCTTCTCCCCTCCTGGTTGTGGACCCATGCCAAGTGCAGCAGAGCTCAGCCTGCAGTGGGAAACCACCCCTGCCCCGTTTGTTTTGCAAATCAAACCTGGTATAAGACGCAACAGGTGGACAGAGAAAATAGAGCTGAGTAATGAGATCTCATGCCCCAGAGGCAGCTGGTGTCTGGGAAAGCTGCAGGCTTGGTTGCTTGTGCTGTAAAACGGCTAATCCTTGGTGGAGCCAATGTCCTAGGGGGTGTCTGGGGGCATAAAGACAGGAAGGGTTTGGCTTCGTGGCAGTGAGCTGCAGGCAAGGGGCTATTCCTAAGATGAGCAGAGCTAAGTGAAATCTGGCAGTTGGTTTCTGCGGGAGGGAGTAGGGGAGGGTTTTGTGTGTGCTTGGGAGGATGAAGGCTCACGAGAGCTCTCTGGGGAAGGAGACTGCTCAGTTCTGCATTCCCTGGGATGTTTGGGGCTTGGGAACAGGCTAGTCATTCAGGCAGGCATTGCTCATTGCGCTGGGGGTAATGGGCTAGAGCCTGTCTGCTGTCATCTCTCATAGGACTGTTGTGGATTAAAACACAGATGAAAATTGAACATCAAATATGGAAACTAGAGCTGCAGCTGTGGAGTAGCCAGGTCTACAGCAGCTGAGCCCCTGACAGCAGCTCTGGTTGAGCCAGCCTTGCTAGACTTTGCTGCTGGTCCTGCTTGGTGCTCCCTCGTTTGCTGTGGTCACCTGGGCTGTGGGACTGCTCCCCTGCCTCTCCAGTGCTTACTAGGGTGGAAGGTCTGAGCAAGTTGGTAAGGTGGCCTTGCTGCTGGCCACCAGACACAGCTTGCTCCTTGCTGCGAGCCCAAGACTCTGCTCTTGCCTGATTAAAAGTTTTTCCATGCACGGATCTCAAAAGGTGCTCATGCTCCTAAGGCAACAGGAAATCAACAAGCCAAAAATGCCATAGTGATGTTTGTATTACCATGTTTTCTACCTATCTCTTGTCTTATTGCTGGTTTTTCATCTTCCTCCTCCTTAGTTACTTCTTGAAACCATTTGGCTGCTTGGCAGAGGTAGCAGCAACGTGTAGCTTTGAGGCAATAGCTGCCCAGATAGAGGGGGGATCCTTTTAGTGCTTCTCAACAAGGGCAGGCCTATGTGTGTTCTCAACCAGACCTCAGAGAATCAAGGGTCCTAGAGCTGAAAAAGGCACAGATTTTTAGGAAGCAAGCTGTTGGGGGATTGAGGGGCAAGGGAGGAGTCTCAATACCACCCACGAACTCTCAACATCCCCTTATGGGGGGCACCAGGCTATGAGCAGCCTCCCCCAACCTCTCCCCTCCTCTCCCTTGGTTGTTGTGACACCTCCATGCTGAGTCTTGGGATGCTCCAGGAGGTTGGCAGGGCCCTGAGCTTGCGTGGCTGGGGGAAACCACCTGGTATGTCCATAGCACAGCTGGACCAACGGGCCGCAGCTTTTGGGCCATGGGATGAATCTGTTAGCAGCACTTAGCAATCAGATTTGAGCCTCCGTGGTGGCTCTGCATCGAACTGGATGGTTCCTCCTGGCATGGAGGCTGCTAGGGGAGCCCTGCAGCTGTGTTAGGTTTGAGGGTAATGGCTGCTTGGAGCTTTGCATCTTAAATCCAACAGCAAAGCCTTCCCTCGCTGTGTGACTGTCCAGGGCAGCTTTTGGGCTCTCTGCTGGAGTTGTTCCTCAGCCCCAGAGCAGGTCTGTGGCTGCTGGGCAGGGACTTTGTCCTCCTGCAGAGCCCTGCAGCCACCACTTGCTGCTGTCACCTTTCCTGGGCCCTGGGTTATGAAGCTCCCTGGGTCAAGTAAAGAGAAATTGCTTCAGGTGAGGCCTTGTCTTTCAACCCAGGCCATCCTGCATCCCTAGCCAGCACTGCAGCTCTAAGACCATCCTCTTGGCCGTGGCCAGACGTGCTTTTGCAGCTTATACCTGCAGGTGAATCATTTCCCAACATGGGACATTGATGGTCCAAGTTTTCCTGTGTGGCTCTGTCTCAGAAAAGGTCCTTTTAGCATGGAGTAGTTACTGCTTTATGCTGGGTCCAAATACCAGAAAAAAGACTGAAATAGTGGAAGAGAAAACCAAGATGCATTTTAGTAAACAGAGGTCCTTGTAGAAATGTTACAGTCTTTTCTCCTTCCACTTGGTCTGGGAGCAATAGGGCCATGGGAAATGGCGATACTTGTGTCACGGGTTCCCATGGACTGCTCCATAGCCTCTGGACCTTCCCGTAGCCCTCTGTGTCAGCATCCATGCGGGTTGCCTTGATTTGCTGCAGACAGTAAGGCTGCAGGCTGTTCTCTGCAGCCTGTGGCACAGTGCGATTTCTGAAGGTCAGACCTTAGCTTCTTGCCTTTTTCTTGCTTTAGTCACATAGCAACTCCTCTCGCTCTGAATACCCTGGATGTGTCCTCTGCTTGCAGAGGGAGAGACAAGAGTAGTGATGTTGCAGGAGAGCAGAGGGTTAAGTTTACCATGGGAGCTGTAACTCTGAATTACCAAACTCTGCACACACAGACCCTCAACCTTGACACGATATTTTAGCAGCAATCTGCTCACCAATCTGGAAGCAGAGACACATTGGAAGCGAGTTAATTCTCATGTACCAAGAGTTCAGTGCTCTCCAGCTAATGAAAGCATTTCACCCTAAAACTATGTCACTCTTTGCCTTTTCCCAGAAGAAAACAGGGGAAATGAAAGATGCTTATGATGCTTTGCAAGATCTCCTTGGGGTGCCCTGCAGCCTCTGCCAAGGAGACGGCCTGATCTTGGTGTTGTTACTTACAACTTGGTAACACAAAACATCCTGCATTGCAGACAGGTGCTGTGCTCTTCCTGCTTGTGACCGTAATTGTGAACATCAAACTGATCTTGGACACCAGGAGAGCTGCTTATGAGGAGGAAGAAGAGTCTGCACAGGACTATGGTGAGGGGCAGCATCTTGCTTTTCTTTGAAAGCAAGGCAACTGGAGGGAGGGAGGAAGGTAGTTTCTTTAAGCCAGGGCAAACTTGTGACCAGCCACAGCACAAAAGACAGGTCTGTGCATGTGAGTTAATAAAAGCAAATAGAAAAAGCTGTTGCTGTTCCTGGTCTGTCTACTCAAGGCTTCAGCACATTTGGCTACAGAGGTCTGTGTGAGGATAGCTGGGGCCAGACCTGTTGCCATTTTGGGTTTCCCATAGATTCTGGCCCATGGCTTGCTGGGCTGGGATAACTGGTGGGCACAACCTCCTGGAGGCTTGGCTGGGCTCGCACCGAGCAAGGATGAGCCAGAGGTATTTGGCTGGTTGAGACTGGGCATTTCTTCCCTGTAGATGATGAGATGCTGAATGTGGAGGTCCCTAGGCACCCTGTCAGCAACAAGAAGGTGTTAGATGTCGAGGCGTACTCCAGCCGGTCAAAGGTCTACGTGGCTGTGGATGGGACAACAGTAAGTGATGGGTGCTTGCTGTGCCTGTGAGCAGAGGATGGGTGGAGCTGAATGGGTGAAGCCTCAAGCAGCAGGTGGTGAGAGCACTTCTGTGGCTGGCAAGAAGGTCAGGAGTGGATCCCCCTCCTGTCTACAGGACTGTGGAAGTGGTGTCCCACATTGTCTTCTACTCTGGCATCCATCACTGCCATGAGCAAAGCCAAAATGTCACGGGAGAGAGACTTGCCCCTAGTTTGGGAGCTCTGCTGTGCTGAATGGGCAGGGAATAAGATGTCTTGGTGTATGGTTCCCATTGCTTCTCCACTTGCAGGTCCTGGAAGATGAGGCTCGGGAGCAGGGAAGAGGGATCCACGTCATTGTCTTAAATCAGGCTACGGTAAAGCATCCCTGCCTGTTTGCATTTGTCTTTCTTACTGGGCAGTGTTTGTCCTTGCTCTTTAACTGTTGGGTGTGTGAGGCAAAGGGCAGCCAGGAGAGAAGTCCCCGAATGCTTGTTTGCCTGGAGTTTCCAGAGGACAACATGGTCACCCAGAGGGTCCCTGCAGTGTTTCTCTTGTGCTTGCCTAGCTGTCCTTGGGGAGCAGGCAGGAGAGGAGTTGTGAGGTTGGGTAATACTGTCCCATGGACCTCAGTGTACTTCACATCGTTGGTGAGGGCCCAAGGGCTGAATTTGCCTGAGGAGTAACTCCCTGGCATACCAGAAAAGCAACTCATAGTGTTGCTCTGGGACTGAGGCTTCCAGGACAGATTTCCATAACTCTGCATGTCCTGGCTGTATAGCATTTAAGATCCATGTGACGTTTGAATACCAACAGGGTCACGTGATGGCCAAGAGGGTCTTTGACACCTATTCTCCCCACGAAGATGAAGCCATGGTACTTTTCCTCAACATGGTTGCCCGGGGCCGGATCCTGATCTTCACCATTAAGGTATGTGACCTTAGTGTCAAAAGAAAAAGTCACCTTGAGTCAGGATGCCCTAAAGCTCGTCTGGGCAGTTGTCTCCTGAATGTCATCAGGCGTTCCCAGGGCTAAATGTCACACCCCCACTGGGCTGTCCTTCCCTGGCTGGGTCACCTCCCTTGTCCTCTCGNTGTCAAAAGAAAAAGTCACCTTGGGTCAGGATGCCCTAAAGCTCGTCTGGGCAGTTGTCTCCTGAATGTCATCAGGCGTTCCCAGGGCTAAATGTCACACCCCCACTGGGCTGTCCTTCCCTGGCTGGGTCACCTCCCTTGTCCTCTCGCTTCTCCTTGTTACTACAGATACTGCTGTGTGCCCAGCAAGGCAGGAGAGCAAAAAGCAGATGTGTCAGAGCCTGCAGCAATAAACAACAGGTTAGGTGGAGAATGGACATGAGGAAATACAAGGATGTGGTGGAACTCCTCTGGGTCCCGGTTCAAGGCTTTGAGGGCGCTGTGGAGTGTCCTGGCTCTGGGCTGCTGTGGGAGCAGCACTGTGCTTCTTGAAGGTTTCGGGTTTAGCTGTGTGAAGTGTTGCTAAGCACATGGCCCTGCTTAAGAACAAGTTGGTCTCATGGAAACGGAAGTCCATGACTCTTCTCTGACCTCTCTGTGTGTCATGATGAAGCCACCAACAGCTTTAGTGGCACAGAGACCTTAGGAACCTGCTTTTGAAGATTTCTGGCTCAGCTGGTTCAAGGGTAGGAGTGGGCCCTGTACCTCTTTTATATTGATGAGAGACTTTCCTTGTCTGCATCAGGAGCCAGACCTCAGCTGCAGGGTTGTGGTTTTTTGTTCCAGGATGAAGGCTCATTTCACCTCAAGGACACAGCCAAGAACGTCCTGAAAAGCCTGGGGAGCCAAGTTGCACCATTCCTGAGCTGGAGAGACATGTGGACATTTGTGGGGAAGAAGGGAGGTGAGTCTAACACAGGCTGGGAGAGGGGTTCATGGCTCCTTTTTTTGGGAGAAGCTGGGTGAAGACAAACCTATCCCATCCCAACACCCTGTATGAGCGGGGAGCAAGTCACAGAGAGTGGCAACTCCATTCCTGGGGGTGAGAGAGGGGATGGAGGCAAAGCACGTCCCTTCAGCAGCTTGCCAGAGGCCAATGGGAAAGGTGCCAGGCTGCCACCCTGAGGTAGAGCCCCTGGTCATGCCTTGATACAATGGGGATGGGCCCTTCCAGACAGTACTGACCCTGTGTCCCTGCTCCAGGGGAAGTATATGGGGAGAAGCATGCCAAGTCGCCCGCCCTCTCGACGTGGGGTGACCCCGTACTGCTGAAGACAGAAGTTCATCTGACTTCGGTGGAAGGTAGGAAGTAAGATCTGCTCTGCGGTGCCCGGTATCTCTGGGAGATGTCTGCCTGCTGCTCTTGCTGGTTTTGAGTCAAAGCTGTGGGTCTATTAGAAACATCCCAGAGTGGATTTAAGTCTGTTTAAGATGGGGATGGTAAGTTTTAAAGTTTTAAAACTTTCCTCTCTTCCTGCTTCCATGCCAGTTCCAGGCATGGTTGTTGAGAAAGGTGAGGATGGCGAAGTGGGGACATGGGACAACTGTCACCTCTCTAAACCAGGCCTAGTCCAGTCTTTGCTAACTGTTGGCTGCTCAGAGAGGCCATATGATGGGGATTGCTTCTTAATGGATCCTGTGGTTATATCCTGCATCCAGAAGTGTTCCTTGTTCATAGTAATAAGGACTGGCTTGGTGATGGCTGAGCCCAGGGAGGGCTGTCCATGTGACGGTGCAGCCTGGAGCACACAAGCAGTCTGGTTTTTCTCCTTGGTGCCTCCAGACGCTGAGTGCCATTGGCCTGACACAGAGCTCAACCGCCGCCGGAAGACGTTCTGCAGCAAAGTAGAAGGTTATGGTAGCGTCTGCAGCTGCAAAGACCCCACGCCCATTGAGTTCAACCCTGATCCCGTGAGTGCAAAGGCAGAGTATTCAGGGAAGGCTCCAGGAGGGAGGGCTGGGCTGGGCCAGGTATGTTTGCAGCTCAGATGTAGAGCCCTGTCCTTAAGCACCAGCTGAGTGGTCAGAAATGCCCTGGGCAAGCTCTTAACCCCAGTAAAGTTAAGGTGAATTCATGTGGTCAGGTCCTGCTGGGGAAGGGGAGTTCCCTTGCCCTACACATGCCCTGAGCTGCCAGGTTACCATGGCTCTAGGGACCCCAGCGTGAGCAGCAGAGGCTGTACGTTTGGAGACAGAGCAGCTGTGATGGCCTCTGGTCTGTCCTTGGCACAGTGCTGAAGGGTTTGGACAAAGATCTCCAGGTGGCTGCAAGTTGGGATTTGGGAGCTGAGTCTGAGGTGGGATGAAGCGAGGGGAACTGGCAGGGTCTCCGTCAGAGCTGAGTGAAGTCCTGTTTGGTCAATGTGCTCCTAAGCCAAGGGGTGGGACTGTGCATCTCTGTTGTTTAACAGTGCGTTAACCCTTGGGTCCTGCTCTCAGTGGCATGGCCTCCCCCAGCCCCACTAACATAGGTTTTACTCTTGCAGCTCAAAGACAATAAAGTCTTCGATGTGCCTGTAGCTGTTATTGCAGGGAACCGCCCTAACTACCTGTACAGGTAAGCACTTCCAGGGGGCACGGCTTCTCTGCTCTGTGCCACGAGACCAGGCATGGCGCAAGCCCTCCCCTTGGTCCTGCTGGCAGGATCCAGCCTCCTCCTGGGATTGCAGGAGCAATGTGGGCAGACCTGCTCAGACAGATCCCAAGGTCCTTGACCATGGGAAAGGGAAGAGCCCAGGGGTAGCAGCGCCTGTTCTCTTACTGCACACCCTTTCACTGACCTCAAGGGATCCATACCCCTCTGCTGAATGGCCCAAGCCAACTGGGGCTGTGCTGTGCTCAGGCCCCTCGATCTCTCCCCAGGATGCTGCGCTCCTTGCTGTCGGCTCAGGGCGTCAATCCGCAGATGATCACAGTCTTCATCGATGGGTACTACGAGGTGAGAGCACTCCTGGAGGACCCTGTAACCGGGTCCTTGGTCCCCCAGCCGAGAGGTTGTGGTGCTGGCCCAGTCCTTGGCAGGTGGCAGGCTATAAGCCCCTTCACCCCTCCTCCTGCTGTGGGTCATGCAGCTCCTCCCCACTCCTACACAAAGTTGGTCAGCTTAACCAAGCCATGGGTGTGGATAAAGCTGCCCTGACCTTTCCTGAAGCCCAGATTTTACATCCTCACGTCAGAAAGAGGCTGATGTGCAGCAGTGAGGTGGTCATGCTTGGCTCTCCCGGTCCGCTTTCTCACTTGGTGATCATCACCAGCCCTTTGAGCAGGGTCTGGGTGTAACACCACCTGTCCAGCTCCCTCACATGAAGCGGAACAAACCAGTCCAGCTGTGCCTTTCCAGCTCCCCTCTCAGTAAGAGGTGAAGAGACCCAAAACGGTCTCTTTTCACAAGGCTCATGAAAGCTGAGGCCAGTTAGAGGACAACCAGCCCTTTAGAGGGCAAAGATCTTCCCATCAGCTCAACCTTGTAAAGACCTGGAGGATCCCACTGCAGGCCCTGGCTCTCTGGCAGCAGGGTGTGTTCTGGGACAGGCGTGTGGGATCTTAGTAGGTCTCAGGAGCTTGCTAGCCCTCATCTCCACAGCAGCCCCTGAGGTATTGTCAAATTGCCTTGTGATGGAGACGGGGAAGGGAACAGGCTTGTTCCCTTGCAGGCCTCTCCCACCACTGCCAGGTTGTGGGGCTGGGGAGCTGGTTTGTTTATGCAGACTCTTACTGCAGCACATCAGAGTGGTTAAAGATAGCAGCATCCATTGCCATGGCAACTGGAGCAGCATCCCTCAGCTACAGAGGGGGCAGCCTGGATACTCCCACTGCCATGGTGGATACTGGGGAAGGGGGAATGGATGGTGCCATGGGAGCCCCTTCTTTCTTTTGTGGCGAGTAGGTGGGATGGACAGTAAGGGGGTGGAGAAGGCCTTGGTGGGCCCTTCCTGGGGCAGAGAGACATCAGGCTAAATGTGGATTACTTCTGACCCCAGTGCAGATGCGCGTGGTCAGAGAGGTCCTTTTCTTGGCAACTGTGAGAGAAAGTGAAGTTGGTTGTGATCTCAACATTAAGCAGCTAGTAGGTGCTCCTGGCTATACCTGCTTGCTTTCTGCACTGTCCATGGGGGACGGGAACTTTTGGGCCTATCAGATGTTCTTGGCTACAACGTTGGGTCTGCAAACTGGCAGGGCTAACAGAAACTTAGGGTGATACTTGAGGGCTGAAGGGCCAAGATGATCTGGTGAATTCCTTGCTGCGAGGTCTACAGCACAGCACCGTTTTGAGCCTCACTTGCACCCAAGAAGACAGCCCCATGCAGGGGAACCCACAGCGTATTCTTGTTGTCCCAGGGAACTGACACTGGCAGAGAGTGGGGAGAATGTGTCCAGGCCCACACACTTGACAAACTTTGTACCTTTCCATTGCAGGAGCCAATGGATGTCGTGGAGCTGTTTGGCCTCTCAGGAATCCAGCACACTCCTATCAGCATTAAAAATGCCAGAGTTTCCCAGGTGAGAGACCTTTCCCAAATCCTGGGAGCATTCTTTCCTGGGATAGCATTCCAGGGAGGCAGGCTTAGCCCTGCATCTGTGCCAGGCTACCCCTCCCTGTGGGCTGGGGGTGGATGCTAACACAGCCAACAATGTGTCTTTTCTTGTAGCACTACAAAGCCAGTCTGACTGCAACCTTCAACCTGTTCCCGGTGAGTAAGACCTCTGCCTGCGCCCTGTCTAGCTGCCTGCCCATGGCAGCCAGACATCGCAGGGTTTCCCTGGGAGAGTGGCATCTGTGACCCTTGTGTCGCGGGAGCTGGAATTGTCCCTGTGAGGCAGGGAACAGCACAGGCAGGAGACTCTGCTTGGTGTCACTGCTCTGTTGTGGTCCTGTCCTTCTGACACCTCTCCTTGCCCTGCAGGATGCTAAATTTGCCGTGGTTCTGGAGGAAGACCTTGACATTTCTGTTGACTTCTTCAGGTAAAGCTGTGGGTCCCTGGGCTCCCGTTTGCGTGGGGCATTTCGTAAAAGCTCTCTGGCTGGTCAGGAGAGGCCAGATCCCTGCCATGTCCTAGCTCACCTATCCAAGGCTGAGTGGTCCCCAGGCAACAGAACAGCCATAACTGAGCTCTGCCTGCAGAGACTCTTGAGTCCTGGCACTCAGTGCAGGGTGACTTTGTCTGGGATCTCTTCCTGATTTTCTTTTTGGGGGATACTGATCCTTTTGGTACACACACGGTTAGGACTGCCCATGGCAAGAGGACAGGGGCAGCATCTGCCGGGGCTTCAGTTCTTCCATAAGGAGGAGGGACTCTGATGGAGCAGGAGACAACATTGTCCCCTCCCCATGGTGAGATGCAGCTTGGCTTGTTGGGTGCTTCTCCACTGATCTCACACCAACATCAGCCATCTCAGCCCAAGAGATGAGTTAGACAGTCCCAGCAGTTGGGAGTGGCTCGTCCATTTGTGGAGCATTTGCCTTGCTTGGCTTGGGGGAAGGATGTCTCACCAGGGACCGGCCAACTGTCTCCTCAGCTTTCTGAGCCAGTCAATACACCTTTTGGAGGAGGATGAGAGCCTGTACTGCATCTCGGCTTGGAATGACCAGGTGGGTTGGGGAGGGTGGTGGAGTAGGGACCCCTCTGCCCTGTGCTTTTCCCATGTCAGGCTGGGGTCCAAGTTCTGTCTGTAAAGCGGGTTGTCGCCCCACCATCATCCTAGGTGGGTCTGTCTCCCCAGCCCTGAACGGTTCAGAAGTGCCCCTGCAAATCACCATCGTGTTCCTGCCCTGTGCTTCCCAGTGGCTGTCCCCTGCTCCCCATGCTGGGAGCAAGGTTCCTCTGATTTTGGCAGGGTAGGGATGCATTCAGGATGCTGAATGCTCCCCTTAACATTGCAGGGCTATGAGCATACAGCTGAGGACCCCTCGCTCCTGTACCGCGTGGAGACCATGCCAGGCCTGGGCTGGGTGCTCCGGAAGAGCCTCTACAAGGATGAGCTGGAGCCAAAATGGCCAACCCCTGAGAAGGTGAGTACCCTAGAGGGACCCTGTCTTCTGCACCCCAGTATCTGCCCATCAGCAGTCCCTGACCATCACCCAGTCCCTGTGGGTACAATTCTTGGTGGATCCCTGGCTCTCCCTGAGCTTCCACTGGGAAGGATGCCCAAACAGAATGGACTTGAGACAGTAACTTGAGGACCACATAACCAGCCACAGAGCTGGCTGGAACAGCTGAGGCAGGCTGGGGCCAAAGGGGCTAGGGCTGGTGTGGGCAGCCAGAAAGGTCCCTGGATGGCCACACTACCAAATCATGTCCCTAGACTTGAGTGTGAGTGGCAGTTTCTCCTCCCCAGCTCTGGGACTGGGACATGTGGATGCGGATGCCTGAGCAGCGGAAGGGCCGGGAGTGCATCATTCCTGACATCTCACGCTCCTACCACTTTGGCATCGTGGGGCTCAACATGAATGGCTACTTTCACGTGAGTGACCCCCCACCCCCTGCCCCCAGCCCCGTCCTGGTGCTGAGCTCTGACTCAGCCACCTTTCCAGGTAGCAGGGGTGCTTGAGGTGACCAAGTACTGCTGAGTCCTGACTGAACCCTGTTTTCCTTTCCTCCTCTCTCTCCCTCACAGGAAGCCTATTTCAAGAAGCACAAGTTCAACACAGTTCCAAATGTCCAGCTTAAAAATGTGGAGAGGTGAGTGCTGCCCAGAATGAGATCTGGATGAAACAGTTGCTTGACCTAACCCTTGTCCCCTTGTGCTGGGGACGTCTCCCTTCCCTATGGAACAACAGCCGTAACCTCCAGCCTCAGCACACTGGCCTTCCTTGGGGAATCCTTGCAGTGGTTTTTGTGAGGTTGGGTTCAGCTACCCTGTGCTACCTGGTGGACATGTTGAAAGGTCACGTTTTACTGCCACGTCCTCCAGGATATGTAGCAATCCCTGCTTTCCATTCACTGGCTCCAACCTGCCTTTTTTTATTAACCGTGGGGCAGTCTTAAGTTGTGATCATCTTAGAATGATCCCTGCTTATCAAACCGTCTGGCTCTGCCCTGGTCTCTGTGTTCTCTTCTCCTCCAACAGCTTGAGGAAGGATGCCTACGAGACTGAAATTCATCGACTCCTGGGGTAAGTGCCTGCTGGGAGACTACGGGGCACACTGGGTCAACCAGCCAGGGCAGAAGAAAGGGCTGAGGTGGTCCTGGCAGCCCCAGCCACTGTTTGCCTGTCTGAAGTACCCTGCTGTGGGAACAGAGAGGAGGTGAGGTCCCCTCTCACTCCCTGCTCTGTTTCCACAGTGAGGCTGAGGTCTTGGACCATAGCAAGAACCCCTGTGAGGACTCCTTTGTGCCCGACACTGAGGGCAGGGTGTACGTAATGTTCATCAGGATGGAGCAGGAAGCAGATTTCACCACCTGGACTCAGCTTGCCAAGGTGAGGCCCCTGACATGGCCCATCCTCACCCCTGCACTGATCTTGGCATTGCTGGGAAACATCTGGCTGTGATTCTTGGGTTTGTCCGTGGCCTTGGACGCAGCTCAGCAAGTGGATTCTTGCTGCTCATGCTGGGTATTTAAGCTTTTGGTGTTTGCAGAAGGCACTAGGTCATCCAGAGCAGATGCTTACCTCACTGGAGATAGGTCTTATGATCTCCCTGTGTGGGACACCGGGGTCTGAGCTTGTCTGGATGATTCCATCTCTTGCATGGAGGTGATGGTCAAACCCCCTGTCCTGAGGCAGGGGTGGGAATGGGTTCCCCCTCTTCTCTCACTGATGGTGGCTGGAGGGGTGCTGCCCTGCACTGCCCTGATCAAGGCTGTCCCCTTGGTGTGTCCTCTCTGCTGTGTCTCTGTGAGGGGCAGGGGTAGTGGCTTTTCCCTTGCTAGGGGACACCTGGCCCTGATGTGTGTCCCCAGACTCTGGTGCATCTTCCCCCCTCTCCACCATCCTAGTGCCTCCACATCTGGGACCTGGACGTCCGCGGGAACCACAAGGGGCTGTGGCGGCTCTTCCGCAAGAAGAACCACTTCCTCGTGGTGGGGGTCCCTTCCTCCCCCTACTCGTGAGTATCAAGGGCACAACAACCTTGGGTAATCCCCCCCCGCCATCCTCAGGGCACTGTCCCCTGCCTAGGGCACTGCATCATCCACTTCTGTCCCAGCCCAATCCTGGGGCATACCACTCTCCTTCTGAATCATTGTGATGGGAGGGGGGACAGGATATCTGCCCAGGGCCAGAGGACGTCCCAGTGGGAAGGAGATCATGCCAGGGAGGCAGGCAGTGCTGTTGGGAGTTGGGGTCCTGAGGGAGAACAGAGACTACCACACCTGCCTGCTACCATCCAGCCTCCTCACCTGCAGGTCCAAGAAGCCCTCCTCGGTGACACCGATCTACATGGAGCCCCCCGCCAAGGAGGAGGGGGCAGTGGCAGTGCCAGCGGTTGCTGCAGCAGAGCAGACGTGAGACTGGCAGCTGGGAAGTGAGGGCGATTGGGAGAAGACGGAGACCTCCACGGTGCAGAGACAGAGTTGACGGCAGCTCTCGGAGGCTGGTAACCAGACACAGGCTCCCATTTCAGGCTGCAGAACGAGACCTCGGGCTCCCTCCAGCCCTGTGTTGTAGTCTCCCTCTCCCTCGCACAGGATAGGGTCTTTCCCATCCCAGGAACTTTTTTTTTTTAACACAGACTCTTTACTAACGCTGCTCCCATGCCCCCTGGCTGGGCAAGGCTGGAGGAAGGAGATGCTCTGTTGAGGGCTAGAGGGGGCCTTGAGAAACACCTCTGCTTCCATTTTTTGGTCCCCAAGTCCTGAGAAGGCAGCATGATCTGCAAGTGCTGCAGCCTGCCAGCTGGGTGGTATTTATTAACTCTTGCCTGGCTGGCTCCATGCCCAGTGGTGAACACGGTGGTGAAGAGGGGATCTTCCACCATCTCTTCTCTCTCCTGCACAATGGATGCACCTTGAAGACTGTATGCTGGGTTAGACATCTGCCTACACGCCGGCTTCGCTTCTAGGGCTGCAGTGACTGGTGTGGCCCAGCTCATAGGCAAAAGGGAACGCTGAAGAGGAGCTGGACATGTAGGGGACACCCTGTACCCAGCACAAGGTTTGTCAGGTGTCCCTGCAGTTCTGGGAGCTGGAGATGATGCTAGGTGGAAGTGGATCAGGCTGTGTGCTGCGGCTCAGACCGTCCTCACTCACCTTCTCTGCAGGGGGCAGCCCTGCCCCCTGAGTCATGGGAGAGGGGGCGAAAGTGCCTTGCAGAGCAAGATGGGAGCAGCCAGTGGGCATCTCCTGGGCTGCAGGGGCAGGATGGGCCAGGGTCCTCTGGAGCAAGAGGTGCTGCGCTCTGGCGTGGTCCTTGTCTGTGGTACTGTATACACTGTCCCTCCCTCCTCCCTGGCCAGGTACCCCCAGCTCTTGCTGAAGGCAGAGGGGGGTTGCGCTCCTGCATCCCCACCCTTACCGCGGTACGTTGCTAGCAGGGAAGCTGTGGGCTGTCCTGCTGTGGTACACTCATGGAGAGGGAGGAGGGGGGACAGGGACCCCCTCCTGTGCCTTAGGAAGGACCCCAGGGCCCCCTCCACCCCCAGCTACTTGGTACTAATGTCCACCCCACTGGGGGCAGTCCAAGTCCCCTTGCTCAGTACACTTCCGTGTTTCATCCATGCAGCAAGGGATCTGTTCTGTGCCGGGGTCCTGCGGCCTCAGGCAGGGATGCTATGCTCTGCCTTGCCCTTGGGAGGAGGATTTGCTGCTCAGCCCTTTCCCTGTGGTCCCAGGGGTTCTTCCCCTTCGTTTTCTCACTGTGAACTGAGCATGGGGGTCTACACTCACTAACTTATTTATTTATTGCTTGTGGGAAGGGGAGGGTAGCAGGAAAGCAGCATGGAGAGCTGGCATCCCTAGCCTGTGTGGGGGCAGTCGT
Organism: Steatornis caripensis; assembly: GCA_013398225.1. NCBI lineage: Eukaryota > Metazoa > Chordata > Aves > Caprimulgiformes > Steatornithidae > Steatornis > Steatornis caripensis. The sequence goes on from VZSC01011569.1 coordinate 76,313, forward strand.
GGGAGGTTTGTCTCTTGTCCCCCTGGCTCCATCCTCTGTTCCCCTCCTTCCCTCCTCACACAGTGTAGGAAGGAGTAGTTGTGAACTTGGGAAATCTCCTCCTCCTTAGCCAAACGGGCCATGTGTGGACACAGCACAGCTCTAGCGTAACCCTAGGGAGTCTGACCCTCGCAGTCCCTTGCATGCCTGTCCCAGGAGCAGGGATGGGACTGGGGCAGGAGGGGACCAAGAAGGTGCAGGGCAGCACACTTGACACTGGTACCGGGCTTGGGTTCAACCCTGCCCGCCCCCCCCCGCCCCAGTGCTGCTGTTCGCAGGGACTCGGGCAGCCAGTGGGCAGCCAGCCTCTGCACTGGCCCTCAGTGGGTAAAGCTGGTCCTTTCAGCACGATGGGAAAGAGACTCTGTTTCTTCCCAGGGAAAGCAGCTTGCTCCCCGTGCTCTGCTTTGGAAAAACTGCCATAGTTCTCCACCATGATGCCCTTTCCTTGGCATCTCTGTTCCCAAGGCCATGTTTCCCTTCTCCCTAAAACTAAATGCAGCCCCTTTCCCTCCTCTGGCAGGGGCTCAGGCTTGGCTTCCTCCTCACTCCTCCTGGGGCTGGGGAAGGTGGTCCTAGATGAGAGTTCTCCTCTCCTGTGACCCTGCAGTGACCAGAGGGCTGTGGCTCCCTGCTGTCAGTAACAGCAGGACTTGACGGGTGGGCTTCGAGGTCCCTCCTCTCTGCACACCATGATGGGCGTGCTGGGTGCTGTTCTCCGTCCTTCCCTGTTCCCTAAGCAAGACTCCAGTGCAGTGGCTGTGGTAGGGCTGGGTGCGTGGATATCCCCAGGGCTTGCTGCTTTCTGAATGGAATTATTTTTTCAAGAGTAAACACTGCAAAGCTGTTGAGCCTCATGTGTTTCATGGCTGGCCTCATGCGTGACCCAGGGGACTATGGAGTCCCTGGCTGTGGCTACCTGCCTCAAAAGGACAGACCGCTGTCCTCTGTGGCATCTCTGCCTTGTGTGCTGCAGGGCTAGCTGTGGGCTAATGGTGGCCCTGGGCTCCTGCCCTGCGGCTCCCGTGCCAGCAGAGGTCTGCCATGCCCTGAGATGCTGAACCAGCTGGCTGTTTCCTCCTCAAGCTTTATCACTTCCATCTTCAGTTCAGTAACCGATGGAAACTCTGACCAGCTGCCTGGGGCCTCTTGCCTGGCATAACCAGGCCCTGTGCTCTCTCTGGCACCTCCAGCTGCTGTCCCCTGAGAAATACAGACCCACAGCCCTCAGCTATGGGTTTGATGTCCCCTTGAGGGTCAGCAGGGTGAAGCAGCTTCATGTGCTGCCATGGGGGCAGTGAGCTGCCAGCCCTGGTGCTGGCACCGCACCATCCAGCAGTCTGAGCTCCATGGGGCTGGGCTGCATTTATGGCCTCTCTGGTGGATTTGGGCTTCTTTCCTTTGAGGAAAATGGGCTGTTGGCATAAGGATCCCCTGACTCAAAATCACAGCAGAAGGAAGAGATGTCATGGCTGGAGGGAGCAGGCCCCTGCCATCATCAGCTGGAGCTGAGCCTCTTGGTTCGCCTTGTGCCAGGCCCTGCAGCCCCCTCACTGCTCCTGAGCTGTTCAGCCCCTGCCTGGTTGTGGCAAAAGCAGGGGCTGCAGGAGCGACCTCCAGCAAAACCACCCCTGCAGCACAGCAGCCTTCGCTCCTCCCCACGGGGCTGGGTGCAGGCAGGGGTGAAGCAAAGCCAAGTGAGGAGCCAGCTGGGTCTTGCTGTGAATAAATATAGCTGGAAAACCTCTAGACCAGCCCTGCGTGGTTCCCTTTTGCAGGAGGCCCAGGAGACCTTTCCAAATTTCTGTCCCTGGGGGGCAGGGAGCCCTGGGACCGTGAGGATGCTCCCATTTCTGGGTGAAACTGAACAGGAGGGTGTTGGCCAGCAGCACGGACTGGCCATGACCCGCATTCTGTACCCACTGCCTCTTCCCCCCCCTTACCCACTCCCTGTAGCTGGGCTGGGCTCGTCCTAGGCAGCTGCCACCCCTTCCCCAGGGCCAGGCACAGCTGTTAGGGGGGACACCCACTTGCCAGAGGCTTTTCCCCCAGCTCCACATCCCTGGGCATACTGGAGCAGGCTCTAGCCTCCTGGCAGCCTCCCTGTCTGCATCTGTCTCCCGCCAAGGCCAAGCCATGCAGCACCGAACCCTTGCCAGGGTGCTGTGGGCGAGGGGAGGATCCAGCCACTGGGACTCGTGCGCATGGACAGGGCCTTGGAGGCTGATGTGGGCTCAGGTTTGAGACTCACCACATCTTGCCCGCCTCAAGGAGCCAGTATTTGCAAACTGCTGTGTTTATAGGAGCATTCCCTCCTGAAACAGGAGTGATGCTAAAAGCCCATTAACCCCCTCCAAGGAGAGTGTCTGTGCCAGGCTGCTGTAGAGTTTTGGCTCATCGTCTCCGGGTGATAGTGATGTAGAGGTTCACTGCCTGACGGGGCTCAGTTCCAGGGACCTTGTTAGGGCAGCCGAGTCACTTGCTCCCCATCCCACTCCTCTCCTGGCTCAGCCCAGAGGTGCTGGAGCATCTCTGGGTGTCCAGGAGCCAGCCAGGTGACTGGCCCATGGCCTGCCCTCCATGGGAAGCCCAATTCACTGGCACCCACAGCTCGGCCCCATGTGGCGCCAGCTTTAGCACGTGCTGCCCACGCTGTGGGTTCCTAGGACTCACCCAGCCCCACACAGCCCCCCTGCAGCACGGCCTCCCTGGCTTTGTGCAGCCATACAAAAGAGAACCTGTCTGGGCTGCTCTGCGTCCCGGGAGCTGGCTGATAATTAAACAAAAGCAAAATAGCCTTGGCATGAAACTTGACCTTTCTGGAGCTTAGAGGGGGAAGGGAAATTTTGCATCATTTCTAGCGGTGGTTATTTTTATGCATTATGCTTGTTTGGTGAGGATCTCTGTGCCAGGGGAGCAGGGAGTCCCCATGCTCCAATGATGGGCTGGGGAGACAAGGTCCAGGCTGACCCCACAGCACATCGGTCCCTCTGTGTTCCACAGATAGAGGGAAGCACCCTCCATCCGGCATCCTCCAGCATCACAAACACAGTCCTTGTGGATGGAGTGATCTCAGCGCTGGAAGGACGCCACTGCCTAGGGCATGCTGGCCGCATCCCCGTCCCTCCATGGGAGGGAGGTGGTGACGCTGTGCCCAAGCTACCTGCATCCCAGCTGAGGGAGATGATCCCCAATTTTCAGCACCCTCTGCTTTATAAAGAGCCCTGCGATGCCAAGGTGCCCAAACTGCTCCCAGGAAGGGGCTCTGCTTGGCTTTTCCCCTTAGTCCCGGCTGCAGAGTCCCTCCCCTGTGCCCAGCCTGCTCCTGTGCCCGTCCCCTGCTGAGCACGGGTCTGCCACCTCCTCTGCCCAAACCTGACAAAGCCCAATGGCAAATTAATCTTCAGCTGGGTACCCTGGATCATTGCTGTGATGGTTATTACACCGTGTCCTGCTCAGCACAGTGTTAATGTTTAACACCCCAAGTGCAAATGTCAGCTCCTGCCTGCTGCTTTTTGTATAGCCCTTCCAACGCCTCCTCTGATATCCCAACAAATAATCAGGGGATGGAGCTGCCCAGCAAGGACTCTTGGGGCTGGGTGGGCACACAGGATGGTCTGTCTCTGGGGCAGGGAGGAGGAGGAGGAGAAGGGGTGCCAGGGAGGAAGGCTGTGCCAGGGAAAGGGTTCATTGCCTCACTTCTTCCCCTGGGCCAGCCTGTGCCCTTGGAGGACGTCCTCTCCTCCCGGATCCGGAATGTCCTGGCCAGGCTGCTGTGGCGGGTGGGGGGAAATCCCCTGCAACTGGCACTCCTTGGGCAGCTGATGCCAAATGAGTTTGCTTTTGCCTCCCATTCACTCCCTTTATCAGCACAAACCCAAAGAGCTGCGATTCCTCCTCCCACTCATGATGACCCTGTCCCCCACCAAAGCTAATTCCCAGGAGGGTGGGGGCAGCAGCTGAGCACTGCCCACTCCCTGCCTGTGCACACCCCTTTGCCACCCAGGGTTTTGCCCGTTGTGCCCCGGGGCAGGTGATGCTGGTGGCAAATGTGCCCTGCAAATTTCCTGGGACTTTGGCCCATGCACTGCACCTAGAGTAGTGGAGCAACACCCCATGGGGCTGCCAGGGGCGGAAGGCAGCTCTTCAGGTATCTGTCTTCCCCATATGGCTGGGGGCTCCAGCCCCTCCTTTTTCCCCCCCTGTGCCCACGAGGATGCTAAACACACCACTGGGCAGGAGGCTGTCATGGGGGGTGGATCCACTCACCCAGCCCAGCCTCCAGCCCTTGCACCAGCCCCTTCCTTACCTCGTGGGAGGGAGCAGCCCAAGCAGGGGGAAATTCCCCGCGTGGGCTCTGAAAGTGGCTGTTTCCCACAGAGAGAAGGTCCACCATTCCCAGGGGCTCCAGGAGGGTGGGGTTCTGCGTGCATCCCTGTTTCCCTGTACAGAGCAAATCCCAGAGCATGACGACCGAACGCTGCCCGTTTGCTGAGCCGGGTCCTGATGGTGCCCCCAGCTCTAGTGCCCAGTGTCCCCCCGCACGACTGGGTCTCTCCCCCTGCCATCCTCATCACCTCCCTGGTCGGGAGGGGGGCAAACCCGACCCAGGAGAAAAACAAGGTGGGCCCTGGGCCCACCAGCTCTGCCCATGCTGGTGAGTTTCTGCCCACGCTGGTGGGTTTTTGCCCACACTGGTGCGGGCTGGTTGGCACTCACACAGGAGTTAGTGCCCACGGTGGGTGGCAAAACCTATGGCTGGGGAGCACCAAAGGGTGCGTGGCCGGGGATAGCAGTGACCCAGGCTCAGGCAGGCAGCAGGGCCCTGCCTGCAGTCCCTGCCAGGGAGACTTTACCCTCCTGCTCTCTCCCACCCTATGTCACAGGGGGAAAAGAGGAACCCCCCCACCCCAGCACACACCCCTCATCAGCTNTTAGTGCCCATGGTGGGTGGCAAAACCTATGGCTGGGGAGCACCAAAGGGTGCGTGGCCGGGGATAGCAGTGACCCAGGCTCAGGCAGGCAGCAGGGCCCTGCCTGCAGTCCCTGCCAGGGAGACTTTACCCTCCTGCTCTCTCCCACCCTATGTCACAGGGGGAAAAGAGGAACCCCCCCACCCCAGCACACACCCCTCATCAGCTGCTTGGGCACCTCGAGCCCAAAGACGGCTTCCTGGGGGCAATAAGGAAGTTTTTGTTTGCCTTTACCCCAGGGACTTCTTGTCCTTGCCTCTGACAGCACAGCTGTCAGCTTCTGGAGTGCTGCCAGGCACCCCGGGGTGCAGAATGGGGGAATCCGGCAAGCCTGAGGCTCACGAGGTGCAGACATGCCTGGTTGCACCCATGTGGGTTGGTGGGGACAGGGCGGTGGTCTGGGGTGCATCCCGGGGCTGGCGGGGGACCAGCTGGGATGACGTCTCTTCTGGGGAGCCCAGAAGCTCTGGCAGTGCCTGGGCAGCGGGTAGCGGAGGGCAGGAGCACCAGGGGCGCTGCACCAACCTGGCTTACCCCTCGCTGCCCCGTTGCTGCCCTGTGGCTGCCAGGGCAGCCGACAGCCAGGAAGGACAATGGGAAAGAATCACATCAGGGAGCAGAAACTGGTCCTTCGAGTTTCCCCAGCAGGCAGAGGGGAGGAACCAAGTCTGCGGTTGCAAGGTTATTGCCAAAACTCAGCACCACAGAAACTGCCTGCCCTGTCCCAGAGAAACCCTGCAGCAGGGAAGAGGTGTGAGCCTGCGGCCGGCCGGGCGTTGCCCCCGAGCCCACTCCACCCCACAGGGATGATGGCAAAAGGAGCCAGCTTTGCAAGGCAGTCCCCAAAAAGAGGGAGCAGAGGGGGACATGGCCAGGCCAGGCGTGCCCAGCGGTGCCCGGCTCAGTGCCAACTGGCGGTGCTTGTTGCCATTTGGCACCGGCACAGCTCCTGGCCACCACAACAGCCCTGGGAAGGGCTTTGGGCAGTGCCAGGGTCCAAGTGGCTCCCGTGTGCATGGAGAGGGAAAAGAGAAATAAAAGCCCTGATGTCATTCATGAGGTCACCAGTTTATGGTGGAACTGAAACCTTCCAGTGAGAAGGAGGAAGAGGAGGCTATTTTCTGGCAGCTTCCCCCACACCTCACCATGGGGCAGGGTCAGAACCCGTGTCACCGGGGCTGAGTCACTGGGCTGGGGAGCTGGTCCCTGTGCCCGCCCCATTGCCACCCAGCTGCTCCTGCCAGTGGTGCTGGGTGCTGGATGGTGCCGGGGAGATGCTGGACCCTGAGGGGCCGCGGCAGTGTCACGGTGCAGCCCTGTACCCAGCGTAGGAGCTGATAAAGGGGTGCCATGGCAGGCACGGAGCAAGGCAGCGAGTGAGGAGGCTGTTTGCACACTGGCCACCTGCCTCGCCGCTAATCGCCCTGTCCTTCACCGCCACTGCCCTCACACTCTGCCCCACAACCGAGGCGGTAGGGAGCCTCACCTCAAAAATGGGGTGAAGCAGCCCATGACAACACCCATCTCCCAAACTCACCTTGGCCTAATTTTTGAAATGGGGAAACTAAGGCACAGTGAGTGGATGCTCAAGGTGGGATAACCAGCTGGTGCTGAAGCCAGGGAGGGAGGAATGTTGGGGAAAGAGGGTGGCTGGAAACCCTGCCAGCGACCCCCCACCATCCCCACACACTGAAGGACCATGGGTGCATCACACGGGCAGTGTGGGACCACACTGGGGTATGGAGATGCTTGGAGATGGGGCTAGCAGGACCCCCTCCCCACCCAAGTACCCCCTTTGGGGCTCCTGGGGCTGGTGGGGACACCTGTAGAACCCCCCCAGAGCCAGCCCTGCCTTTCAAGCCAAGCTGTTGTTCAGTCCATGAACCAGCACAGCTGAGCGAGCAGCGGCTGGCACAGAGGGCAGGGCCGGTTTGCAAGGCTAACTGTAGCTCCCACCACTCCCTGGCTGTTGTGCAAACACGGGCTGCTTGTTTCCAGGCTCCGGAGCAGGTGAGGGAGTGTGGGCAGGCTGCAGGCAGGGCTGTGCTGCCTGCGCAGGGCTCATGGGGTGGGGGTGGGGGGAAGGCAAGGCAGCCCCCCACCCTGCTGCACTCCCCCAGGCTGGGACCATTTATTGAAGACAGCACCGAGATCGACTCCAGAAAATAATCTGTATCCAAGATGAAAAATTTATTTGTTTTTCTTTACATCACAGAGAGGGGCTCGGCCATGAAATGACAAGGGGTACGGGGCAGCCCTGGGGCCTGCAGGGTGAGCAACCAACAGGGCTGTGCTTCATACCAGGGCAGGGCAGCAACCAGCCAGCATGTCTTTCAGGGGACATCACAGGGACAGGGTCGGGGGTGGCAGAAAATGGGGGTAGGGGTAGATACTCCTACCTAGGGTGAGGGCGTAGTTACCACCTACAACACCAGCCCCAGTTCAATGGAGCAATGCAGTGGGTGCACAGACCAGCCCCAGTGCCAGCCCCCTGTCCTGCCAGCCCCCGCACAGGGACACCTTGGGGACACTGTGGCAGAGGTACAATGAATGTCTGCAAGGGTTTAATCAAGACATCACTGTGCCGCTGCTGGATCACCAGCCCTGGTCAGCCCCTGTGCCGCTTTATCTCCCAAAACAGACCAAGTAGCTTTCCCCCGCCCCCCCTTCAAAAAAATCCCCCAAATCTCTATGTACAGACTCAGTGTGTCGTATCAGTACAAAAATATACACATGAACTCTACAGATCCCAGCTCAGTAGATCAAAACACAGCTATAAATCACAGTGCACAGGACAGCATCAGGCTCAGAGTGACGGGGTCCCCATCCTACTGGGCACACCCCAGCACAGTAGGGGGGGTGGCGCAGATCATCCTCCTGCCTCGTGGGGTCATTTCTGATCCAGCTGGCAGTACAGGTACATGGAAACTGCCATGGCTGCGATCTGGGGGTGGCAAAAGGCAAGTCAGCCCCCCGAAGTGTCCCCCTGCCCAGTATGGGTTTGGGTCACAGCCCATAGCATCCATCCCCAGAGCACGCAAGGAGAAAAAGCTAGGTGTGCCCAGGGAAGAAGGCTCAGTAGCCACCCTGGGGCAGATGGTGGTCCATGGGGCTGCACCAGCCCCCTGCAGTCCCTCGGCCACCCAGGCTGGTCCCAGCCCCACGGCTCACCTCCAGATACAAGGAGGAGGAAGCAGCACAGCAACGCTCAGGCACTCACCTCCAAGGCAGCAATGCCGGCTGCCACGCCACCCACCACACCTGCATTAGTCCTGATTTCTTCCAAGATCTGAGTGAAACAACCCTGCAGGAAGCAACCATGCAGGTGAGGACGAGCAAGGGGTAGCGATCCCCTAACCACTGGGGAAGGGCATCCCTAGAAAGGGAGGCATGGTTCTCCAGCCCAGAGCTGCACAGCCATGGAGAAGATCTGGGGGCTTCGGGGGGGCAACTCGTCTCAGCCACTTCTCAGGCCACAGCACAGTGTTGAGGAGGAGGAGGGGAAGAGGCAAGGAAATCACCCAAAAAGGTAGAGTGGTGCCTGGGTTCACGCTCAGCATCAGGCATGCTACCCTGCTGCAGAGCTCCCCTTAGGACTGGAGCAATGGCAGCAGCTTTGCTTGTCTCCACCAGTGATGAGCCAACGCCACCACCGCATCCCCCAGGACTTAAAGCCTATGGGACCGCCATGTCCAGGCCTGGGGCTGGAGTTACAGGACAGGTCTCCCTCCCCGTGCCAGGGCACACCCCAAATCAGGTTCTGCCAGAAGGAAAAGCTGCTGGCACATCCATACCGGCACGTTGCTTTGTTCGGCGACTGTCCTGTTGCATGGCTGCAGGTCCTCACAGCAGGGCCCCGGGTAGGTTTTGTATTCATTATACCAGGGGGAGTCAGTGAAGTCTGTGTAGTTATTCAGGCCACAGCAATGGACCTAAGAGTGAGAGAGAGGAAGGGATTGGGAGAGCACCCTGCAGGTCTCACTCCCGGGTCAGACACTGTCTGGACCCCGTTGCCCCACGGAGGGGGTCACCCAGCTCAACCCAGCTCTGGGGACGGTGCTCAAGGGCCTTCTTGGGACCAGGATTTTGCCCCACCCTCCAGCACGTACAGCTCTCACCCCAGCAACGGGACCGCTAGATCCCAAGCGGGTAGGCCCCAGACACCTGGGAAGCTGATGGGGTGGCGATAGCTCTGCACATCCAGGACTGCGGTGATGTTCTCATCCCCATCCTGCTGGGCCACCCAGGTGTGCACCACCAGGCCTGTGCTGGGAGCATCCTGACCCACAAGTGGGGGCCCCACGGCTCAGCGTACCTTCCACATCGTGACATTCCAGATCTGCGTGAGACCCTTATCCTCGCCATACTTCTCCTTCAGGAGAGGGGTCACCACAGACATCAGCAGCGTCTCTGCCTGGAAGAAGAGGCAGAGAAACACCATCAGAGAAGGTCCTGGAGAGCACCACAGAACCAAGAGCCCCCATACTGGTCTCAGCCCACGGGGAGAAAGCCAACCAGACCCAGCATGGCCAGAAGCATGTCACACCGCATACCTCGGGCCCAAGGACAGCTTGGCCCCTTCCCCACTAACTTTATGGCACTAGCTATATGGCACCAAGGCCACTTAAGACCAGTGAGTCATCTGATAAGCAGCGTAACTAAGGGAGCCAGGAATGACGCCTGCCCTGCGGTTGACTTCTCCTGTGCCTAATGAGGCAAACTTCGAGGGTAGGAGCAGTCACCTTTCTCCCCAGGGGTTTCTCAGGTGCCTAATAAGGGGTTGAGTTTGCTCAGCATGGAGCATTAGGGATTTCCTCTCCTGTGTGGCTCCCACCATCAGAGTTAGAGAGGAGAGGTGTCAGGCCCCAGCTGGCACTGGACTACGGGGGTTGAAAGAAAGAAGTGGGTGAAACTTGTACTAAACCCTCATTTCTTTTGGGCAACGGGAACCTCTGTTCCCACCACCCTCACCCCAGCCAGGCCACCTCTGCCTGCCCACGTAGCTGGCGCCAGCAGGGACCAGAATCCCTTCCTCCTGCAGCAGTGCCCACCTCTCAGCTTCCCATCCATGGGCAGCACTGCCAGTCCCCCAAAGTCTCCTGTTTTCCCCAAGGGGTAGGACAGGTCCCAGATTAGCCCAGCCTCAGATCAGATATGCCACTTACAAGACCTGTGTAGACCAGAGCCACCACAGCAGCAGCAACTTCGGCAATAAAGATGATCAACACCACTGAAAAGAACTAGAATACAGCAAGGGGAGGGAGGTCAAAACAACAGCCAGAGTCCACAGGGCCCCCAGGAACCCATCTGCTTCACAAGGGCCACAGGACCCTACCTCAGGGCTCAAGCCCTGTCTCATTGCCTTCAGCTCCACTCCAAGGCAGAAGCAGTACAACCCTGGGGTCCTCCACCCTTGTCTGCATGGGGCTGACCTCTCCGGACATGCTCCAAGAGAGACCTCTGCTCAGCACCAGCTTCTGCTTTCATTCACTCTTGTCCAGGGCAGACTTCAGGTCCAGCACTGCCTTTCCAAGGCCCACCCAGCCTTCCACCACATGGGAACATCCAAGGAGCACATCTCCACAGAGAAATCTGTCCCTCAGATCCCTCCCACCAGAGACCCAGCTCAAATGAGGCGTGATAAGGAAGTAAGTCAGGTCCATACCATCATCAGGAGACACTTGCTCTCCTTCTGGGCACCACAGCACCCAAGGAAGCCGATCACCAGCAGGATGGCACCAATGACGATGAGGAAGTAGCTCACATTCACAACCTGCAGGACACTAGAGGAGACCGTCCCAAATATATCCAGGAATGACTGTCCATCCACTGAGACCCAGATGCCAACTCCCAGGAGGGTCCCACCACCAAGCTAGGAGGAGAAATACAACATCAGCTCCCAGGCAGGCAGAGATCTGGGATTTGGGGAAGGTCCTGCCACAGGTATTTGTTCCCTCTGCAAGTTTCTGCCATACCAAAGCAAGACTTTGTGGCCACTGAGGGCAACTCAGGGTGTTGCCACCGCACTTGGCAGCAACCTGATGGGTCACTACCCTGAAAACACAGCCCACCACCAGCACATCCCAGGCTGCGGTGTAGCAGCTGCCCCCTTCTTCAGCCCAAGGGGTTTCAGCGCCAGCAGCAGGGCAGAAACGCCCATGCAGGGCAGCCAAGCCAGCAGTGCCACCAGCCACCCCCAACCCCAGAGGAGCCCACGTGGCCAGCTCAGAAACTGGTCACCATCATGCCGCCCCAAGTTCCTCCATCCGGGGAAGCTGCCCACTCACCCGGGCAGGTGGCTGAGCAGCTCCCAGCCCCAGACACTCACACGCTCCTGGGAAGGTCAGCTCAGGGCTGCCTCCAGCCTGCCCCAGCCCGGCCCTCCACCAGCTCGACCTTCCCCACCAGCCCCAAGTCCCTCCCAGGAGAGAGTGTTTCACCAGGGTGAGTCTGGAGGCTCTGCACCCCCTCTTCCCAAGGCTATGTCCCACTGCACCCCCTTCCAGGTGGCTCCATTGCTCCTGCAGAGCCAGGGTAGCTCTCGGGAGCTCCACTACCCTTTGTCCTGGGTGGGAGCAGAGGCTGTTTGAGCTCTGGAGAACCCCAACATCCAAGACCCCCGAAACGGCAGGTTGTCACACACACAGGCTGCTCCCCTACAGAGATGAAGCTCCTCAGGCAGGGACCCAGCAAACCCTTCTGCTCTAGGGCACACAGCACCCCTCGCCAGAGCTTCAGCACAGGGAGGGTCATGGATGGCTGATGCAACAGCCACTGTCCCCAAAGCCCAGCACGGTCCCCTGGGCTTTGGCCAGAGCTGGGCACACCAGTGGAGCGACTGACCCCTGCAAGCCCAGGGCTTTAGTCCTCAGCTTGGGGCCAGATCTTGTGCCCCACCAAGGTCCCAGGAGCACAAGTCTCACCTACACCCAACCGCCCACATCCCCCACTGCATCCCCCACAGAAAGGGGCAGGGGGAACCCCACAGGCAGGTTTCGCCCACCCCATGCCCGGCTCAGGGTGCTCCCCAGGAGCCACTCTCGCAGACCCCAGCCCCTCACCCCAGTTTCCTGGGNCCCGCCCGGCCCGGCCCCCGCCGGGGCCACCCCCGGAGGGTGGCGAAGCCACGCGTGTCCCTGTGCGCCTGGCGGCTTGCTGCCCTCTGCCGCCGGAGCCGCCCGCCCCGGGGGACCCGGGTAGCACGGCCGGCTGCTGCCCGCGCCCANCTCACCCCAGTTTCCTGGGGCAGACGAGGGGGCTGCCAGGCTCGGGTCCCTCGGGCAGGGGCAGCAGCTGGGGTGCACTTACAAATATCGCCAGGTTGAAGAGGATCATCATGACCTTGATAAAGGTGAAGCACCCCATCTTTGCGCCTGGGGAGAGCAGAGAGAGGTTATCAGGCGGGGCCCCCACCCCGACACAGCCGCTGCGCTGCTGCCACCGGGGCTTAGCCCCCTCCAGGGCAGCCTAGGGGCTCCCCACGGGCAGAGGNATCGCCGCGTCCTCTTGGCGCGCGGTGCGGGATGCGGTGTCCCCGGCCCTCGCGGGGTCCACACGCGTCCCCCCGCCTGCGCCCCGCTGAGTCCCCACCTGAGAGGGCCCCGCGGAGCAGGAGGCTGGGGCCCTTGGGGTGGCGACTTTTGGGGGCAACGATGTCAGTCCCGGGAGGGGNGGGGGGAACCCACAGGGTCCACTCCCCGGAGCCGCCGAGCCCAGCCTACCTGAGTGGAGAGCAGCTCCCAGCGCCCCGACCCGACCCAGCCCACCCCGACCGCACTGCCGCCCGCGCCCCGCCGCCGGNTGAGAGGGCCCCGCGGAGCAGGAGGCTGGGGCCCTTGGGGTGGCGACTTTTGGGGGCAACGATGTCAGTCCCGGGAGGGGCTTCACACCCACGGCGGATGCTGCAGCCGCGGTGGGGGTACCACTGCGCTGCCGTCCTCCGCACGCACTCGGCAGTGGTGCTGGGAGCTGTGCTTGGGACTTTGCAGCCATGGACAGCCCCATCGGTCACAGCCCCACTCTGCCACCCACGACCGGCACGACCGCGGGTGAGTCACCCCATCTTCCTGGGCTGATGTTGCAGGTTCACTGCTGGCCTCACCGCTTGGGACCGCTCGGGCAGGGATCCCTCCAAACCCCAAAACTCCAACTTCCTGGGCCAAAACAGAAGCAGGCAGAGGAGGGCATGGGGGAACGACCGACCGTGTGAGCCAGTTTGCAAAGGGAAAGGCAAAGCTGTATGGGCCGTCCCTAACTGTTGTGCAGGGAGGCAGATTTTCACTGACAGGGACACAGCAGGGTGACAGCAGGAGAGGACAGTGATAGCCATAACAGATGTCAGTGCTGGAGCAGGTCAGTGGAGACCTGCCATTGCCTAAGGGCTGCCAAAAGTGATTTTCTTTGGAAAGATGCTTTGAAACAGGACTGGTTTCCCATGGAGGAGGGCTACAACAGAGAACCAAACAGCACACGGGGGGATGCTGCGTCCCCAGGCCTGACTGTGGGGGTGGTCCTTGCGCATCCAGCATGTCTTTGGGGCAGGGGCTTTTGTTGGTCCCCTGCCCAGCAACCCCAGTTTGTCCGTCCAGCTCGTCATCAAACCGAGGAGCGATGCAGGAGGCTGAGGAGCCCTCATCCTGCAACTGCAGGCAGCAAACACAGGCTGTGGGTGCTCAGCATGCTCCACTGCATGCCCAGCTCCCTCAAAACCCCAGAGCAAATTCCCTGCCTGGCCATAATGATACATTTCAGCAGGATGAACTCAGCCCCGCTGGGCTCCAGCCAAAACCCAGTGGTATTTGGGAGAAGCCTTCAACCCTCCCAGGCACCTGGATATTGATGCAACCTGTGCTGGGCCCAGGGGCTTTAACCCTTTCTGCCTCGCTGCCTGCAGCCTCAGCCCTTCCCTGCAGCAGCTGCCCGTCCACTGCTGCCATGAAGCCACTCTGAGTGAAGAGCTGAGCCTTCATCCATCTCCTGAAGGGGGACCGCTGCCCCCTAAATGCAAAGGAAGATTCTCATCATATTGCCCCTCTCTCAAAAACTGCCCCATCCCAGCCTGACCCTATTCGCTGCACACAAGCCTCCCACCCCAAAAATAATTTTTGGCAAATATGTAAATACTCCCTCCCATTCCCAACTGTTCCCAGCCATGGGGAACATCAAAGGACAAGTTATGCATTGCTCCACTCGCCTCCCCAGCACCCAGCGCCACAGAACAGGGTTTGGCTGCTCCCCTGCGTCGCCCATCTGAGCCCCATTAGGGAGCTGAGGCTGGATTTTCTGGCTCTCCAGGAAGGCCTGGCCTGACCACGGCAGGACAAGCCTGGTGACATTCCCACATCCCTCCTGCCTGGCAGGGCCCCACAACTCCCCCACTGTCCCCATCCCTGCACACAACTTAGCTGGACCACGAGCATCCCCTTGCCAGAAGCATGCGGATGCCTCTCGCCAGGGGGTGAGTACCACAGCTCCTCCCCAGCAACCCGGGCCTGGGAGGCTGAGAGCAGGGAAGTGGCCATAAGCAGTCACTCCTGAGGTCCTCTGTCCCCAGCCCAGCTGCTAGCCCATGCCTGGGGAATCACAAGAACCAGGCACTTGTTTGGTGTCAGGATCAGGCCATGGTGTCTGCACCGAGCACCCCTTCCTGGGCTTCTCTTCAAGGAAAAGCTGCAAGCTCTGCTCCCAGCCTTATGCCTCTCCAGTTATGTTCACAATTTGAGCGTTCATGTGCTGAATTTCCACCCCACTGATGATCCTGGGCCTTGGCATACTCTGGTTAACAGCTGGGCTCACTGCGGGCACGGCCTCCCCTGCATCGGGACCCTGCTACCCAGGGCTCCAGTGAAGCAGTGCAGGCAGCTGCCAGGTGCTCCGAGGAGGCATTTCAGAGCAGCCATCCAATCCTCTCTACAGGCAAATCAGCCTGCCATGCCAACAAAGTGTGTGCTTGGGAACAGGTGGAGGGGAACCTAAACTGGCATCTTGCACCCAACAGGGCACAGGGTGCCCCGGCAGCCCTCCCACCAGCGGGGCTTGCTCAGCTCGCTGCATGAATTAGCAAATGTTAATGAGCCTGAGCAATCTGCCAGCAATGAGGCCAGGTGGGTGCTGAGCCGGGCTTGCTCGGCTTAATGCCATCCACAGGGACTCCAGTGGGCACAGGGGATGTCCCCCCTGGGCCTCAGTTTCCCTCCTGGTAAAGGCATCGAGTAACAAGCCCTGAGCTGGGCCGGCCACAGAGACCAGACACCAGACCAGCCTGGGCCCAACAGGGTTTCAGGGTAGCCCCAGCCAGGTGGGCACCTTGAAAAGGGCTTTCACGTGCATGCTTTGGGCTGACAGCATCTGTCCAGCTGTTTGTCTGGCATCCAGTCGCCTGGAGAGTGGTGCATGGATGGACAGACTGCAATGTGCCAGAGATGAACCTGGCTTTGGGTTTGCAGATGGAAGATACTGAATGATGCAAATTTGTGTTGAATTCATCACTTCCCGCGTCCTGCTGCAGAGAAATAGAAATCTACAGGAGCCAAAAGTTTTTGACATCTTGAAAATGGAATACTTTGGTTCTTATCTTCAAAAGGATTCAGAGCATTTTGGCCAGAGAACTGGGGAAATCACTGATTCCCCCACCCTGGGAGGGCTGGGGGACCAGGGAGTGACACCACACTGATTTCCGCACAGCTGCAGCTCCCACTTTGGGGGAATCCTCCCCAGTTCCGTGGCTATGTGCAAAACCACAACTTGAGTTCAAAAAACAGGAGCTGCCCCATTTGGTGCCGTGATCTGTGCCACGCGGAGCCCCGGGTGTAAACATGGGAGCGATAAACAGGGGCTGCAAGTATGTCCCAGTGGTGCATCCCCCGGGTGCGATTTCCTCAAGGTAAGGATCTGGCCCTGTGCCTTACGTAGATGACTTTAATCACAATATTTCTAGCTGTGTGTTAATAATGCAATTAAAGAGGGGCTTAATGACATCTCACTGCCCATGTACCCGGCTGAGCTTCTTCCCTTACATTTACTCCCTGCAGCGAGTCCCCCGTGCCTGCCCTGCCGCTGGCCACCTGCCAGCACCCCATCCAGATAAGGTTTTCTTGTTTCTTACATGTGTCTGGGCCAGTAAATCCTTCCCAAATTAATTAAAAAGAGCCATGCAGAGGCGCCAGCTGCTGTCAAGCCAAGCCAGGCGGGTTTGGGGAGGCGGAGGGCTGTGCTGTGGGGTCACATCAGGACAACCCCATGCCTGAGCGCTGATGCTCTGGAGGAGGCTGCTGCAAGCGAGAGCTGTGCTGCAAAGCCTTTGCCGTCATCTGGCCAGGGAGGGTGGCCGAGGCTGCCTGGATAATGGAGCTTTCTCCCACCACTGGTCCAGGTGTGGGACCTGGCCCAGCTCGGGGCTCGATGCTGGGGTGTGCTGGTGCCCACTGCTCAGGGAGGTGGCATTGAGGCGTCATCAGTCCCCGGTGCTGTGCCGGGATGCCCCGCCTGGCACAGTGGTCTCTCTGCCAGCACTTGCTCCGGTGGCTCCTGGCACCTGCTGTGCTGTGAATTTTCAACCCTGCGGAGCAGTGCATGAAAGAGCCCCAGCACCAGCCCCAGGCAGTGCCCTGAGCCTTTCCTAATGTTCCTCAGGCTTTTTCCAGTGTCTCCCTCCCCAGGCTTGGGGGTACCCCTAGCCCAGCCGGGCAGCTTGGCAGCGGTGCAGAGCGTGGCTGCAGGAGCGAGTGGCTCCCGGCTGCCCGCGGGCACCGTGCTGGGACGTTGTTTGAAGAAGCACTGGGCTCTTTCTAAACGAAAACCCACAGAGGCCAGAGCTCCCTTCTGGGCACCCTGGGAGAAAACCAAGAGAGAGGGAGTATTTTTGCGCCTAAAGAGAGAAGAAAGCAAAGCATGGCACCCTCTGAAGGCGCGGAAACAGAGATTAAACCCAAAAAGCCAACTCCAAAATGTCAGCAGAAATCAAATGTAGTTTCTCTCTGGTTTCTCCAGCTGGGAAGGGCTCAATCCAGTTTCACAGCCTCCCTTACTCCAGCCAGACACGTTAACAACTCTATTTATGCTCTATTTACTTGCAGCTGTGTGGCTAACTTCCCCTGGCCGCTGCAGGGAAGGACGGGGTGAGCACAGCCAGCACATCTTTAGATGTGCTCTTGGGACCCCTGAAGAAAAGAGGGGAGCAGCGGAACAGTTTCTGCTGCTTTGGGAAGGACAAGGCAGGCAGCCAAGGTGGGTGCCTGGTGAGCATCCCCTGGAGATGCTCCCACCGAGGGCTGTCCCTCCAGCCAGGAGAGGAGAGGGGCTTGCAGCAGGGCATGGGGACCCCAGCAAGGAGACACGTCCCACTCCCTGCCATAGCCCATCCCGGGACAATGAGCAAAGGGGGGCTGGAAGGTGAATGTGGAGTGTAAAGATGCCTCCTCCCACACACCTGTCACAAAAGCAAGCCAAGTCAAAGGCAAAGCCCTCATTGCAATGAGAGCTGCTCATTAGGCAAATGAGGAAGGATCTGTAGCTGATCAGGGCCCGACAGACAGCACCTCTGCTTGCTCAATAAATAGCAGTGAAGGCCTGAAGCAGCCTTTGCTTCCTTACAAGGTGCTGCTTGGAGGCTACCAGTCCACCCTGGGGGCTACACCCATCCCTCTGGGCTGGAGGGGGGTGAGGAGCAGCCCAGTCTGAGGTGGAGGAAGTTTTGGGAATGACCCTGCTGCAGTCTAAGGGTAAGGGGTACTGTGGGGGATGTCTGGAGACAAATTATGAGAGGGGCCCTGGGACAGGAGTTGGCCATGCTAGGGAGGGCTGGAGTGATGCTCAGCCCTGTCCAGTGGAGATGGCGGCAATGGGACTGGGCTCCAGCATCAGATGGTGCCTTTGGGTTTGGGGACCCTGAGGTACACCGGGAGGGGAAGATGTGTGCTACTGGGTGTGAGGGATCCCACTCAGCAACCTGGGAAGAGGAGAGGGTGGGTGTTATGCCAGGGTAGTCCCCTGCACCAAAGCCTGGGACTGTGTTAATTTCTGGCCTTTATGTAGTGTTGATCTTAAGATAGGATGGGTGGTAATATCAGATGGTGATGTACCTACCAGCCTCCTCAGCATTAATCCTCTCCCAGGAGGAGAACGCATCCTCGCTTTTCCCAGGCAGTCCCTAGAGTGCTGGCACTGTGACCAACCCTGTTTGGCTTGACAGCCCCTATGGGATTGGCTGGGGAGACCAACAGGGCTTTAGGCACTCGGAAAAACCCATCGTCCCCAATGGGGCACAGGGAACATGACCGGGGCAGCCTCAGGCAGGGAAGCACAATGCAAGGGGTGAGCAGCATCAGGCTGTTTGCAGCCGGGCAGTAGCCAGGAGTGACTCCTGCTCTGTTCCAGCAGCTGTAGCAGCACGGTGCCAGCCGGAGTGGGGTGCAGGAGAGAAAAAGCCCTTTTAGCCCTCAAAGCCCAGCAGCTGGGCTGGACCCAGGCTGCGGAGCTGGGTGGCAGAGGCTGTGTGCTGCCCAGGAAAATGTAGCTGGATTGAAATCCCCCGGAATGCTGCTGCCCTGCATAGTCAGGCCACATGCTGTAGGTAAAGGGGAGAGAATTTGCTGAAATTATGGGTGAGAAGGGTTGTACACCTCCTGTGTTGCTCTGCTGGCCTCCTTGCCTTGGTTTCCCCAGTTTTCATAATCCTTCCCCAGCATCTGGGATGTCCCCTTGGACCTTGTGCCACCCCTGCACTGCTCCAGCACTGGCCTGGATTCAGCCAGCATGAATTTCCCAGAGCTTGTGTTTTAGGTGCCATCTATTTTTAGGATGCCCAACCTGCAGCAAAGACAAGGAGCAACTGCCAGTTCAAAGTCAGTGTGAGAAGCAAGGATTAAAAAAACCCAAACCAACCAAGCTTCTGCACCTCTGGGAACATCACATTAACCTCAGAGCCTCATGAACAGCCAAATATTGGGACAGCTCATCGCTATGGAGATGGGAAGCACCTCGGGGCAAAGGCACCCCCAGCATGTGCGTCCTTCAGCTGCAAGTGCGCTGAGAACTGGTGCTCTTACTGCACTCAGCCACACTGCTGTTGCCATGGGCTGGTGATGTGCGTCTCCCTGCTGTGTCTGAGCTTGGCTGTTTCCATATAAGCCCTGCCAGCCTCCTCCATGTTCTGCCCCATTATATTTTAACTGCTTCATAGTTAATTTTTAAGGAGCCTTGTTGCATGCAGGGGCCCTTGTGCTGTTTTATGGGGTGCCCAACCCTTACCCCAGGACTGGGGAACATTTCTGGACAAAATGCTCAGTAGGAGAGTGAGGCACTGTAGCATCCATGGGCTGGAATTCTCCGTGGCAGCTCCTGCGTGCCCTGTGTGTGTGTTTTGATCCCAGCTAAGGGATGGGGTTGTCTGTGTGTGGGCTGGGTGCTGGGGCAGGGAGGGGTGGCTGGCATGGGGAGCCTGGGGGGGTGCGAGGGGGGTGCGGTCCTGGGGTGCTGGTCCTCCCCTGTCCTTTAGCATCTCCAAGGATGGATGGAGACACCACACACATACCCCCCATCTGTGGGTCTCCATCCCACAGAGGCGGCAATTTGGGAGCAGAGATGCTGCATCTGGGGATGAAATCATCCACCTACACCTACAGTTCCCCCACTCCCCGGGAGCCGGGCGCCCCCCCCC
>VZSC01011569.1:103270-114872 GCA_013398225.1 Steatornis caripensis
CCTATCCGCCCCCCCCCCCCGCCCCCCCCGGCCCCGCTCCGCCTGCCCTTGGGTCCGGCATCCCGGGAGCTGCTGGTCGGGGCCTGCGGCACGGCGGGGGGCGGGGGTGGGGTGCGGCGGCAGCCGGGCCGTGTTGCCGGGGAGAAGGGCTGTGATGAAATCGCTATATTAAGCAACATGACCTCATCGCTTCCCCGCGCACCGGGAGCCGAGTCCCCGTCGGGAGGGGGGACAGGGCTGCGGGGAAGGAAGGGATGCAGGAGAGGAGGTGCTTGGAGTCCCGGGGCTGCTCCGTTGCCACTGCCCGAGGAGGGCTCTGCTCCCCCGGCGGTGATGGGGGGCACGGGGCACCCCACCGCCCCGCTCTCCTCCCCTTGCGGAAGCCCCTGCCCCACCCTGAGCGGCGGGGTGCCCTGTCGCACGGCCTTGTCCCCCAGCCCACACTTCCCGGCTGATCTCCGGAGGAGGTGAAGGCACTCGGAGATCAATCCCCACTGCCTCGGCTGCCCCGGGCACTGATGCCCAGGCTGGGCAAGTGCAGTGACAGCAGCATGAGAAGGATGCTTTGCTTTCCAAGCACGCGGGAATTGCGGGTCCTGCGTCCCCCGCCCCCCGCACAGCCGGTGCAGCATCCCCAGCAGGCACAGGGCTCCCCCGCAGCAGTGACCACCAAAATCCTGCCCAGCCTCAGGAAACTCCCCCAGCCCAGGCACAAACCCCACTGGCTTTGCCAGAGCCTGGGCTGGAGCTGCAGAGAAGCTACTGGGTCCATCCAGGTTTTTATCTCGCACTGCAGGACCCCGCCGGTACCAAGCAGGGAAATGCCATCATTATTTTTCAAACTGTTTGAAAGCTCTGAAAAACCCCCAACAGCCCTGAGTGACTTAATGGTCCCAAGCCCTCCATCTCCTCTAGGACCTAAATAAGCTCTTTTATTTGGCAATTCAGGGGGCTGCCCCATGCACTCGGCAACACTGAGCTGGGCAAAGCCAGAGCTCCCCGGAGCTGGCTGGAGAGGGTAGGACATGTCACGCATTTGCCAGCTCTCAGCTGGAGGGGCTGATGCTCAGCCCTGCCAGAGGGATGCTCTGTAAACACGATAGGGGTGATGTTCTTGCCAGGGCCAAGCATCCCGGCAGAGCCTAGGCTTGGCAGCCTGATTCCCCCACAGCCTCCTGCAGACCAGAGACCCAGCAGTCCTTCCCCAGGGCCCTGCTGGAACCCAAACCCAGCTGGGGAGGGCAGCAGAACATCTCTGCTTTGGGTCCCATACAGGCCCATCTGGTGGGGTAAAACATCCCTGCCAAAAAAATGGCAGTTTGCATGCCCCACACGCGAGATGGCCAAGGCGAGGGTCGCATTTCTCTTCCTCCTGCACTGCTGATGTTCTGTCCCTCCAGCACCCGATCTCTCTCAGCGGCCCACCTGCAAAAGTCAAGCTCCATCTTGGGGAATGGGAGAAATCAGAGCCAGGGCTGGCAGCGGCTGGAACTGAACAACATCTTGGCTAGGGGGAAAACTGGGTCCCCACCAGGGGTTTCACCTTCCCTGTGAATACCCAAATCAGCCTGGTGTTTGGCAGTGGTGGCAGGAAAACTGCTAGAGAGTACAAAGAAAAAGGAACAGGGGCTGGAAAAGTTTGGGTGTTGGTTTTCTAACCCCCAAATCTTAATGTGTCAGATAAAACAGGATGTTTTCTACACTGAAAGAGCATCTGAACATCCAGTGGAGACGACAAGGTTTCTCTGGGGACAAGGAGCCATGCAAGTCAGAGCAGTCCTACGTGTCCTGGGGAGCCTGGGAGCATCGTGTCCCTGGGGCCTGGCAGCACAGATGCCCATCTGAGTTGCACTGATTAAACCCTTTCCCCATTCCTGGCCCTTTCAGAGCCCTTACCCATGGGGGACCTAGCCCAAGGGGGCAGCCCCCAAGCCAAACATCACCCAGGCTTTGGGATGAAGGTTTCCCATCTCCGTGGGGCTGCGGCAGCATTGGGCACAGCAGACTTGGATGCGGCACAGCTCCACGTGGCTCTACAGCCTGGGCTGAGCCTGTCCCCATCCTGGCGCTGGTGATGTCCTGTAGGACGGTGGCATCTGACTGCTGGCTGGAGCTTGTGCACTAAACTTGGCATTTCCATCTTGGATGATGCAAGAAAGATATTTATAGGTGAACAAAAAAGAAAGCAAAGACAGAGCTCATTAATAAAGGGGGGTCAGTGAACCAGGTGCCTCCACTGCGACCCGGCTGAGATACAAGAGACGGAGAGTGAAGCATGAACCAAAGGGTGGTTGGGCTCGCAGCTGGCTTATGCTGGCTCCAAAGAAGAATTAATTGTTTTAGGACACTCGGGGTTTAATTCAGGTCCTTATGCCCCAAGAGGTGAGTGGGGCCACGTGACATCACTGAACATGGGAATCGGAGTCACATGGCAGCACCAAAAAGGGACTTAGTGAAAAGCCAAAGCCCCACGGGAGGCTGCAGGGACTCGCCAAAGGATGCGGGCGATCAGCCAGCCAGGAGCCCAGCTGCAGCCACAGAGAGAGAGTTATGTGCAGAAAAAGAAGAAGAAAGTAGGGATTTAAATGGCAGTGGCAGGGTGCAGCACTCGCCCCGGGTGCCCCTAGTGCTCCCTGCAGTGCCTGGCTGCAGGGCTGCTTCATGGCCTGGGGACATCTCTGTGCCTGTCGTGCCAGGGACCACACGCTGACCCTGAGGGTTTCCAGCCCCCATTATTCCTACTGTTCCCTGTGTGTGGCTCAGGGGCTGTTTGGAGCACAGGGTGTGGGGCAAATCATCTGCAAAGTCCCCAGTGCCTATGGACATGAGGTGTACGAACCTGTCCAGTGCCCAGGGGTGATGTTTTCTCACCCCACGCTTGCTCGAGGTCCTGCCCGCACCCCTGTCCCCCTGAGATGTGCCAGGCAGCCTTCTCATCACGAACTTGGAAACTTGGGACATTCTCTGGCCGGTGGCAGCAGAACAGTGGGTGGGCTGGTGGGTGCTGGAGCCCTTCGTAGCTGAGTGACCTAAGCTGGTAAAGGCTTGGCATGGGGATGGATGCAAAGTCATGTGTGTAGTGGTGGGGCAGTGCTTTGCCAATGCCGGGTAGGGGCGGTCTGCATCCTTGTTCCTCCACCCCATAGGGGACAGGGCACAGAGGCCCTGTGGACTCCTCCTCTGCCGCGGCTGCCTGGGTGCCCTGTATGGCTCAGATGGGGCTGAACCCACCCAGGGTGGTGGTGAAGCACTGAAACCTCCCCCATTTTGGATAACCTGTGCCCCAGTCTGAGCTCTGGGATCCAGCTGCAGATGCGAATACTGAGATCATTCCCCAGATGCATGGGCAGCACTGGGAAAAGCCTCCACCACCAGCAGGGCAAGGCAGGAGCTGCCTGCACCCTTGGGGTGCTGGGGCGAATCCGGCAGCAGCACGAGGCGGATTGGAGGCCGTGTCTCCAGGCTTGCTGTGCCTGTGTTGCCATCCTGCACGCTTTGATCTCGGCCCCGGCACAGAGCAGTCTGCCTGGAGACACACTCACATGCCCAGGAATTAGGTCAGGCCTTGGTGGGGATTAGCAAGTGGTGGTGGGCTCCCGGGCTTCACCGGGGCTGCTGGGAGCTGCTGCTGGGCAGAAAGGGCTAGGCTGGAGCAAAAAGCAGTCTGGGGGGCCTCACACTGCTCCCCCCATCATCGAGGCACAGATACGCAGGGAGGCAGCATCCCATCCTCATCCCTGGGCTGCCGGAGGGGGTTGGAAGACCCCGAGGGCTCTGGTTTCCCCTGGCCAAGCTATTAACCCCACCACAATGACTTTATTCCTGAACACAAGGCGCCCCGGTGCCTGCCGCACTGTTTTTTATTTATACCTGCAGTGGAAATAAACCCTGCGTCGTCAGAGCCTGGCAAGAGGCATGAGCTCATCTCTTATATTGGGTGGTGATGAAAGAAGGGTAAATAAACAGCAGCAGTGCAGACATCCCTGCCAGACCCGTTGGGATGAATTGAGGGTAAGCTTTTGCCATCCCCTCCTGTAGCTGCTGGTGAAACTGAGGAAGGGAACTGCCCTCAGGAAGCCGAAGTGGGGGAAGGCAGCCTCACTGGGCACCCCTGCCCTGGCTGAGTGCAAGCTGGGGGTATGCCGAGGCGAAACCCAGCCAGGAGGGTGTTTGGGGTGGCCAGGAGTTCCCATGCATGGGCAGGGGGTATCCTGGCAGCTGCCAAGTCCCCAACACAAGGTACAAGCAGGCTGGCTGAGAGGTGTTACAATGATGCTGAATCAAAGCTGTGGAAATATTCCCTGATTCGGTGCATAGTTCCCCAGTAAACCCCCACTGGGGGATGCCCAGGAGCCTCAAACACCTGGTCGGGTCCGGGGGATATTCTGGTCCCTGGGCAGGCAAGCATCCGTGCGGATGGGAAGGTATAGCCCCCCGACTGGGTGACAAGGACATCTCTGCACCACCAGCTGATGCTTAATCCTCAAAGGTCTGGAAAGGGTAGTGAAACTCCCAAGACAGTATTTAAGTGAGCCCCAGGTATGGGTGGTTTGGGTGCCCCTCCACCATGGGGACCACACACCCAAGAGCATCAGGCTGCAGCAGCACTTGGCAGCCAAGGTCCAGCTTAGCCTGTAGGACTCCCTGCTGTGCCCTGCTGCGAGAGAGGCCATGGGTACTGGGCAGGGTCTGCACTCTATTGCCCACACGCTGGCCGGGGACATGGGGCACAGTTGTCACCTATGTCCCGGTGCGGGAGACAGCCAGTTACCAGGAACCACTCAAGCCTCTCCTTCAAACTGAACACCCCCACCTCCTCCCTACCACCTCTTGGCTAAACATCCTCCGCGGAGGCAAAACTCCGGGCTTACTCACACCTCCCCAGCTGGCTGCAGCTGCCGGGAGAGGTCCTGGTGTTTCCTGCCCAGCCTGACTCAGCCCAAAGCCCCGGCAACCATCTGCCTCTGCTGGGATGTGGGGTCTGGCATGTTCGTGCCAGGAGGTTGGGAGCACCCACTGCTTTCCCCTCTGGGCTGGTGGTGATCCCATGCATCCCTTCCCCAGCCCCAAATTCATTCCTGCTTTTCCTTCCCCGTGAGCAAGGGATGCTCTTCCCTGGTCCCCGGCCACTTGCTTGCTCTGCCGGCAGGTCAGCCAGCAGGTTGTGTGTTGGAGCAGATTGGTATGGGGTTGAGGTTGGGGGTTTGGGGTGTTTTCCTTCTATTTGTGGCAGGTGGATGGAATCCCTCCGTCATTCCCCCAGGGCAGGGATGGGAACATCTGGAGAGCAGCAGGAGAGCTGTGACTCATCCTGCAGCATCATTAACTTCTTATAGCTGGTTATCATCTCCCTCTGATAAGGAGAGAGCAGCATCCATAGGGTCAGGCTGGCAGTAATTGGCTGGGAAGGCTCCAGGATTAACCCTTCCCCAGCTACCAGCCAAGCCTCCCAGAGGTGCTGGGGTGCAGCCGGTGCCAGGAAGCGTCTCAGAGCACCCCTTGGTTGTGCTCTCAGCCCAGCAGGGAGCCCAGCTCACCACAGTGGCTCCAGGGGAAGGAGGGGAGCTGGGGCAGGAGGATGCCACTGCATCTCCAGGAGGATGGGGGCAACAGGCTAACAGCTATTTCTAGCCAATGCGCCAAGGAAAATGGTGCCAACAGCAATCAGTCCCTGTTAGCAGGGTGTAAATCCACCCCCACCGACCCTGGGCTCCCCATCTTGCCTCTCTCTGGTTGTAAAAATGTTTTTGAGTCTTGCTTTGAAGTGATGCAAATGAGCTAATTAGGCCTCGATGGAGCCCAGAGCTGATCGCCTGGGGCCAGTGCCTGGCAGCAGCCCCTTCCCCACACAGAAACAGCTTGCGGCTGCTCTCCCCAATCTGCTCCAGCATCCTTAAGGCAAGTGACAGGTCCTTGCAGAAACCTCCACGGCAGGCAGGGGAGAGCAGCCGGGCTACCCCTGGGTGAGGAGGGGTTTGGCGTTTGCCCAGTGCATCCCGCTAATGGCAGCAGCTCTCTGCAATGCAGCCCAAGCAACCAGACCCCAAGACCCCCCAGCAGCATCCCCAGGTTTTAGCTATGCACTGGGGGGTTTCAGCCCAAAACAGAGGTTGGAGCATCTCACAGAATCTCCGACCCTGCTCTCCTCTCCCTGCCTGGCTGGAGCCAACCTGCCAGCTCACTTCTCCAGGGCAAGTGCTAGCAAAAATGGGGAACTGGCTGTCATCCCCCTGAAAACCCCAGTAGAAATAACCATTTTGGCCAGCTGAGAAGGTCCAGAAGTGTGGCTGGGAGATGGGAGCATCAGCACGGACCAGAGTGGGGTGGGGGTGCAGCAGGCAAGAGCTGGCACAGTCCTGCCCACCTCGAGGATGCTGAGGGCAGAGGGGCCCATGGGGTGATGCTGCGACATTGAGGGGTGCCAGAAAGGCAGCACCCACCTTTGCCCTGGGTCATGTTTGGCCACGCTGGATAGCTGCCTGCCCAGGCATGGTGGCTTCTCTCCCAGCTGTCCCCACGCTGCCCCAGGGCACGGTTACTGGCCAGCCGGGTGCTTGCTCCTGAAAGTGAGGTAGCGTCTCCAATGGCTGGGTTAAAGGCTTTCCTTCAGGCATTGGTCAATCTGTTTTCTCTCCGGTCTCTGAGCCAAATGGCAGGCGCTGTCCATAAGGGACATGCCACGGCTTCTTGTCCCTAAGCAGGCAAAGGAGGAGGCAAGCAGGCTCCTGGCGCATGATGGGGATGCCCCAAGGAGATGAGATCAAGGTCAAGGTGCCCAAAACCAGCCTTTACCAGGAGTTAGGGAGCTGCTCCCCCTCCCAGCCCCCTGGCCGGGCACTTCCAAAGCCTTGCCCTGGGAAACAGCTTTTCTCTGCTCTTTTGACCTTTTCATCCCAGAAAGGAGCATGGCCACACATGGTCAGCTGAAATGGTTTTCTGCTGGAAAATACAGGGCTGGGAGACGCAGCATCTCCCAAAATGGCACCAATTTCAGTAAAGCTGCATTTGGGGGTAAATGCCCACAGAGGGGAGGGGAAGGGGGCTCAGAGCAGGGCAAGCCTACCATCTCCTTCTCAATCACAACACACCAGGCCATTTGGGGCCTGACACATCATCTTTAAAAAAGTGCAAAATGTGCTCTTTTTTCAATATTTTCATTTAGAAGAAGCGAGAAATTCAGTTTCTACAAATGAACCATTTCAAACAATCACAAATATCTTGGGCTTTTTTGTTCTTTCTCCCCCCGCCCCAAGATTTCTCCTGCAAGAATTTCAAAACTTCGCATTTGGCTCCAGTTCGAATCAAAGGCAGATTTTGAAATCTCCAGATCTTTGCAAAAGGGACCGTTACCCTCTGGGTAGCCACCTCCTGGCCCAGCCAGGCTGAGACACCTCCAAGAAAAACGCATGAAGCAATACCAAAGGATGCCGAAAGGGCTCTTTGCCCTGGCCCCCGGTGAAGAAATGTCCCCAGGCTGCCCCGGCCGCAGGGCTCGGGTGGACCGTGGGACATTTCTGCTCGGAATGCTGTCCCTGTCCCAAGCCCAGGATGGGTGGGCTCAGCCTCCCCCACGTGCTTTGCCCCATCCCTGGAGCATTCTTTACTGCCTCGGGACAGCTGCTTTTTGGGGCACATCTGCAGCATTTTGGGCTTTCTGGGGTAA
Source organism: Steatornis caripensis (assembly GCA_013398225.1). Lineage (NCBI taxonomy): Eukaryota > Metazoa > Chordata > Aves > Caprimulgiformes > Steatornithidae > Steatornis > Steatornis caripensis. The sequence continues at coordinate 110,934 of VZSC01011569.1, forward strand.
CATAGGCCTTTAGCAAGGTGCGTTGCCTGGGGACCATAACCCCATTCCATGGATGTGTTTTTCCAAGCATTTCCTCCAGGGCTGGGGTTGACACATGGTGCCTGGCCCTTGACGGCCTGAGGGTGCCTGGGACAGCTGCTTAGCCCATCCCATGGGCGCTATCCTGCAGTGGAACCCCAGTGGGACATCGAGAGACCCTGACCCACACGCTGGATGTATAGTGAACACGAGGCATAGATGCTGCCTCGTGCTCTCCATGGGCACATGGAACAGTGGTCAGTGGAAACTAGGACAGGAGTATTTGCTGTGGTGGGAGTTGGCAGTGAAATCATGGGCTGCCACACCTGGTTGATGGGGCATGGGCAAACACATTGGCATCCATGTCTGGAGGAAGGCCCATGGGGATGGAAGAGCTCCAAGCTCTGCGTCGGAAGGGCAGCACCACGGACTAAGGGCTCCCACTGGGTCTCTCCCTGCAGACGCCTCGGCTGTAGACATGGACCTGTATGACGCCCAGACACTGGCGGATGCCCTGAAGTGGTACCTCCAGGAGCTCCCGTCGCCCCTGATCCCTCCAGCTCTCTACAGCGACTTGGTCCACATGGCTCAAGGTAAGCATGGCCAGGCTCCCCCTGGGCCCAGGACTTTTGTGGGGCTGGAGGAGCTTTGGGAAGCCCCCAGAAAGGATCCCCAGCATCTCCAGGGCACCTCCTGACCCATCCCCTGCCCGATGCTGTGCTAAGGGTAGGTCCTAAGAAGGATCACAGGGAACATTCCCTGTGCCGGAGCGGCACAGCAGCCTTTGGGAGATGCTCTGGGAAAGCGAGGGATGACCTGGTGGACAGCTTTGCCCCCACCACAGCATGGTGCTCTCCCACTGCAGTGCCTGGAGGAGGAGGTGCTGCCTGCTGGGACACGCGGCTGCCAAGGCTGGGTGATGCTGGCCCCAGAAGAAAGCATTATTATAATATTTTGGCTCTGCTGCCTGGGAATTTTTTACTGTAATCTCATTAACTCTTGGCTTTATATGGGCATAGAAAATTCTCTGCTTTTTCAGCTTAGTGCTGCTAGGAAGTGCCTTTAGGTCCATGCAAGATTTCCAACCTCTGTGCAACTACATGAGACCATCAAGGTTTTGGTTTTATTTGAATTTTTTTCAAATAAAAAGGGCAGGGCTCATACCCAGGTCAAGAGAGTCCATGGTCCATCCCAACAGGGAGCCTGGATCAAAACCCATTCCAAAAGAGTCCTTGCAGAGCTGCTCAGCCCCTGCCAGCCTGAGGCCCCACGGGCATCACGAGGCACACACGAAGCCCTTGCCCACTGTGTTAGATAGGAGTCAAACCCCTTGCCGCCTTCAAAACCAGGATTTCCCCTTTCACAGCAGCTCTCCTCTTGCTGCCAGTCGCTGCAGTATACTCCATCCCCAAACATCACCTCCCTGTCCTAAGCAAGATTAACGCTTGGGGTCTTGGCTGCCTTAAGAGGCACTAAAAGATCACTGGTGGCCAGATCAGCGTGGCCTTTTTCTACCATGTATAAAAGGCAATGGGCTCTTTGTGGCCTCCAGCAAGGCAAGAGGGACACACAGAGAAGATGAGGGCTAACTCACACCCCGTCCTCCCTGCTCTACGCAGAGACACAGAGCCAGGAGAAACACCCCCGGGGCCGGTGGCACCGAGATGTTGCCTTCTCCTCACCCGTTGCAGAGGAGAAATCAAAGGCTACCTCTCTTGCAAGGATAAAAATGCAATTAGGAAGCAATTAGCTGGGTTGCCTCATTAAGCGACTTCAAAGGGAAGCGCCTTTCCCTGCAGCCTGCTCTGGAGCAGGCTCTGCTCCTGGCACAACTGGTGCAGGAGGAGAAGGAGGAGGCAGGGGGAGCAGGAATGGAGGCGAAACCGATGAGGATTTCTCTGGGGCTTTAAAAAAGCATAAAAACACAAGTCTTTCAGGAGATGGTGCTGGGTTTTGGCAGTCTGCCCTGCAAGCAGGCTCCTTCTGCCCCTCTTGAGGCTGTGTGCTAGAAAAGTGGCAAGCTGACCACCTGCAAAAGGAGGTCAAAAACATCCCCGAGTTCCCCCTTTGGCTGCGGACCCTTCCCCTGCCACATGCCCTGGGTGCAAAAAGGTGCAAAAAGCAGCTGATTGGGGTAGGAGAGGACTAGAGCAAAGCCAAACATCCCACAGAAGCAGCTTGTTGGGCACACAAACACCCCATCGCCAGCCAGCCAGGCTGCAGACCTGCTTCGGAGGGGATCTCAGACCCCCAACCCCTCCTGCTCTGGTGCACCCTGGCCCCAAGGATGGATGCCAGGAGCTGGCTGGGCATGGGCCAAGCCTCAGCCCTGGTGCAAAGAGCCGCGAGGAGCTGAGTCAGCCCCCGGCCAGGCCAGGCTTTGAAGCCGGCTGAGAGCAATGCAGCCCTGGGGACCTCCCTGTCCTCCGCAGATGAAAGAGCCAGGCCAAGACAGGGATGAAGGATGGCTGGAGAGCAGCTGTTTCCCGTGCCCAGAGCAGGACCGCAGCCCCAGGCCACTGAGCTCACAGCTCACAAGACCAGGGAGCCTGGGCCAAGGCTGCCAGAGGGCACTGGGAACATGGGGAGATGCTGGTGGGAACACCACGGGGCTGTAGGCTGCTTGAGGCACCCGTGATGGGGGTTCTGGTGGCATCTCCGTGATGTGCAGCACCATTCGGTGCCTGCTTTTATTCACACGGGCAATTCAAGTATCACTGGAAGTAGTGTCCCCAGTCAGCCTTCCCTGCTGCTGCATTTCAGGGAGCAAGAGCGACCACGCTGGGAGGGCTGCAGGGGCCCCACTGCTGCCCTGCCTGTATCTCAGCCCAGGTGCAGCTTTATTTCTCCTAAAAAAACTTTTCCCTCCCAGCTTGCTTTTTCTGCAGGGGAGGGCCTGAGCCTCTAAATTCAGCAGATCTTCCCGCTGGTCCCCACTTCCCCACCTCTGGTTTGTTCTACCTTTTCCATGGCTTTGCTGTGCACCAGGGCAGGGCGCTCTCAGTTCTCCATTGCAGCAGCAGCGAGGGGTGTTTAGGTGCAGCCCCTGCCACGTGAGCAGCTCAGCCCCACCATGCTCCCTCCCTGGCTGTGCAGAGAGGGGGAATGTGCCAAAGTCACCCTACAATGTGATCTGGGGTGGTGTGGGCGGGTAAATGGGCCTAGCAGCCTCCAGCGAGAGGCGTCTGAGACCCCCCGCCATGGCATCACCTCTGTGTGCCCTCCGCTCCCTGGGGTACCCACACATCCCACGGCCTGACTGTGGGAAGGGATGGGCTGCCAAGAAACAGTCATGGTTTTGGGGGGAGAAGTTGAGGTCAGGTTTTTTTGGGACTATGTGTGGAGTAGAGACTGGCCACAGCTTATGCCATGTGTTCTGGCAGGTGCCAGACTCCCATGAGAGGCAAGGGGATGCTCTGACCTCCTGAATTGAAATTTCTTCTCCTGTTTCCCCTCTGCTGCAGAGACCCCGGGCCTNTATGTGTGGAGTAGAGACTGGCCACAGCTTATGCCATGTGTTCTGGCAGGTGCCAGACTCCCATGAGAGGCAAGGGGATGCTCTGACCTCCTGAATTGAAATTTCTTCTCCTGTTTCCCCTCTGCTGCAGAGACCCCGGGCCTGGAGGAGTGTGGCCAGCGAGCCAGAGCCCTGCTGGTGCCCCCGGCCCTGCCGCAGCCCCAGGCACTGCTTCTGCGTCAGCTCACCCGCCACTTCTACCACCTCTGCCAGGGCACCTGCAGGAGCCGCCTCTCGCCCCGGCTCCTGGGCGAGCTCTTTGGGGAGCTGCTTCTCCACCCTGCGGCAGCCAGGTGAGGTGCCCCTGCCATGCACGGGACGGGGTGGGTGAGAAGAGGGTGCCCGTAGCCAGGCGCAGGCATGCTGGTCCCTCAACCAAGCTGATTTTGCTGGACGACAGCCCC